>WAAD01011240.1:33200-52676 GCA_013389945.1 Fregata magnificens | reverse complement strand
GGGCAAGCTGAGGGGCAGCCTGGCGGGGCCGGCCGTGGGGAGGGCCAGCCGGCATCGCAGCGCCTCCTCCGGCAGCGACCCGCCTCTGCGGGCACCCCTCGTTTTCAGGCCTCTCCCTGCCACCGTGGTGGCCGCTGATCGGCTTCCTTTCCAGGGTGGCAGCGGCGCGCCCGAGGGGCAACGTGGTTCCCGCGGCTGCAGGCCTGAGAGAACCGGCCATACTCGGCGGGAAGTGCTGCCGGGGCGCGGGCCCCCGCTGTGCCGAGCAGGGAGTCCTGCGTGCCTACTGTGTGCCCGTTAGCCTAGGCGGGAGAAGGCGTAGCGTGCACCACAACCTGTAAAGCTTCAGGATAGCAGGGAGCCGTGTGCCAAGGTGGAGCTGAAGCCACGTAGGCTTGGCCTCACGTATGCATGGGAGCACTTGAGCGCACCGGTGTACCTGAGAAGAGGTTGTACATGTGAGACTGCGTGAAGTTAGCACGTGTATCTGTAAGCACGTGTATCTGTAAGGACGTGTGTGCTTCCTGTGTGCTCACACACGTGCACCAAGGTAATGCATGCACGGCACTCAAACAGGAGGAGGAGTTGGTTCAGATTGACGAATATACACAGTCTGTGTTTGCTAGCATACACTCACAGACTTCTGCATAGAACTTAAAGGAAAAAGAACATGAGTGCAAACTAAGCCATCATACAACCCTCGTGTATATATATATGTATAGACACATACATGTGACAAGCAGCTGAAACATAAACAAGCATACTATGATAAGGAGATATACAAACAGCAGAGGAACAGATGGACAAGACCATGAATTTAGTTACCATATTTTCCTGTCAGACACACATATTTATTATTAATCTATTGATATCAACAGTTTACAGCAAATAGATGAGCTTTATGTGGCATGCAAATAAACTCAATACGTACTTACATTTAAAAGATTTGCTTAACCATCCAGCCTGAACCCCCTGCAAGAGCAAATTTTTTTTACTTCACCACCTCAGACTGACGTAGCAATTTTGGAAGGAGTTACCACCTTCTATATATGGAAGCAGTAGGGTGATATATTTCCTTCCAGAGAATGGGATACCCTGGAAGAACTAAAAGCAAAGGTAATGGATGCTGTCTTGTTGGTTTGCAATATCCCTGACACAACATTTTTAAAAGGGCAGTAGCTGGACATAGGGGATGAAGACTGCCATTTTGTTTTCTTCCCTCCTTTTCACTCTAGGCCTGATGGAGCTTGTGGGATAGAGCGAGCAGTAGCATCTGCTCAGAGAGCAAATGGGCAAGCCCAGATGAAAAAGCTTCCATAGTGTGAAGTGGGGATAGGAGAGAACTGAGAGACAGCAAGCTGGGAATTCATAGTATTAAAGATAGGGACAGTGAGTCTCTTGAGTGGACTTAGGAATGGGCATGCTCTCAGAAAGGACAGAAAGAGAGACTGTTCTTTGGGACTCAGGAGAGAATATGCAGGTTTTGTTTTAGCCCAGAAGGCCACTAAAAATTGTGTTACTAAGAATAAGGACCTACAGCTTGCTCTGCAAGCACATAGTGGAAGAGGAAACCTCTATACGTACCCTTTTATTATAATCTGTCTCACTCTTAGTTCCTCTTTTTCTGAAGCCAGCTTTAGAGTTTAGAAGTTTTTAAGTGTTCTTGGTATACTCGTGGTAGAAAAATGGCTCTAAGCAGTTCCATTGCAAAGCTCCGGCTGACTTACAGATCCTGTAACAGCAAGGAAGATATATGGGCTCGTGGTGGGCAAGGGAAACTGCTGTCCTTGGTCTGGAAATGACCAGAGTAGAATGGCAAAAAAAGAAAAAGTAGTAAGAGGGAAAGATAAGTCATGTTGCTCAAATGGTGAACAGATGCACAATCATTTCTTTTTGCTGATTAGATAGTCCTCAATTCCCAGTTTCTAGGCACACCTAACCACATTCCTCCTCATGTGCTGGAATTTCTCATTACCATCTTATCTCCAATTCTTTGGCAATTCTCCTGCTTACAGAGAGTCCCAACTTGTCACCAAGGCATAGAAGTATCAAACTCTTGGAGTCCCACTCCTGGAGTTTCCCTTTCCAGATGCCTTTGCTCCCTCCAACAATAATACTTACAGAAAAGGTGCCCCGCTTTTCTTTTTTTTTTTTTTGGTGGTGGTGGGGAGGGGGTATTGCAAAGTCCCATCAGGAAGAATGTGTTATAGAAACTGTGTTTCAAAGGCTATTCATTTGAACTGAAAATAGTTAGTCATAACTGTTATTAGGTAGGAGAAAGCAGTATACAGAATTTAGAAGGTGTATTGCAGCCCTGTTCCAACTCAAAAAAATGTTTCAAGCAGAAGTAAGGTGTCTTTCAACTTTTACAACTTATCTTGTTTCTGTTGTTGCCCCTTTTATCAGGCCAATACTTGTAACCAAGTAACCAATACTTGAAGCTTTGCACATTTGTTATGTTAGAGAGACAGACTGACCAGCTCAAGTGTGTCTCCTGTGCCTTTTGCTTGACATACAAAGATTGTAGAGTGTCCTGTTTCCTTGAGCTCCATGGAAGAAAACCCAGCTGTGAGGATAAATATCTTGAGGTAGGCCTGTCAAAAATTTTGCCTGTCTGTTTTCAGTGCCCTGTTTGTGGATGCTTCTTTAGAACTACCTCCCTCCTGGATTACTGTATCCCTTTCTAACATAGCTGGACAGACCCCTAGCCCAGTGTTTTGAGTCAGCAAACCTGCCAAGCTTCTGATCAGGCCTTTTTTATATTTTCTGTTGCACTGTGAGGTAGCTTCTGCTGGTTCCAGCTGTTTTGCTATGTAAGTGGGATGTAATTGCTCCTTCCATTTAGCCTGAAGTAAAGGTACTTAATAAAGCCATTAGTTCTGCCCTGCTTTATGGGATCACTTGATAGTAGACTAAAAATTTTCCAATGAAACAAGATCTTGTTAAGAAGAGAAACACTGAGAATTCTCACCGCATCTGAAAAGTTAAGGACGTTTTAGCAAAAATGTCACAGCTTAAAAAGGTTGATTCTTTAAACTGCAGTTATTTGCTTACAGTCAGTAATCCAATAGTCCATAATAACTATCAAATTGAGTTAGAATGATTTTGCTGTAATTTGTTTATGAAACAAAGTAATTTTCCAGCTTTCAAAATGTCATAATTTCATGAAATATGTAATTAGAATGCCACATTTTTGTCTTTCATCCACCTGGATACTATTCTGTTAAAAAACCTCACACCTATGCTTTTGACATGGTATGAAAGGCATTTTGTGTAGGTAATATCCAGACCGATTTTAGGCAAAATCCACACAGCATGACATTCTTAAGGTCTCCATTAATAATAAACATTAAGATGGTTAGGCCAAACCTTTTCACAAGGATTGTTCAAACAGATATTAAGCCTTTGCTTCACATTCAAGAATCTATGGCACTTGTAAAGACTAAGCCATGCCTCTTACGGCAAATTATCGACACTGAGGATATGGTTTTATGTGAATATATTTGGTGGCACTGCTGGGCGTATGCAACCCCTGTCCCAGGTCCCAGCCATTCAGTCCTGCCACTCTGGCACCTTGGTGCTGTACTGGCACAAGTGCATTTGTGGCCACAGTGTGAACCACTCAGAATGGCGAAATGAACTGACCAAAAAACCAGTGTTCATACTGCTGCTGAGATCACAGCCTCGACTGACTGCTTTCCTACCTGTTCACATTCAGTCCTTTCTCTAAGCAGCAATTTTTTTAATAAACAGCAGGAATCATTTGAGAAAATGTAGTGTTGAGCATGTCATTTGCTTCACTTCCTCATCTCCACCCCCTTTGGACTTGTTATTACACAGTAGTTGCCTTTTCCTTTTTATTCCTTCCCCAAGGCTGCCATAATTTTCTTCTCACTCTGACTGGTGGCACCACTGCTGCCCCTGCTAGCGGAAAAGGTGCTGAGGCAGTATTAATAAGCTCCTCTTACCCCATCCAGGGCCACTTGAATATCTTTGCGTGGTGCTTTCCAGCGTGCCACCTTCCTGGGGAACCGTGGGTTGCTCTTGTGGAGCCAGGATGATCCCACAAGGTTTGGTTACCCACGCTCCATGTATTTCTGGGGATGTGCTCACAACTCTGCAGCATGGTACCTCTCATCACTTGGGAACCAGTGCCCCTGTGGTTTGTGCTCGAGGCTAGCTGCATTCCTTCCCAGACGCTGTTGAAACGTATGGTCTTTTCAGACCACATTTATTACAAGGCCTCAGTAGCTGGCTTTAGAGTGCTTTCCTCATGCTCAAAAGTTGAAATTGTTTGTTATACTGTTGGACCACTTCTTAACTCCAGGCCTAATGGGTAAAGCAATTTTAGTATTTTTGTTAGTAATGTATTACTTGTTAAATGTTCCTTAACAAGTATAGGGTCAGACTATATAGTTTCATCTGGTGCAGCTATTAAAAAAAAATCTCTCTGTGCTAAAACTAAATCTGGTCACTTTCATTCCAATTCAAAACAACTTCCCCCCACCCCATATAAACCCCAGCGCATTAAGTTATTAGCTTGCACGTGTGTGTCTGTAATGTTGCTCCCTGGTGAAGTTTATGAGACTGTTTTGAGATTTTCTCCAAATGTTAGTCCACACAAGAATGGGATAGTATTCTTTGGCATTGTTGGTTTTGAAATTCTGATATTATACATACAGTGCATGAAATAATTAACTATAATTTACTATGATTTTCAGTTGAAGGTTGGGTTTTTTCCTGCATGTGAGAGCCTGGGTTTTTACCAAAAGACTGTTTCTTTCTTTGACTTATATTTTGCTAAGTGATTCTGGTAGTAAGTAACTCTACACTTTTTCTTTTGCTGTACATTTATGTGCAAGATACTGAGCTTTACCTTTTTTATAGGCCCAGCTTCTGCCAATGGCCTAGCTGGAGGAGAACTAAAGGAAAATTCCCTACTATTGTTAATTGAACTACAGTTTTTTCTTTCTAACTTCCTATGTAGATATTCTTCTTCTGGAGTAAAGAATTCTTTTTGATTTAACTTTAATCACTTTTCAGAGGGCATAATCTGAGCTGAAAAGAAAATTTAATACCAGGAAAATACTATTTCAGGGGGAGCAAGGGAGAATTATAGTGAATTTGCATTAAATTTGCATTGAATTATAGTGTTATACAGGGAAAAAAAATCTTTCTTGTGTACCTTTAATCAGTAAAAATCCTAATTTTTATCAGTGTTAGATTTTCAATGTTTTAAGTGACTATATGATTTCAGGGTCTTATCTTTCAGTAGAGCAGAAATGAGAAAAGATTTTTGTGTGTGGTTTATTTTTTCCCAGTTATACTAGTTGATACAATAAAAGGTGTTACCTTTATCCATAAACTTTGCCTGACTTCTATAACTATACAATTGTGAGTACGATTCTGTCAGATCTCTTAATAAAATTCTAGATTACATCCTCCAGTCTCTCCCTAATGCTGATAATGTTCTGAACATACATTGTTGATTTTCCTGCTATAACAAAAAAAAAAAAAAACCTGTCAAAACTAGTTGGCTTTTTTCACCTTCTTTGTTTATTTAATGTAGCAGAAATCACTGACTTCCTTCAGTAATATTTCTCATAAGGTTTAACTTTACGAGTTCCTTTACCTTCACCCCCATACTACTTTAATTACAGTTGAAAAAAATTGACACTGGATTTTATTATGAGAAGGCAATGCTTTTGGACCAATATTTGAGTTCTTCAGTAATTTTGTTACCACAACTGTATGTGCTTCTAATCAATAAAATATTGTTGATAGCCATTACCTTATTGCTATCCTGATAAACTTCCATAAACTGTTTTGATCCATCAGCTTCATACTTTACACAGTTGTTTGGCTAGACAAACCACCGAAAATACAGATGAGGATAGGGCACTCCTGCTATTTCCCATAGGTTAGTAAGATATAATAGTAATTATATCTTACCTAAGATAATACCTTTCCAACCACACCTTTCTGGTAATCACCATTTAATTTGGCAGAATCAAACACCTGTAGCTCTAAAAGAGCTATTTTCCAACTAGTCACAGAGAAGATGGCCTCATTTAATTAATTCCTAATATGAAAAGTTCCATTAGACAATTACATTAAGTCAGGACCTCATTTTTACACCTCATCTGGCATAGGAGCTCTTGTAATATTAAGGAAATGGAGTCATCACAAAGATGTGCTACTGTTGCTGCTATGAAGAAGCTGGTAGCAAGGCTGGAGGAGTACTTGGGCTGAGTCTGGTCAGGGGGCTGGGATGGGGTGCATGGGGAGTTGTGCCTGTGGTGCTAAAGTATCTTTTTATGAAAATGAGTTCTGTACGTTCAAATCAGCTTTTTTTTTTTTGAGTTAATTGATGAAGTAAGAAGTTCTGAATAACTGTTATACCTTTAGCTGTTACAGTGTTACTTTATGAAGAGAATTTGTGCTATTGCCTTCTCAACTGACAGAAGTATCTTCTTGGGTTTTGTTGGGTTTTTTTGTTTGTTTGTTTGTTTTTAATGAAGAATGTTGGTGTTTATTAAAGACTGATAAAGGATTTAATAGCTTTAGACATAGCATAAGTGAATGAAGTTAGAGTGTTGTAACAATAATGAATTCTAGAGAGCTACAACAGATAAATGATGATATAAGGAAGGATCCTTAAAGTTAAAATAACCAAGCAAGTAAAGTGGGGTTTCTGCCTCAAATATTCCCCCAATCTTTTTGTATGTTTGATAGCTGTTCATGAAAATTGCCATGGGGAAATTCTTGTGATGCTAATGGCTATTTCATATCTGCTCCTGCAAGTGGTAAGAGCTTCTGAGGGTTCTTACAAATGTACCTTCTGTAGTTAAAGTTAGGCTTAAAAGCTATTGTACAAGTCTTTTAATGTGAGATCACCTAACTTATAATAGCATGATCTTTACATTTTAGTATAATGATTTGGGTGATCATTTTTATTTGTTACTGGCTTTATTTGGCTAGCAAATATCAATGAGATATTTGTTTTAAAGCAAACTTCCTTTCAAACTGATAATTGACTTTTTTCTTTTGTTACGCAGCATGTTGCAATAAGGACCCACAATTACCTCCATGCTTTAAATGCAATTACTTGCTTCTTCCTGAAACTTAAGAATGCTTCATTTTGTTTTTATTTGTTAATTTTGATTATTATTTGTGTTGCTCTAGGGTTTGTGGGTATGGGAAGAAAGATCTGGGTAGAAAAAGGAGCTCAGATTTGTGTAACTGTGCCAGAAGATAAAACTTGATAACATTTGAAGTGTTGCCCTTGGAAACAATGAATGCAGTCTATCCCTGCTTTTTAGGAGGGATGGATTTGGGCAAAGGCACCTTCCAGCAGGCAACCAGTAGAAGATTTAAGCACTTTGAATGAGGTTTTGAAGTGGAAACTAAAGGTATTAGCACCACAAACCTCCAGTGGGTATCTGACTCTGGGTTTATTACACTTGTGTGAATTTGTTTCCCCCAGTGAATTCCGAGAGCTGTGAAGGCGTTTGGCAGTCCCTCTCCTACAATCTGATTTTGTCATTTTCTGGTGATGCTGTGCTATGTCTTCTGTCAGATTAAATTTACAGGCATATTACCTCGCTTGACAGAAACATGAACTACATGGTTTTTTCAAAGAAAAACTTCTATAAACAGTAACAGGCCGAGGTTTCTTTCTTCCTCTTATTTTTCCTGCTGGTTTGCCCAAATCTGTTAATTTTATTATCATCCTAAATTAATCTTATAAATATAATTTTCAGCTGGACTTGCTTTGTGATCTACAGTGAAATTGCTGTGTCATTTAAGCACTAGTAAACCTAACAAGACCATGTAAAACTAAAAGAGGTTCAGGACGTTTTTGTTAGGTGCTTCTGTTATTTACTCTTGGCTTACCACTCAACTTTAAGGGGAGATCTTCCTGAAAGAGCTTTACCTGGCTTCTGAGGGAGTTCAGTTATTAACAGATCAGATAATACAATGCATTTCATGGTGCTCTCAGAATCACAGAATGGTTGAGGTTGGAAGGGACCTCTGGAGGTCATCTTGTCCAACCCCCTCAAGCAGGGCCACCTAGAGCAGGTTGCCCAGGACCTCCGATACTCCAATGAGGAAGATGATACCACAACCGCCTTGGGCAGCCTGTGCCTGTGCTTTGTCACCCTCACAGTAAAAAAAAAAAAAAAAAAAGTGTTCCCTGATGTTCAGTGGGAACCTCCTGTGTTTCAGTTTCTGCCTGTTGCCTCTTGTCCTGTCACTGGACACCACAGAAAAGAGCCTGGCTCTGCCTTCTTTGCACCCTCCCTTCAGGTATTTATATATATTGATAAGATCCTCATGAGCTTTTTCTTCTCTAGGCTGAACAGTCCCAGCTCTCTCAGCCTTCCCTCATGGGAGAGATGCTTCAGACCCTTAATCATCTTTGTGGCCCTTTGCTGGACTCTCTCCAGTATCTCCATGTCCCTCTTGTATTGAGGAGTCCAGAACTGGATGTAGTACTGCAGGTTTGCCTTCACCAGTGCTGAGTAGAGGGGAAGGATCACCTACCTTGACTTGCTGGCAATACTTTGCCTAATGCAGCCCAGGATACCATTCACCTGCTTTGCAGCGACGGTGCATGGCTGGCTCATGCCCAACTTGGTGTCCACCAGGATCCCCAGGTCCTTTTCTGCCAAGCTGCTTTCCAGCTGAGTGGCCCCCAGCATATATTCGTGAATGGGTTTGTTCCTCCCCAGGTGCAGGACTCTGCACTTCCCTTGTTGAACTTCATGTGGTTCCTGTTGCCTCATTTCTCCCGCCTGTCGAGGTTGCTCTGGATGGCAGCATGACTGGTGTATCAGCCAAACCTCTTAGTTTGTGTCATTTGCAAACTGGCTGAGGATGCACTCTGTTAAACAGGAGTTTAACATATTAAACAACTCCTTTAGTCCTTATTTTAATCAACAGGATTTTTTTCCCTTTCTGATGGAAGAGCCAGCAGTTTGTTTTCATCTCTGAATCAAAAAGAAAAGGCAGGGGGAAGAAAATGCATGAGACAACTCGATAGATTGGATTATAAAGGAGAGAGAAGGATTGGAAGAGAACTAGTGATAGTGTGGTGTTATAGTTGATATAATACATGACTATACAGACTGGGGAAGCAGGATGCATGTGGAGTCACAGCTGATGAGATGAGAGGACAGAAGAACCAGGAGAAATGGGATGGAGTACAGGAGGCAGAGCTGAAACAAGGCTTGCCATGGTGGAGTGAAAGGCAGGACTAGCATGGGGGCAAAACTGAAGGTGGCTTGCAGCCAGAATGAGACACCTGCTAGGAAGAAAATGAAATGGAAAAGGCAGAGTTGTGTAGGTCTTGGGGCAGAAAAAAATCAGGTAGATCTTATAACTGGAAGTAGAGTAAGAGGAGTGTTTTGAGGTTTTGATGGAATGAAATGCTGAGCACAAGGATGGGTAAACAACGTGCTGTCATTACTGGAAACTGCCCTTCTGCCAAAACCATTTTTTAGGTCACTTTAATCGCTGCTTGTGGCATGACCTAGTTGGAAGTGGTTGCTGTTGCGGAACACAACGTATGGAGAGTCTCTCCTCATGCAGCACTGAGCAATTAGGAAGCAGATACAGCATCACATACATTTTCTGCCTCTTTGTCTCCGAGTGGTTTCTGAGGGATATAGAACAACAAGCGTTTTCTCTGCCTGCTTGAGGAAGAAAGGGACATAGACTTAAGGGCTGTAGGAGAAGTTGGTTCACTATCAAAAGAAATGTTGTAATGATTGAGGAAGCATTTATGAAAAAATAAAGCCGGCTAGAAAGCATCTCTGTTTTCCTTACTACTTGGTAACTGTTGCCACAAGATGTAAACTCCCCCTGTACAGTTCCAAGAGAGATGGTACAGTTTAACATTTTCAAATGTCTTAGCATCATTAATTCCAACTGATAAACAGCAGTTACATTTTATCATAAAAGTAACTGTAAGTCAATAGGGACTGCTATTTGAAATGTGGTTTAGGATATACAGGGAGGAAAAGGCGTAGGGTACTATTTTTAATGTTCTATCTTGGATATTGCTGTTTGCAAAAATTATATAAACCAAGCTGTTTTGTCTGAGCTTTAGCTGGTATATGTATGTGTGTTTTGTATACAAAAAATCAGGCCTAAAAGGGGAGAGGGGCTCATTTTACTTGTCACTAAAAATTTCAAGCAATGAAATGATGTAAAGCTTTTCTGAAGTTTGATTTCCTCTAGCATTTGGTTATCTGCATTAACTCCATCAATGATGACTCCATTTTCATTCCATGTAAGTGAATGAAATGGCTTGGCTTACGGGTTTTTCCTTTCACCTGGCAAATCCGTCTTGCTATGCTACAAGAGAATTACAACCATGTTAAGTTTGTAGTTTCATTGATTCTCAGGTGTCCTAAGATACTGAGGAATATGATCTTTGTTCCGTGAATGAGAATACTGTACTTAAACTGCTACAGTAACAGAAAAAAATGATCCCAAATTTGCCTTTTCCATAAAAGTGACTCTGAACAGGTCTTTGATTTAAAGCAAAAGTAGTAGCAACAGGAATGGAAATTCCACAGCATTTCTGGGCAACCTATTCCAGTGTTTTACAACCCTCATAATGAAAATTATTTTCCTTATGTCTAATTGGAATGTCCTCCTTTGACTTGTCATCTGCCTCTCGTCCTTTCACTATGTACCCCTGACAAGAGGCTGGCACCAACTTCTCTACATCCTCCCCTTGAATTCCTGAAGGCAGCAACAAGGTCTACCTTAGTCAACTCTTCTTCAGGCTTAACAAGCCCAGTTCTCTCAGCCTGTCCTCCTATGTCATGTGATTCAGCCCCCTAATTTTCTTAGAGGCTCTGGACTTCCTCCAGTATGTCAATGTCTTGTACTGGGTAGCCCAAAACTAGATGGGATACTGCAGTTGTGGTCTCACAGAATGACTTCCCTGTGACCTGCTGGTAACATTCTTGATAATTAGGTCCAGGATACAGTTGGCCTTCTTCATAGCCAGGGCATGCTACTTGCTCCTGTTCAGGTTATTGTCTACCAGGACACTGGGTCCTTTTCTGTCAAGCTTCTTCCCAGCCTCCACTGGTGCACAGGATTATTCCACCCCAGGTGCAGGATTTTGCACATACCATTTTTGAACTTCATGTCGTTCCTGTCAGTCCATTTCTCCAGCCTGCTGAAGTCCCTCTGGATAGCAGCTCTGCCTTCCAGCATATTGACTTCTCCCCCAATTTGGTATCATCCACAAGCTAGCTGAGAGTGCACTCCCTCTGATAATCATGATTGTTAATAAAGTTGTTACACTGTATTGGCCCCAATTTCAATATCTGAGGGACATATGCCACTGGTAGTTGGACACCAGTAGGACTTCACACTGCTGATCACCACCCTTTGAACATGCCAGTCCAGGGAAATTTTCATCCTTCTTATTTATCGGGTCCACATCTCTACAATAATTTGGCAACAAAATGTTATGGGAAACTGTCAAAGGCCTTGCTAAAGTCAAAGTAAGTGACACCCGTTACTGTCCCCTTGTCCACAGAGCCAGTCATCTCACCATAGAAGGTAGTCAGATTGGTCTGGCATGGTTTGCCTTTGGTAAATCCAGTCTGGGTGTTCCTTTTTGTCCTTCATGTGCTTGAATATGGCTTCTGGTATGACTTACTCCATAATCTTCCCAGGAGTTGAAGTTAGGTTGACTGCCCTACAGTTCCCTGGGTCCTCCTTCTTGGACATGGATGTGATATTTGTCCTTCCAGTCATCAAAAACCTCCCTGATAGTCATGACCTTCAAAAATGAGAGAGTGACCTTGCAGTGACATTGGCCACCTCTCTGCACACCTTCAGACACAGCTCATGTCATTCCAAGGATCTGTATATGTCCAGCTGGCTTAAGTGCTCCACTCCCGCAGACTGCCACTGGGCTCAGAGACCTGGAAGGCCTAAAGACAAATCTTACTAGGAAGAAAAAAAAACCCAAACAAAAAAGTAAGGCAAAACAGGCAATGAGTACCTGAGCCTTATCCATGTCCTTGTCTCTGGTTTCCCTGCCAGACTGAGCTGTGGGTCCACCTTCTTCTCAGCCTTCCCTTTGCTGCCAATGTGCTTACAGAAGCCCTTCTCGCCTTTCATTCTCTCACTATTTCCAACTCCCTCTGAGCTTTGGCTTTCCTGACTCCATCCCTGTGTCCTTGGACCATGTCTGTGTATTCCTCCTGGGTACCCTGTTGTTGCTTCCACCCTCTGCATACTTCCTTTTTCATATTTGAGCTCAGATGGGAGCTCCCTGTTCATCCATGCTAGCTTTCTGCTACACTTGTTTCACTTCTGCTTATCAGAATGGCCTGTTCCTGTGCGCTGAAAAGGGGGCCCATGAGGACCAACCACCTGTCCTGGGCCACTTTGCCCTGCAGGGTGGTCTTCTGTGGGATCCCACGCAGCACATTCCTAAACAAACTGAAATATGTCCTGAATTCCAGAGTTGTGATTCCAGTATTTCCCTTGCTCACTTCTTTCAGGATGTTGAACTGCAGAATATCATGTTTGCTGCAGCCTAGGCTGCCCTTGACCTTCACATTGCCCAGCTCTTCATCCTTTTTCATGAGTAACAGGTTGAATGCCTCTCCTAGTCATCTTGTTGATAATCTGCATCAAGAAATTGTCATCAACATCTTAACATGATTATTCATGAGAAGGATTTGATTTCATGAAATGTCTAGTTCAAAATTACAGACTAAAGAAGTATGAATAAGTTTCCAAAACTACAGGTAATTATCCAGACAGAACCGTTTAAAGTTCTCCCACTCCTTATATTAATAGGAGCCACAATATTCCCATGCTGACTATGAGGGGAAAAATCAATATCAGCAAATGTACATTCATATCGATTTATCTTCCCTTTTGGTTTTCTAATTTAGTAAAGGCTACTAATGCAACATTACATAAAGATTCTCAGGAGAGTAAAAAGGCTAATAAGATCAGGTATCACTGTTTGTTCTGTGGAAGTGAATTGACTTTACATAGTCAACTGTTGAGTTGCCCGGTACAGGAAGGCCAGCACGTAATTTTGAGCCATGTATCAGAGAGCATTATTCCAGGGAAGTGGACTAAAAGGAGCCATCAAGATGACTTTTTGGAATGCAGGCCCAGCATGCTGTTAGGATATGCGCATTAGAGAGGAAAGATCCAAGGAACCAAATACTAGGAATTTTTTTTCCACATAGTATTCCAAAAAATGTTGCACATGTATTTGAATGTCCTATTATACACATCTGTTCAGAGCAATTAGTAACCTTTGTCAAACTAGGTTAGAAAAGGGTTTTCTGGTCATGTGCAAGTTCTTATGCAAATATTTGATTTTTAAGATATTATTATTTAATGTGTTTTATGGGGAAAAAGGAATGCATTATGAAAATGATCAGTTTGCTTCGCTTACTCATTCTAAACAAAGTGAATGGAAGCAAATGAGGGGGTGGAAATGTTTTTATGATTCAAAAACTGAAGTTTATGACTGTCCAGAACACCAGGAAGTTGTCTTGTGGGAAATAAGTCAACTATACACATACATGTTATATACTTAGAGATGAAATTAGGACATGATATAGTGCAAGCTATTGCGTGTTTGAAAGGATATAAAGCTTCAGAAACAAAACTTGTTAATTTCACAGTGTACACTTAACACAGCCTTATCAACCTTGTAACACTATTTCTTACACTGAATATTAAATCTCAAGATACTCAACCTTATAATTAAAATATATACTCCTTGTTATGTTACAAACATGAAAGTGCAACAAATTGTAAAGTGGGAACAGCATTATATGTATTCTTACTGTATATCATCGATATGCACAGATTCATGGTTGGAAGTATTTCCTGCATTCCACATAGTTGGGGTTTCCCCCCCCTCCCTTTTTGAGGACAGGACATTCATGAGGGCACTGTCAAAAAGTAGGACATTTCCTTATCCTACCAAAGGACAAGGAAAACAGCAGATTACTGAAAAATAAGACTGAATAATTAGGTCATTGAAGGCCCAGGCTCATAGAGGTATTTAGTGTCCCAGAAGAACAGCTGATAATCTGCAGCTGAAAAATCACATTTTCAGGATGATTGTAAAAGTTGTGTTCTGTCTCCCAAGCCCCAAATCCCTAATTTTTTCAACTTTTAATGAATTTGGCCATTGAGGCATTCTACTAGAAATGTAAAAGCAAAAACAGTCTTTGTCCCACTATAATTGATGGAAAAATAATTTTTGCTAGTCACTTTCTTTGGACCATCAACAAGTTCTTGCTTATGAAGAAGGATTACATCTTGATTTGGAGTACCAAATGATAAGGTGGCTATCTCCAAATGGCCATGACATCATAGTTTAAAAATAACTGTGGTCAGACTGCTCTTTCCCAGTTGTCCATCAGCAAAGACTGTGACTCCTGCCTGGAGCTACAGTAATACTTGTTTTTCAGTATAGAGATGTGCCTTTTTACTAGGGGCAGAGATTTTACTGTAAATATGACCTCTTTATCCAGTCCTTCGGTTCTAAAGGTAGAGAAGATGAATCAATATCACAGAAGTAAGGTATTCCAGTAGTCCTGTCAGAAAGTGGTACTTGAACATAACAAATATTGTAAGATATAACTCCATGGAAACAGAATTACAGCATTACTCAGCCAGGCTTAATTCTTGTTTCTTTCACATAGTCTTTTGGATGTAATTTTCTTGTTATGCATCTCCTGAAACACACACTTTCACCCACCCCCAAAATTAAATATATGGAATGTTATTACTGCACAGTTTATTAAAACAGCTGAAAGATTTCTATTCATAGCCCTTATTTTGCCATTTGAAAAACAGGAGTAACTGATAACAAGTGTAGTTGATCATACTGTTATGTCAGCCCTGGAGACAAAACAGGGACTACACCTGCAGAAGATGTGGAAGCTACTCTCTCTGAGCAGAAGAGTGCTAGAGATCCAGGCATGGAGTTCTAGTCTAGTTTCTGAGGTCAGTGACTCTTGTGGTATGGGATGTTTCTGGCCCTGTAGCTTGTTCTTTTTCCATACTGAGCATATGGAAGCTACAATTCTTTTGTGGAACTTTAATTTGACAAGATTCAAGTCATGTACATGACAGAAGGCCTTGAAATCTGGGCAATTTTGCTTGTCAGATTGCAAGTCCCAGCTCTGGAGCATTTATTACCCATTTTCATTGGGAATTTCTAGTATAAGAATTTTTGAATATTGTAAGAAAAAGCACTTCTTAACCTTCTCTTAGAAATGACTGATTTTTTCCCAGAAACTTGCAAAATAAATTCAACCTGCAACCTGAGAAATTTAAATCCAAACAGCTAAAATTTTGCTATCAAAAACTGAAAAGAAAGTCTTGTAGTAATGTTACCTTGTACTTACGTTGTGTAAAAGAGGACTATTTTTAGATGAAAATCAAATTACAGTGTACCATTTAGTAACACCATAGTTCATGTGTACTACTATGGATTTTCAGTTCTTTCATTACAAGGTCTTAAATAACTTCACAAATATTATCTCAGTGAGGTGCAGAAATACTACATCCATCTTATTTTTAAGTAAAAATAGGGGGAAAGGATGCACTTGGTCAGTATGAATGAAGAGGCAAGATATATTTGAGGTCAGAGGTGAAATAATCTCTAATGTTAACCTTTGAAATGGCACCTTTTTCTTCTGAAATGATCTTTAGGAAAAACTTAGTAGTTCCATCTTTGTTTAGAATGGCTGCATTATTCACTGAAGTCAATGTGACTCTTTGACTTCAGTAAGTTTTGAATTAGATCTCTTATTGTTGCTTGCACAGTCACAAAATCTTGCTTAGTGACAAGAATCTATGTATTTTTTTACCCACCATGTTCCTTTGCAGGTAATGCTCTGCATGTCCTGCCTAGGTGCCTGGTCAGTGAATCAACAAGTATTTTAGATATTTACTTCCATCATTTTGGCCTGATTAGTGCAAAACCATCAACACTTGTGACATCTTGTTTTCTAGAAAAGCGCTTGTCAACACACAGACTAACTTGGAAATAATTCTGGATAGCTTTTAATAGAGGACTCTCTTGGTGCCCTTTCTTTAAATAAAGTCTATTGACTGTAAGTTAAATGGACGCTATCAAGCAAAAATTTGTATGCGGAAAATTTTTAATGTATTTTAGCCATAGGCCTGCATCTTTTAGAAATAATTTTAAAAAGTCAACACTGATACTGTTTATCTTTTGCTTTTCATTCTTATTATAATGATCAGTGCCATTCTTCATTCGTAATCACTTCCAACTTTTATTTCTAATGCACTAGTCAGTAGTTCTTCATCTCATGTAGCTTGGTGAGGTTATTAACCTCTTTACAACCAAGGATTTGCTCATATTAATGAAATACCTCTGAAGACACCTAATACATCATCTGTCTGGACAGCTTTCTGCTGGTGATAAAATAATGAGAATTTTTTTCAAAAATATTTCCAGTATTCAGAAAGTTTGCCAGTAGAAATATTGCCAGTATTGCATGTAAATGATGCAGTTTCCCTCATTGAGATGTCAGTGAATTATTAGGGTCTGCGGGGACACTATATTTCCCAAATGATCCTCAGGCTTCTTCAGAGGTTTTTAGGATGTATGTTACTTTCCTGAAAAACCTATTTTCTGGTCATTAGTTTTCTAATCTGAGGAAGGGAGGCCTACTTGCATGTAGCTTTCCCCTGTCACTGTTTATCCAAATGCCTGGGTGATATTAGCAAAATATATGAAACAGATAAGTCAAAATTCAGTCTCAGAGAGTAAGATGAAGTGATGGATGGATGGGAAAAGTAATACAAAGAAATTGCAGTGCACACTGCATCATGTCATGAGGAAATCTGCCTGAAGATTAAGTGTTTGCAGCCTTGTGTTCTCCTAGATCTTTCATTACTTCCAAAAATCCATAAAACTTTTACTGCAAACCAAATCTTTTCCACCTGAGGTTAGCAGGAAGACTGCATGTCCTCATGTGAAACTTAGGCTTAGTCATAGAAACCCATGTGTGTGCCATGATCAGGTTTCATTCTTGTAACTGCGTCTCCCTGGTGCTCTCTTTCCCTGTGAAACGTGGAGACCAGAATCTTTGGGGAGAAGAACACAGAGCATAGAGGAGAGAGAAAGATCGTTTTGATTCATAGTGTTACAAGAGGCTAAAAATCTTGGGGGTATACCTGGGCAGAGATACGACTAGAAGTTAGCAAGGAGATGTCAAGTGTTTCTTTCAATTTCTGCAAGTTTCAGTAATAAATTACCCGGCACTTACAAATCTGCTCCTCCCACCCCCAGCTGGGAACACACTAGCTTCCACAGTGCCTCACAGATGGAGGGGAAAGATGGGAAGATGTCAGTACAAACACCCTTACTAACTGTATGTGGTGGCTGGGAAGTAAAGGGTGAAGGACATGACAAATTGGCTAAGTCAAGATATGTCTTGAAACCAATATTAAGGAAGAAATTGTCTTTCTCTCTTTATGGTACTTTAAATGTGATCTGNTGGTACATCTCTTTTATTCAAATACAATGTATTTTAAGATATACTCTGGCTTATCCTTTGGAACTTGAACAGTGTTCATGTGTTTAGTAAACTACTGAATAAGAAGAAGTATCTGTAATAACAAAGGTCTTGAGTAATTCAGAGGTCATTGATCTCTCTCTGATTATTCAACAGTCGTTGTCACTTGGGTATTAAGGATGACAACTCTCTCTTCCTAAATGTTTTGTTATTATGAGACTAAAAGATTCAGGAGCACCTTCTTTATGTACCACTTGTAGTAACTTCCATGCGTTGCCCTTCATAGGCTGACATTTTACTCAGTGAGTTCATGATTACCCAGTAGTTTCCCCCCCACCTTATAGTTCATGGCTCGGTTCACTTGGTGGGTGTTTTTTCCTTTCAGAGCTGAAGATAGTTTATTTAGAGAGGGGAGTGCAGAGTGCTTTTTGTTTTGTCAGATGTTCTGTGACACAGATAGCTGCAGGTAAGTGGTCCACTAGTGTAAGAATCACTTTCTACATTCAAAAGAAATAAGCTGGTGGAAAACATCTTCGTTCCCATGCTGCTGCATGTGTGTTTTCTGGTGGGAGATGATAATTCAATTGGTGACGCATTCATGATGTGCGTTGTATTTTTTCAGGCCCAGTTCTGCCAGATGTGCAGAACATAACAGGCCAAGTGCAGTCTTTTGCCTACAGAGAGCTGAATTTGGCTCTGGCATTAGTTCTAATTGTTTAAAGTTACAAAGCAACTTTTTTTTCCCTTTCTTTTAACCCTATACAAAGGAGAGGGCTTCTAGTGTTGCAAAATAATTGACTCAGAGCCTGTTGCAATCAAAAGATGATTAGTTTCTTGTGTTTATCTGTGTTCTGATGTGAACCAATCTATTATGATTGTTTTGTGTTCCTAGGGACACTATTTTTATGTGGAACTTGTAAAAGCAGACACAGTTCACTAATGTTTATTAGTGACCTTGTCTTGTCCTCTGAATTATGGACAGTCTGCTTTGAACTTGGGGAAATGCTACTAGCAGTCATTACGTGACTGTTCAGGTTTTTTGTGGTTGTTTAACCTCTCCAAGGCCCTGCTGCAGTTCTAGATGTAAAAAAATAGAGAAACTGAATTATGGGTGTTTAAAGCTGAAATATTTATAGAAGCAGTTTTTTATTTAAAAATAGCATTTGTGCCTGAGAAGATCAGATGTACCACTTCAGTATGAAAAACAAAACCAGATTTTAGTTGATATTATTAATAGAAATCGCATGAAATTTGATAATATAATTTAGCTGAAAATATTTTCTTCCAGTCTAGGTTTTGGAGTGGTTTTGTGTTACTAAATGTTATAAAGAAAAATTTTTTTTTTTATTCTGTATGTTTTCTAGTTAGACGTTACAAAGACAAATAGTTGAATTACTGTTTATTAAAGAAGAGAATATACCAAGTATCAGAACATATGCCAAAGAAGTTAGATCTTTCAAATTAAAACAGAGGCAAGGGATATCAGAAAAATAATTTTGCTTACTATGGGAAGATGGGATTCCCATCTATCACCAACAAAGTGCTATAAATTAAGATGAAAATGTGTTCTAGAAATAGATTACAATTAAAAACTGGATTATTTAGGATCAAAAGTTTCCTTAATTGCCTGTGAGGGAAGCTTATGCGGACTTTCAAAATCCATCCTTATTAAAAATGAAAAGCAACAATATGTGGAATCCTGAAGTCATTATTGATTTGAAGTCGCTATTTAGGTTGATTAACATTTTACCTGAATGAAGGTCAAGTACTGCAAGATGTGGCCCAATAGATTTTAAGGCGGTGGCAATCATTAGTGCTCCAGTATCAAAAGTGTATCCAAATTTGGGTCATTTGGAAATGCTTCCTGATTTGAGAAATCATATACTGATGGGATTGAAAGAGT
>WAAD01011240.1:5727-31058 GCA_013389945.1 Fregata magnificens | reverse complement strand
CAATGTCTTTCACTTCTAGATATCAGTTAGGCTGCAAAACAGCAGTACAGTAATGTACAGCTAAATACAGATGATCAAAATGTGAAATCTGTCAGTCCATCCCCTGGGCACAAGTCTATGCCTACTCATGTTAGAACAACAGTCACATGTCTTATTAAATCAAGTACTCTTTGTGCAGCCCATGTACTGTGGATTTGCTCTGCTATATACTGCATAAGCTCCACTGTTGTGCTTGTGCTGATAAGAGTTCCTTCCTCAGGCTGCAGTGAAAACCAGCAGCCCCTGTTGTGCATGGTAGCAGTTGCCATAAACGCTACGGACTTGAATGGAAGAGAAATGGAATCAGAGGGATGTAATAGTCCCATATTATTTAAATATTCATTTTCTACATTCTCAAACTGTACCAACCTGGAACTTGCAGGCCACACTTTTCCTTTGGGATTAACAGGCAGCACTGACCAGTAGAAAGCTCAGACTATAGATACCTCCATTTTTCTGTCTTCCTCCAAAGTTCAAGCTGTGTTTCTGCAGGAGATGGCAGCAGATGATACAGTAATTGTAAAAGTCAGAGACTCTTCTGTGAGAATGAAAAGGGGAAAAAAAAATTCCTTATTTCTGTCCAACAGTTGCTCAGTTAAATAACAGAATGGTCAAGCCTTTTGCATTATGATGATACAGATGGAACTGAGTAAGATTTTGAGCCTTTTGTGTTCCTTCGATGTAAGAGAAGTACCCTCCAGACTAAAGGAAGATGGTAAAGTACAGTTGAAAGTGAATGAATAATTCTGTTTCACATGCTCTTGTTTCATAATTGCAGTATATCAATAGACATTTTATACTGATTACAATGAGAGAAACATCAGTGAAGTTTCCTAAAAATTTTGGCATTTTTACCTATTTCAGTCTTAGAAAAATTCACATTGGAAGGGGCCTCGGGAGGTCACCTACTCCAACCTCCTGCTTGAAGCAGGGACCAGCTTGCTTGGGGTTTTGTCCAGTTGACTTTGAAAACCTCTAAGAGACACCACAGCCCCTGTGAGAAACCTGGTCCAGTGCCTGACAGTTCTCAGGGTGAAAAAAGTTTTCTTTATGTCAAGTTGGACCATTCTGTGGTTTAGTTTATGACCAATGTCACTTGTATCTGTTGTGAAGTGACAATTGTTGCTAGCATCTCTCTTGCTCTGGTAGTCTAGAAGAAGAAACTAAGGAACTAGAGAGGGAGACTTCTTCAGGGATTTAGTTGTTAAGGAGCTAGGTCTGAAATATTCGTCTTGCTTTCACGCACCCGATTTTCTTCTGAAGTGAAAAGACTCAGCCTGTCTCATGGAAACACAAGTAAATGAGATATAAAGGACATCTCCTGAAAAGGCAATCAGAGAACAAAGTGGGAAGCCTGACCTCTTCTGTTCTCTTTACAGCTTCTTGCTTCTGCAACATTGGGTCAGACATTTATTCTTCCCCCCCCCCAAATTTGTAAGATTACTTATGATAAATGTTATTATATTGTATCACTTTATTGGTTTAATGTCCAAAATTCTGGATCAAGATCAAGGCCTGAGTTCTTTACAAAAATATAAGATGCAACTCCTGTTTTTTCCAATTTAAGAAAACAATGCAGAAAGGTGAGGAGGACAGGACAGGAAGGAGGTATAAAGGCAAGGAATGAGGTGATGCAGTTGCATATGCTTGCTATATATGTAATTGGCATGAGCTTTCCATTCTCTTTCGATTTCTTTTTTCTTATTAAAAAATTATTAGTTTTTCTTCCCATAGTGTAAAAGGGGAAATTAAATGAAGACTGAAAAATTCCATGGTGCTCTGAAAAAGGGTGAGTTATGAGTAACAGCTCAAGCAGCTGGTGATGTAACCTATTCTGAAACCTACCTATTTTGTTATTTTGCAAGAACAGTGTAGTCTTGATTAGCTGGCCAGAAGGCAACAAGTTTTTCCCTCAGTGTAAAAAACTCTGTTACTATTTTAAGTTTGAGCAAAAGGTGGTCTTCCTCTAGTTCTCACTTACTTTCACCCTGGATCAAAGAGGATATTAAACCTGATCTGGAAAGCTTACTTCTTGTGATGCATTCCTTTAGATAAAATTGCCTTGTGTGTGTGTGTGTGTGTGTGTGTGTGTGTGTGTATGTTAGGAGCTTAGCTTGGTCATTCTTGCTCTCATGGAGTTCTTGAGAGGCAACTCATAAACTAGTGTACACATCGATGGCATTACAAAATAACTGAACTCAACTATTTATGTTAAGGAAGTATAAATATTTCCTTCAGAACATGTGGAACTAGTGAGTAAAGATTTTAGAGTTGTTTATTTGTTTCATTTTTGTTGTCTGCATNTTCCACCTTTTACTAAGGAAGCTCTGGAGGGCACATATTTAGGAAACCACCCATTACATATTGCTACAAGTATTTGGAATATTCTGCAGCAGTTGTGGAGTTTACAAACAGTGACAGCCACACAACCATTTTTAAATTAAAGCTATTTGAATAACTGCTGTGTGCAAGCCCAAATCCATGCAATTGGAGCAGATTTAATTTATACAGTATTCAGGAACCTTTCCAGGATGCTTTTAATATCTCTCCAGCAAAATATACTTTGAAACACTTTGTTTCACACTTCCAGAACTTCTGTAAAACACTTTATTAAAGTCCCACTAAATGAGCTTTTGGATGTCCTAGGAGAATGATTACTCAGGATGGAACCGTAATGAAATGTACAGTTTTAAAGTTGATGATTTAACCAATTCAGTTAGGGTCTGTGTAGCATTTGCTTGTGGTGTTTTGATGATGATTTTTATGGAAATAAAGAGAGCTATTCTGAGCAATCTATTGGAACTAATTTTGTTTTAAAGGTTGGTTTGCAAAGAAGAGCTTAAGATCACTTGGATGCAAGGTTTAGGTGGTACTGAGGTAACCCTGGACTGGACTGACTGTAATCTGTAACCATACGATTCTGGAAACTGGGGTTGAAATCAAACTTTGCTACATGTCAAAGTTGTCTTTAACTTAGCGCCTATTTGAATTGACCACAAATNGAAATGAAAGGGGAGACATAAATAAACTGTTCTGATTGCACGCTGGAGGGCTAGTTTAAATAACAGCATAATATTTTTCTCAGCTTCTAAAGCTACAGGATTTTTTGAGAAACTGCAAAGATAACGAACATCTCTTACACTATGTTGATTCAAAACCTACCTTACTCTATTAATCCCCAAATCAAATAATGCTTTCAGCTTGGCTGCCTGTCACTTCACCTATTTTACTGTTTCTGTTCCATCAAGGTTCCACCTTTTACTAAGGAAGCTCTGGAGGGCACATATTTAGGAAACCACCCATTACATATTGCTACAAGTATTTGGAATATTCTGCAGCAGTTGTGGAGTTTACAAACAGTGACAGCCACACAACCATTTTTAAATTAAAGCTATTTGAATAACTGCTGTGTGCAAGCCCAAATCCATGCAATTGGAGCAGATTTAATTTATACAGTATTCAGGAACCTTTCCAGGATGCTTTTAATATCTCTCCAGCAAAATATACTTTGAAACACTTTGTTTCACACTTCCAGAACTTCTGTAAAACACTTTATTAAAGTCCCACTAAATGAGCTTTTGGATGTCCTAGGAGAATGATTACTCAGGATGGAACCGTAATGAAATGTACAGTTTTAAAGTTGATGATTTAACCAATTCAGTTAGGGTCTGTGTAGCATTTGCTTGTGGTGTTTTGATGATGATTTTTATGGAAATAAAGAGAGCTATTCTGAGCAATCTATTGGAACTAATTTTGTTTTAAAGGTTGGTTTGCAAAGAAGAGCTTAAGATCACTTGGATGCAAGGTTTAGGTGGTACTGAGGTAACCCTGGACTGGACTGACTGTAATCTGTAACCATACGATTCTGGAAACTGGGGTTGAAATCAAACTTTGCTACATGTCAAAGTTGTCTTTAACTTAGCGCCTATTTGAATTGACCACAAATCATTATTCAGCTGAACACAATTACCAGTCATTTTAACAGAAGGCAGTGGGAGAAATGCAAGTTGTAGAGCAGATTTTAAGATTACATGCATTAAAGGTGCTGCAGTTGAAACAGAGGCTGATTGCTGGGTGGGTTGTGAATTTTTCCATTTTGGAAAGAAATAATAATGAAAAAAGCCAGAAGAACGCTACAAAGATTGTGTTACAACCAGATATACTTACTAAGCAAATTTAGTCCTTCAGTATGGAAAGATCCATTGTGCAAAATGAAATGCCTGACATTGTGTGTAAGGCCAATATCACAGTAACTGACTATACTAACGAATTAATCTAATCATCTTCCTTGCGGCTGATACATAAGACCATGTATTTTTAGACCATTTTATCTCATTAGTGATTATTGTAGATCCTCCAAAATCTGTCAGAATTCCAAATTGTTGGCTTCCTTGAGTTTGTCAATAATTTGCTATGTTGACAAAGCAGATTTAGAAGTTCCAAGACTTTAAATGCCAAAAGAGAAGGCAGGAACTTGGTCTTGTAGCCCACCCCTACATTTCATTTGTTTTTCTTTTTTGAGCTCAGTTTATGACTTTTATACTTGGAATTGGTTGTACTGGCTAAATATATTTTTCTGCATTGCCTTCTTATTTTGACTTTATGTAATTTTCATTGTTTAATAATTAGATCCACTGACATTTCCAAATGCCAACATCCTGTAATCCTTCTAGTCTCTGTAATGTCTTCCTCAACAGCTTGCAAAAATTTACTCTTTGAAGAATCCATCCCTTCCAAAAAAAATTCCTTCTTCGCACTTACCCTAAATCTCATCTTATGCGTAGTACTTAGTTATGAACAAGTTACAAACTACATATTCCTGAGTATTTTGTAGAACTATGTTAGATTAGAACGGTAATAACTTGTTCATTTTTGTGGTATAAGCAGTGGCAAGCATCTAAGGTACCCTCAACAGTTTGCATGATGATTTTTTTTTTTTTGCCAAAGTGTAGACTGATTGGATTAAAAGTTAATTTTTCATTGTAGATCTCCTTGTAGATATTATTAGGTCATGTCTTTTGTTTGACTGATGATTTTAGACTATTATTAACAGTAATTATTTTGCTTTTTTCTGTTTTGTGTTGTGTTGTTTTTTTTTTTTTTAAATTGGCAGTAGCTAATGATGAACTGCTGAGTCTAAATCTCTTTGTATCAGTACATATCCCAATCTAGATAGGCCCAATTATTTCTTATCTAAAATAGAAACAGTGCAACACTTTTTGTTAAGTTCAAGTCTTTCCCTTAAGCTTTTATGGCAGAGTCAACAATTTACTTTTTCCCTTTTTGAGGAACAGAGACTACTTCTGTTTTGAAATTCTGGAAAGGAGTTAGACCTTCCTCAGTGCACTAATTAGCGCTGTGGCAGGGTGACCATGATGGCGATGGCATAGTGAAAACTGCCACAAGTTCTCTTCAAGTCTGATAAGCACACCTGCATTTATATTTTACTTGGGATAAATGTCTATTGTGTTGTTTCAGTGTGTTCAAGCATTTGTTTGCTGCTACACTTCAAATTTGTGCATGAATTCATACAATGCTACATAGTAATCATTAAACAACTATTTACCAGGATAAATGGCGAGCTCTTTCATTTTTGCAGCTGAAATTAAAAAATCGTCACTGCCACCACCCATTGAAATCATAGACCACAGCTGAAAGCTAAGATAGCTAGCGAGATTTGAATAAAATCACACTTTCGGATATCCAAGTTACTTTCTAGAAGCTTCTGCAGCCTAGAAAATCAAAACCTACTTAAAGGCTATCAATTTCATCTACTTACTTCTCTGACTAATGACAGTTTATTCTAATTACTAGCTACTTTCCTACCCAGTTGTCAATTATTTCATTCTTTCCTTTTTTCCCCTTAGATCTGATATTTTCTACTGTTTACCAATACTAGGCCTTAATATGCTTTAGTAGACCATATAAATATCCTGATAAATCTTAACATTTTCCTTCTAATTTTTTGTAGTTTCTTGTTGACATTTGAATCTAAATGTAAAAGCTAATGACTGAGATTTCAAAGCCAAGTAACCACTCCTATTAATTTCAATGTGAAAAATATGGCTAAGTTTTCCAACTTGACTTGGAAAATCAGTCTTTCTGACTGTATGAAATTTCTAAAGTTCCTGTGTGTACAGCACTGTTCCAGATTTTAAGAAATGAAATCACCTAGAAGTCCTGATCATCGACCTTCCTTTCCTCTTCCATCCCAGATTTCTTTTTTCTTGAGAAAGTCTCCTGCGTTCTAGCTAGTTGATAGTTTTGAAAGGTCTGCAGTTTCCTGACCACACTTTGAAAAGCTTTAGATAGGACCATCAATTGCTTTCATTCCAGTTAAAATTAAGCAACCAAAACCAAAATGTCAAATAAAGAATATTTTTAGAAATCCATACTCATAAATGCGAACAGGTTGTTTTTTTTTTCAGTAACAAAGAGGGAGTTCAAATGGTGAGGATGATACTCACATTTTTAGATTATATGTAGTTCAGAAGAATCATAAGTAACTTTGAGAACAGAGCAGTCCTGAAATATGAGAAAAAATTTCTATCATCAATATTTGATTTAAAAAAAATACATTGTAGTCATGCAACATGAGCAAATACCCAACATTTCTATTCTACTGTGTGTGGACCAACAATGCAGTATTGTCAGAAATGACAGAAGTTGTTAAGAGTATTATGTTATTCGTGCATGATGATTCTTTTAATGTACCCAGGACTAATCAGGCTATCGCTTTAGGTTTGAATGCTCTGAAGCAAACAGACACTAGACAGAAACCAGCATTATTGACATGTTAGCCTTTGAAAAAAGGAAGGTCAAAGTCTTCATGCAAAGATTGCACTGTGTTTAGATCCCATTTGTTTAAGTCAGTGACAAAAAAAAAAAAAATCCCATAGTTTTCAGTGCAAGAAAGTGCTGATTCTTATGGGAAGCCTTCTCTGTTTGTTGGCGGAGGTGCAAAATCTTAAATCTGCGGGAAAAAAATACCTTTCAGCAAAGTAATAAAGAGCTCTGGCACTGTTTCTCTGAGCTGGCCCTGGAAAGAATCACATTTGTATGGTGAGCCTTAATACTATTTCTGGGGATAAATACATTTCTTTTCCACTGTTGAATAATTTACCTTCTTATTTTACAGTAAAAGGCATTACTGACAAAATAGTGTGAACATAATCTACTGCAATTAGATAGCTAGATAGCTTATGCAGCAAGCCCAACGACAACCCCAGATCATTTAAAAAGTACCAAGACTGCTTAAAAGAGCCTTTCAAATAATTTTAAAAGTTATAAAAATAGTTCAATGCAGAGTTGTTGTATGCTCTTGTCTGTTTTCACCCCATTGCTTTCTAGCCCCATCTTTAAATACAGCATGACAGTAACTCTTCCTGTTTGAATCAAGGAGACATTCTCCTGCACAACCTGTTCAGGCAATTTCTGTTCTGAAGGTGGAAGTGGGTTCTGCTACTGGATTTTGAAGAAGCTGTTGTGCCCAGTGTACTCTATATATGGCTGGGTAAGAGGGAAGGAGTACTACGTTGTACACAGAACAAAAAAATTCATGACATGCAGAATGGACTGTTGCATGTTCATATTACGCACCCTACAAATCACCTCTGACACTTTGTAACTTTAAATAACTGTTTCTCAGAAATCTCTGTCTTGGTGCTTTATATGGCCCTCATAACTATTGTTCTCAGAGCGATTGCAGAACAATATTTCTCCTCATAGCATTCCTGTGGGGTAGAAAACTAGTATCTCCACTTCAGAGCTGGCCTAAGGCTACACATACATTGGATCATTTGTCCAATCTATAGTCATCTACTCAGAGGAAGTCTACAAGCACAGATTCAGCCTGGTTTGAGATACGCTTGTGTCTGATCATTATACTGTCCATCTTACCTCTAAAGCTGCTGGCCGCCATATCAGGCAGGGACTAAGAACTTTCTAATTGCTTTTGTATGGAAAAAATAATTCTTTCATAAATCTTTTAAGATCTTTCTGTCACTTGTACGCTTATCTTTGGGCTGCATGTGTGGGGACTGAACTCTGAAGTGTGCTCCCCCTTCAGAAGGCCTTAAAACTTTTCAGAGCATCGGTCGTTCAAAAATGATAGAAAGCTTTCTAATTCTCTTAGGCTGTACGCTTTGCCTTCAGAGTCCTGGCCCAGAACATACCCAATCGGAGAGCTCAGGGTTCAGAGGCCGTGCACGGAAGGGCTGTTGTCCTCCCTGAAGTCTCCAGGCTGCTGCTCTGGAATCCCTAATAAAATCCCTCCTGCGCTACTACTATGCAAAATGGAAAGAAAGTGTAAAGAATGGATATAAACAAATTTTAGGCCAATTGAATTTTCCTGGTTTCTGTGGAGGGTAACACCTTGTGTTCTTTTCTGCGAGAATTATTATTAAATGTCAATTTCCATAGTCGCATTAAGAAAAAATCTTACAAGCACCTTTACTTCAAATGCCACGTCTTTGCCAAACCTGTTTTCATGGTCTACATCTTCTTAACATGCTTTGACAGAAGAAATGCTTTAGGGGAAGGCGTGATGTTCTCTCTTATGTCCCCTGATTCTCCTTCATTAGCGGGATCTTTCCATCTTAATCCTACAATCAGATTCTTTCCACTTCTCTGTATAGAAAATTATTTGCATCAGAATTGCTGAGTAAGGAAATCTCAAGTTACAGTAGAATTTTATTTATGCTGAAGAAATTAATGCCAGCTAATATTCTCGTTTCTTGTTCTACTTTTCTTCAGTATTTGATTTTTGGTAATTGGCCCAACTTGTGTCCCACTGTGGGAGCTTGGCAGAGAGAGAGGGATAAAGAACGGAGAAGAAGATTTGTAGGTGGCAGGGACAGCTTGTGTATGTGGCTGCATACGTATGTGAGCTGGCATAAAGCAAGGCTATGTGGATGTTAACTGTTTAGCTAATACTGTATTTAAATCCTTATCTAGCTGCGAATGTGACCCACGAAGGGCAAAAGAAATATTTACAGGTGACCCACTGGTGTTCGATTTCTGCACAAGAGTGATCAGCATGCACTTAATTACTTCCCCAGAGATTATGTCCATGCAAGGGTGAATCATGCAACTCTTGGTTGACTCATGGCTGGAAAAAATGGAGTTAGCACAATCCAAAATGGCAAGGATTTGTGGTCACAAGGAGAAAAATAAAAGGTATATTTACACAACAGATGTAGGTAGTGAAGGATTTGCTGTTCAGTCCTTCTTATAATGGTGAAGGGGGGACATTTTTTTTTTAAAGAAAAAGGCAACTCGAATTGAAAATGAAAGCTAATATATTGCCATTCCACCTCTAGCTGTGATCTTGCTTGATCTGGTAAGTTAAACGGGGTGAGTGCATGTGACATTATTAGAGAAAAACTAGGCAATAGAGGACAGAGTATTTTAATTGCTCAGAGGAACTCTTCCTCCTGAGTCAGAAATAAAACTGTGTCTCTACATGCTGTCAATGGCAATACGTTTTTGGTAAATTACCCTTTGAATAACATCTAATGCAGAAGTTGTGATGATCAGTGGTTATTAGAAACCAAAATGACCTTTTTTTAGGACAAGTGCTTTGGCTGCATCCAGTTTTCGGTAAGTGCGTTACATCTATTCCAGTTTTTCTTGTAGTTCTGAGTGGATGTGTTGTATTCTGGTTTCTTTGCCTAAATCTGTTAGGTGGTGTTGTTTTCTATTGTATTTTGAGTTCCATCTGAGAGACAGCTAATTTAAAGTGGTGGGGGGGGGAAGCCTCAAAAAGAGACATGTTTGATACATCCCTCTGAAATCCATTTGTAGGGAAGGCACTAAGTTTGTTTGAAAGTAATTCCTTTACAGGGGTATTACTGACTTCAAAATACTCTTTTTCTAGTTGAAATGGAAAACCACTTCACAGGAAAGAACCGCTGTGTTTTAAGTTCCACAAATAGTATTGCATGCATGTGATGTTAAATGGATACTCTGTTATCATGAGAATTTACAGCCACGGTTTGCACGTAGGACACGGTATTCTGGACATTCACCTCCATGTAAATCAGAGCGGTTTAGTTTCTCAGGTTGTGGCAGTTTCTGCAGTGGTTCCCGAGGGGTGTTTTTGAACTCTGCATCTCTTGTTTAACATGGCAGCTCGGAGAGTCCAGATACATGTAACACGTACTGCGTTCAGTTCACATTTCGTTTTCAAGAAGTCATTTGTGCTCTCTGCGGAGGCTTCAGTTATAGAGGGCCAAATGACAGGCATAATTAAGGCAAGTGGTGGGATACCAGCGGAGCACTTTGGTGTGTCCACCAAGGATTTTGCAAATCCTAGCTTGATTAATCTGTTTAAACATCTGTGCATCCTCTCGTCTGTGCAACTTATCCCTGGGTATCTCTTTCTCTTCCGCTGCCTGCCTACCGTGCCCCTATTGCCTGCTCGTAACGGATCAAAGGCAACCGCAGCGCGTTCTGCCGTTTCGTGAAACGCTTGCACACGATGCCGCCTGTAACGCTTCAGCAAATGATGCCGTTCTCCTTGAAATGCAGCTCACAGTCGCATTCCGTAGCGGAACCGCAGGGCAGAGCCCANGTCCCCCCACTTCTCCAGGCAGCCGGCTCCAGCTCGCCTCCTTGACGTCATGTCTGTAGCAAGGCTTCAGCAGGCGCAGTGAAGGCAGGCAGCCTGTTAAACTTTCAGATCAAGTCCGGCGGCTCCTAACGCCGTGCGCGGGGGGCTGCGTGCAGCCGCCGCAGCTGGAACATCTGGAAGCGTTCAGTGTGTCTGTCTGTCGGCGAGAGGGAGAGAGCGGGGAGCGAGCGCGCTGAGGGAGGGGAGGGAGTAAGGGGCTGGGACTGTGCTCTCTTCCTCTGCAGAAACAGCTCCCTGCCAACACAACGCGCTCAGAATGGCTTTGAAGAGGAGGAGCAGCAGCGTTTGAACATTTTTTTTTTTTTTTTTTTCCTCCTTTTCTTACTCTTATAGTTGGTGGATTTTAAAAAGACATTTAACCCTCAGAGGTTNCCCCTTCCTGTTCTTTTTTATGGTTTAACAGCCAGAGGTGCTGTGCTAAATTCTTGGAAGGGGCCCGGATGTACTGAGGATGCATTGCAATTTCACTAAAGGAGGCAGTAGTGGAAAGGATCAGTTTTTGGTGTTTGATGCAATAATGGGAATCAGGTAATAATAAAAGGGGAAATTCTGCAGCTCCATTCTTCCTTGAATTTTACCAAGCCGATTTTCGGAGGGATTAACCTGGACTCGTTTTAAATGGTCAATGAAAACAAGAGGATGTACATTCCAGAAGAAAACCATCAAGGTAAGCCTGAGATTCACCTCCGAGGATCTAGCAACCATTCTCTCCCCTAGCCTTTGTCCGTAATCTCTCGGTTCAGTTCAGCCGCTGCCACAGCCAGCGGCAGGCGGAGGGGCCGGGGCAGAGGACAGCCTTTGACACCGGTTTCCCTTCGGAGCACACAGCTCCCCTCAGCCGGCTGTGCTGCAGGGAGACCCCCGCAGCCCCTCGGGGAACGGGTGTTTCATAGGAAACCCCGGGCAAAGAAAAGTTGCTTTAAGTCGCCGTCGTCGCCTTCCAAAGCGGAGGGGCGAGGAGGGGCGCCCGGCGGCGGGGCTGCGCGCTGTGGCCGGGGGCTAAGCGAAGCCGCGGAGCAGCCCGCTCGTCCGTGTCAGAGGAAGATTAACTCGCGGTGGGGCCGGGATTAGGGGATCTTTCCCAATTAATGTCGTCCCGGTCCTCCTAACCCCCATCTGGGCACGGCTTCCTAAGACACCGGGAGAGGAGCCCTTCCCTTCCCCTTACACTGTTCCTAGTCTCTCACACGAAACGGGAGGGGAAGGGGGAATTATCTATTTACACACGTACACACACTGAGAGAATGAGGGACACCGGGGAGTGCCTGTGTTGAAATTAAAGTTGGTTTTTACTTGGGGCAGTGATTTCTCGCCGAGCTCCTCTCAGGATCGCCCGCATCATGGATACCAACCCGTGCTGCTGCTCCCCGGCATCAGGAAACGTCCCCAGCTATTCCCTGTAGTAAAACTTTGTTTGTCCAAACTCCAGAAGCCTTCCCCCCCTCCCCGCCCAGCCCCGATCTGCCGTTCCCGAAGTTATTTTTATCCTGTTACCTGCATGTTGTCACCCCCTCCCCTCCCTTCCCCACCAGCCCTGGCTGCACACACGCGTCGGTATTGCAGAGCAGGCAGAGCCANGCGGGGCAGCCTCTCCCTCCGGTGCCCCGCCGCCGGGGCCAGCTTCGCTGCCCGCCGACGTGCCCCCGCCCGCTGTGATTGAACACCTGGTCTGGGTGCAAGGGTGCCCGGGCGGGGGGGGAAGCGGCCTGGCGAGGGCCCCCACCCCCGGTGAGCTCCCCAGGTGCCCCCTACCCCTGAGTCCCTTGCAGGGGCGGCCGAGGGGGCAGCTGGGGAGGTGCATTAGCACTGTGGCAGCCCTTAATGGTGGAGGGGCAGTGGATTTCAGAAATAACACCACCCTCCTTCCGATTAAATACACATTAAAAAGGAAAAAAAACCCCAACCCCAGCACCCCTAGCCACTCTATCGAAATGAGGGGGGAAGGGGAAAGGAAGCAGCCCCTGATGCAGAGTGCTCCTTCCAAGTGGGAGCGAGACCACAGCACATGCATTCAGCAGGCGTAATTGGGCTGCTCTTCCTGGACCAGAGCTGATAAAGTGGACGAAGAGCTCAGCCTCCATAGCAATATGCCAATGCTATGGCAACCTAAATCCAGCTCCCTCCTTATCAGCTGCAGTGATTATATAATTGGAGGAACAGTTTTGCATCTGTCTCTTGATGCGGATTGTCATTACTCCCAGGTGAAAGACCAACTTCTAAAGCAAATAGAAAATCAGCCAGGTGGAAGAAAGTTCTGTTCCCTGATGGTGCTCGGCCTGCCATCTATTTACAATCTATTTTTATTTTGTGCAAACAGTGCCTGAAAGGTTAAATTGATCAGTAGTCAAGAAAACCTGGTGGCAAGGAGATGGGAGCAAACCAATCACAATGTGGAATGGAGTAATTAAAGCAACCACACATTCCCAGTTGCAAGGTATAGCTAAAAAAGATGAGCAGAAGGTAAAGCTAGGTCTGTGATCCTAGTCTGCTCCTTGCTTATGGGAGGGAAGATTGATTTGGATAAGTTCTTACTCTTGCATCCTTCTCAGTTGCTGGCAGCAAGGTGAATGTTCCAGGTACTACCGATACAAGACTAATTTTTATGTCTGTTTTTGAAATGTGACTGACACGACTAGGCCTCTGTCGGCAGTTGCTTTCTGCATGTCTCTTCTCAGTTAGCCCCTTATCAGCCTACCTGAGCAGCCGTATGCTCAGGAGCCTGGGCAGCAGGGGATCCAGCGTAATAGTGGCTTACTTAAATAAATAAAGCATGCTGGAGGCCATTAGTTAGATTGTGAGGACTGTGGGGAAGAGGAATTGTATTTGAAAGTGCTTTGTTGACTTCTTAACTGCTAATTTGGGTAGGTTTGTAATATACTTGTTTTGTACTTTTGAATGTGACTTTGTACACTGAAAATCTTTCACCATAAAGTAAGAATTTCCTCATTTTTTTTTTTATGTTAAAATATAAGTCTGCTGTGTTTTCCTTGCAGTCTCCTATTGCCCAAAGAAAGGGGAGCTGGTAGTATTATTTGTTGATGCTGACACACTTTTCAATGTTTATTTTTGCTACACAATGGAATGTATTTTTATAACAATTAATTATTCATTATTACTATAGAGCATGTATTTATCTAGAAAATTTTAAAAACCCACCCGACAAGCACCAGAAAAAGCTTTCAAAACTAACTACATCACATTTAATGCACATGTGGGACCGGGTGGAATCCTAGACAGGCATCTTCAATGCATTCCCTCATAATATTTTGAAAACTTGCTCTCAAAACATAAAATGGAAAATCAGTTTGCAAACCCACGTTTTACAGCTCTCTCAAGGGACTAACCAGAATGAGTCAACCTGGCCTCTGGTGTTGCACGTTTAAATCTCGAGCGTAGTTTAACCATCTAGTTAAATTTCGCTGCTTGCCATTGTGGCCTTCGGCGGGATCTTTCCTGGTGAGATTCGGTGACCAGCCAGGAAACGAAATGAAACCAGTAGTTTTGCTGTCTTTTTCAGTTTTCAGGGATGAGGTGGGGAGCTGGAGGTGGGAGGGAGAGCGGGTGGGGGTCCCGGGTACTGCCTCTCCCAGGAGGTGGCACTACAGGGCTGCGGAGCCAGGAGTCCTGGCGGTGCTCCAGAGGGGTTTGGCAGAAGAGGCTTCTAGGTCTGCTTTATCCACCCCCTGCTTTTCAGGAGGAAAGGCCAGATGTAGCACTGATAGATACGTATTTATCCCGGAATAAAATTCATTAGGATTGAAGAGCCCCTGGTAGGTCATTTATTCCATATAGTAATGATCCTCTGAGTGAAAAGCCATTTCTGATACCATGTCTGAACCACCCTTCCTTCAATTTCGGATAATGCCTTTGGGCTTTGTCCTTATTGCATATTTTGAACAGATTTCTACCTGCTGCTTGCAAAAAAGAACCCCCTCAGGTATTTGTCAACCATAATTAGGTCTTCTTGCAACCTCCTTTCCTAACCTGCACATATTCTGTTCTTGAGATCTTTCCCTGTAAGACACTTTTCATAGTCCTTGTATCTTTTGCATCTGTTAAATTAGGAGCTAATTAGTATTCCCTTTATTTCTCAGAAGCCTATTGATAGTGAGAGGGTCAAGTCACAATCATAGTCCCTGATGCATTTTCTGACCTGAAGTGAGGGTCAAACCCACAAATATTCCCCTTAATTTTGCAGGTATAAATACACAGATGTTTGTGTACACTTAACAGTTGATTTCAGTTGAAGGGTTGAAATCTGTCTCATGCTGTGCTACAAGACAAAACCATTGGAGATACGGACTAGAATTTATTAGCTGTTTGCTTTAATTTTCTGCTCTATTTTCAGAATACCAATTTTATTTCCTGTAACTGTTTAGAGCAATGCTTTTACGTGTAGGAGAAACCATGCTCTTTCCAGGGTGACAAAGTGATCAGATTAGCAAACTGAGTCTTCATTTTTGAGTATTTGTTTTCGTGCTCTCTTGTTTTGCTGTAAAGGTTTGTCAGAATAGACATCAGTTGTGGGGCATAAAGAATACTGCTAAGTGGTTTGAAACAGCTTGTCTTCAGGATCTTGCGGGGGGGAGGAGTCTGAATCACTGTCTTAAAATGCAGAACTAAAATTCCAACCCCTGCTGATTTAACAATAAATGCTTGTATTTATGAAGTACGGTCTTTTACCTCAAAGTACTTAATGTTCAGTAAGTGTTAAGTTTTTAACGCAACATAATATGAAATAGCAGTGTAATATAAAAACATTTAAAATATGAGTACTTAAACATTTTGCATAATGCAGTGCACTGCACTTACTTGTGAAAGTTGCCAGTAGAGTCTTCAGAAAAGTATTTAAGTGCTTTCAACCATTTCCTGTCCTTAAAAGGAGTATTTAAGTATCCTGCTAAAAGCATGGAATTTAAAGTATATACTTTTGAAGATTTTCTTTGAAATCGTCTTCAGTCTGAGACCAATTTGGGTTAGGTCACCATCAGTGTTCCTGCTGACTGGTTCTTCATGAAGTTTGTGAGTTTCTGCCATCACGAATGCTTACTTTTGAAGACCTAGCTGGCGTACTCTCTGCAACCAAGACACCCTTATGAACCCGCTCTTGGTTGCATCTCTGCTCTGCAATCAAATATGTTTTTGGGGTTACATCTGTGTAATTCACTGCAGCCGATGTGACACACCCTTGCTGTGTGGAATTAATTTATCCTGCTGAGATACTTACTTTGAATTATTTGTCCTCATCTTTTTGTTTTGTTTCCTCAAAAGACTTTAGTTCAGAGAACATGTCATATAACTGCAATATTACCACGTACGCTTAGGTTTGGCTTACTTTCAATTTTGTGGAAAATGGGTCTGCATCCACACTTTAAAATAGGATTCATCTGAATGGCAATCACTCTTAAATTTACTTTTTGTGGGCGTGTGTGTGCTCGGCCGTTTGACTTGTTAGGAACTGTCTTGTTTAACCCTTTCTGGGAATTAATTCAAGGAACAGATGCACTGAAGTTCAGGAACAGCAAATACAAGATCTGTTCTGAGCAAGTGTGTTCTCTAAATTTATTGTCTATCAACCAACATAACAGATGTGACTATGTGCAGTAAAAGTCCCTCTTAAATTATTGAAAACAACAAATCAGATCAACACTGAAGAAAGCTTTTACCAATGGCAGATATATGCTCTACAAAACATAATGTTATTAAATGGTTGAATTGCCTATCTTTTTTTTTCTTGACCCTGTAGACAAACCCAATGTATTTTTTTGAGTCAATCATTTATCTGAAACACTGTGTTTTTTATTTAGATAGTGGGGATGAGATGAATTTGAGAGAAAGTTTATTAATTAAAATATTTATTACTGGATTTTGGCATCATTAATTTTAAGAAAAGACAACAATATTAAGCATTCAGACATATTGGTTACCACTGAATACTTTTTGTTTTGATATAGTTTATCTATTACCTAACATAAAGTTGGCATTTTTTGATTTTTTTTCTTGTAAATTTTACAATGGAAGCTTAAAAAAATAGAATATTTACCATTTTTAGATAATTTTTACTTTATTGGAGTAAAAGAATTATTGTGCATTTAAGCTACTGGAGGATTTTTTTTTTCCCTTGTCCTTCCCTTTTCTTTCTTATGGGGGAGGAAGTTGCAGTCAGTCTTCTGTGATGGGCTTATGGTACTTCTGCCAGACAGCAGGTGTAGTTTTAGGCAGTAGAATGGTCCCGCTGGGAGCTCTGAAATACAGTGATGAAGTTGTATGATCAGAAGGGCACCTGTTGCTATTGCAAAGTTGTAGTGGAATAAATCTGGGTGTAGTCAGTAGTGTATGTATAAATCTTTGTCCAAAACAGTCTTTGAAATGGTTTTTGTCAGTTTCGATGGATGAAGTATAATGATGAGATTAATATAAACTTCATTAAGAGCTTGAGAGGGATTCAGGGTAGCTCTCTTTCAACTGGAAGAATCACAGGTGTCTCTGTACTGTGTATAGAGATTTCAAGAATGGAAGACCTTGCTGAATTTCTCACAGAAACATAAATATAACATGAATAGATTGTATGGTTTGGATTGTTGAATTTGGCAGTCCATGGGGGGTGGGGGGAAAAAAAAAAAGGAGAAAAGATTGATATATGTATCATCGAAGGTGACAGAAGATTTGATGGAACCACATTTTGTCTTTATTTTTGTCATATTGGCAGTTGTCCAGATATCAAGGTGAATTATTGTGATCTATAGCTGAGAGATTATTAGCATGGTTCATTCTCAAGAGAAGCTTAGGTTGCAGGGAGCCCACTGATAATGGCTTTGAAGCTGGACTGCTCTGTATGTCACCTTCCCAGGCATCTTTCCCAGAAAGGATAGTTTTGAGACACTGTTCTCACTGGTACGGGTGTCACTGCAAAGAATTGCATTTCTAAGGAGTGAAGATTAAATAAAATCCTAATGTAGGATGGAAGGGACCTGCAGAGGCCAGGTAGTTCAACACCCTGCTCAAAACAGGTCTAATTAGATGAGGTTGCTCAGGGCCAAGTCCAGTCAAATCTTGAATGTCTCTGAGGACAGAGCTTCCACAAACTCACTTGGGCAGCCTGTTACAGTTTTTAACTACCCTCATGGTAAAGAAAACAAACAAACAAAGCAACACATTTTTCCTCCTATCTACTCTGTATTTTTAAATCTGTGTATTTTTAAGATGGAGAGGTTACTTACATATGTCAGCCAATAGCTTAAACTGCAACCACGTTTCTGTGTTTAATCAGACATAGTGGCCATTCGTTGAAACTTTGAGATGGAGGGACTTTTGCCTCAATGCCTCACACAAGTTTCAGAGTAGTTTGCTTGGCTTTTTGGAAATCTTGTCATAGTTTATAGGTGAGGTGAGACAACCCTGGAGTCTCAATTGCTCTGATAGACACACTGAGTTTGTAAGTGGGTTGCTTTCCTGCAGTGTGGTAGAATAGCTTTCATGCAGAATTGTGGCTAGAGACAGAGACTGCCACGTATAATGATGAGTTAGTAGAAATTTATGAGTAGTTCACTTTAATGTTCCAATAGATGTTAACATATCAGGTCAATAGACGAATCCTGCTATAATTTACAAACATTTAGCTGAATCTAATTGCTTACTGTTGGGGTATATATACCCACACATAAAATAACCATGGAAGTAATGACTATAGGGCTTAAATCCAAACAGTGTTGGGGTCCTAACTTCCATTTAGATTCCTTTTTCCCTACTGACTAAAGAAAGTTGAGATAACTGTTAATGGATGTTCTATGGGATGTTTGAAGCTTATATAGGAACACTAAGACTATGTATTTGTAGAGGACTTCTGCAATTTTCCTTTTTTCTCTGTGTGTGTGTGTGTTTTTTTAGCCCCAGATATTAAATTCTAAATCTCAGTGGCTGTCTCAGCAGGCAAAACATTCAAAATCCATGAAAAGAGACCAGCAAGTTGAATCTCCTTCAACAGCTGGGAGGAGTTATCAGAGTACCAGTTAAAGCCTTGCTTGTTGCTGGGGGGTGGGGGGACACTGTGGTGGGGAAGGTTATTTAACCTGGCACCCGTAAGGAAATAAAAGAAATCCGCGAGATTCATCAGTCTCCTGAGCTGGGCACCAACAAACTTAGCAGAGACAAGAGGGAGGGAAAACTTGCTTCTTTTATCAAAGACAGAAGATTAAAATAAAGTAATTCTTAAGGGTGACTGGAGACTTAATGGTTTTCAGACCAGACCCAGAAATGAGACCAAAAAAATCTAGCTGATCCCATGGGAACTCTCTTTGCATCTTGTACATAAATCTTAAGAGTTAATTGTTTTAACGAAAATATTGTCCGAGAGCCATCTAACCTCAAAGGATGCTTTATCATATGTTTGAAATATGCTTCTCTAAATGGTATTGTTATTTATCTTAAATTTTTCAGGTTTTCAGCTCATGATGTGAATGGTTGCCTTTGGGTATTTTGGAAAAAACAATTAAATATGACTGAACATGACATTATAATTACAAAGTAAATATGCTCTAATTGAGTAATTAACTCAACATTTCTTCCTAAAGGCATTGTAGGAATGAGTTCATGTTACTGATCAGATTTCAGATTCTTTATTCCAAAGGAGAAAAAAAGACTTCCATTCTTCAATACAGCTGGCTAGATGTAAGACTTCTTAAGATTCCTCGGTTTTTAAAACTTAATATGTATTTTTGATACACCAGATGTTCATCTAACACTTTTTGTCAGATGAAATAATCTTTTAAATATACAAAAAGAGTATCTGTGTCTCTTTGCTTGCAAGTCAGTCCATCTCTGTTAGGTACCAGCTATATTCTGCTTCATGCATTATTGACAAAAATAATAATGCTGAAATTGAAACTTGTAGGATATAGCTGTTAGTAGTAGAGTTCATTAATTTTAGATACAGAAATGCTACAATGGACTGTGTGCGAAGCAATGGAATCCAGGTGAATTCAGGAATTAAAATTGAGGTTTGTTGAAGATAGTGGAAAAATGAATTATTACACTTAAATACACTGTGTAGTGTATTTACATTGAACTTATGTTTAAGTCTGATACAGATTGACAAATATCAGCAAGCTGAAAGTTGACTGATATGCAATGCCAAATTTTGCTGTGTTTTCTCTCTTGTAGCTTTCATATAGTTCACAAAAGAACATTTTCTATGCAGAACCTGTATGTAAATATTAGAAATTTGGATTTAGTTAGGTATCAAGGGGTCTGACTTCCTTGGGATGAATTCAACATATTGACAGCAAAGTTAGCAAATTAAGTCAGGTAAGCCCAAGTGGCATTAAGAAAACAGAGGAAATCCATAGTATTCATTACCTTCTTGAGTTGTACACAAATAGACTTATGTGTAGGGAGGAAAACACCTGTGTGCTGAAATTCCCATATGATACTTAAATCACCCATTATTGCTGATTTATGAATTGTATAGATGCACAGAGTGTTTTCAGGTGTAATTTAAATTTGAATTGGTGTCTTTAGAGAGAAGTAAAATGCACTTATACAGGGAAAATGGAAAGTGATCAGGTTTAATTGTGGTTCGAATGGAACTTTTGTATGACTGTATTCAGGAGCAACAAGTAGGAGTGGATTATATGAAATTTTTACATCACTTTCACCTAAATGAAAATTTTAGGTGAAAAAACTGAGATTTGCCAACATCAGTTAGATTTGGTGCAGGCAGTGTCAAAATTGTATTCTTAAATCAGTGAATGGCTTGAGTGATATAACTCTAATATCTTTTGTCTGCCAGATTCTCTCTGGCTTTGGCTCAAGTGCACAAATCCTGCGAGTGTTACATGTTTGTTAGCAGGTGTTTGGGATGTGGTAGTCCTGTACGCAGCAGTGCACTCTCTGCTGAGCTCTGAAACACATCTCTCTACAGTTTTCTTTGAAGGGAATTGTTTGCTATTTGTTAAATGTAATGAAGTTTACTGCTTAAATCAGAAATGGAGGAATCCCAAATTCCTGGGAAGTTCATGAGGGGCTATGTTGAAGCTTAATTCTTAATTTGTTTTTTGGATTTACGTTATGATCAAAAGAGTTATAGTTTAGTTTTAATTTTGGATTTGAAAGCAAATGCAATGGCACAGCAGTGACTGGAATAAAGAGAGTATCTCTTGTCAATTTGGCCATTATAGCAAAAGTCAGAAATAAAAGCAGAGAGTGAAAGATTCAGACGAACATAGCTTGAAGGCTTTTATCTGCTTTGAGGCAAAGGGTGTCAAGAAAGATCCTAAGAGATGAAAACTTGTGTCCTAATTAGCATGCAGTGATAAAAGCTGTTATGCATGCCAGGAAGTCTGTCAAAAAATAACTAGAGGTACTTGCTCTGGCAGTTCCTAAAAACAACTACTGAAGTGTTTCAAAATAAAATAAAAAAAGTCAGATACCAAGCTTCAGAAAATTTGAGCATGGAGCTCTACAGGTGCTTGGCAGAATCTCCAGGGAAGTATCTTAGCACATGGTCAAACCTGAAGCGCTTTAAAAAGGATGACATCTTAAAATACGAATAACTCAACCAAACATTGCAAAAAGTTTTTAACACTGATGATGCAACTTCCGTTACTTCCTACGAAACATTAAGCTTAGACATCTTACGTGCTTTTAATCTGCAATGTGAGTTACACAACTTAGAGTATTTCTGTCAATAGATATGTATTTGACGAGAACATATATTCTGTTGTTTTAATGCAAAGCTTGTATTGAAATAAGTTTTCATTCGAATTTTACAGTATATATTGGTCAGTAGTTTTATGTCTATTTTTCTAGTACTTAGCATTCTTGTTCAGAACTTTGCTGTTTTCTTGCTTGGCCTTGATTTTGCTCTTATTTCACCAGAACACCTTTTTACTGTTATTTTGGGGTATGCATTTTTGAGATTTTGTCTGTTGTGCTTTAAGGTGGTTTCTCGTGGAGAATATTAGTGCACAGAATACAGAACTAGGTTTGACTGAATGTTGCTAGGGATTTGGGTATGCATGCTGTAGGGTCGGAGGATGCATTATTTATGAGAAATATGGATGGGGAAACCCTATGTGGAGTCAATTCCACAAATATCAGAGGGCAGGAAATTTATTCTTCTAGCATGTATCAGTGATGTTTTGATACTTCAAAAGGAATGTGATGTAAGCTCATCCAGATGGCTTAATATATTGGTGAATTTTATTACTTGTTTCCCTATGTCAGTGTTGAAATACTATTTTAAAATACTATTTAAAGATAGAATTACTGTAGAAGATCGAAAGCCCCACTTGTCATCTTAGGATTTAAATCTCTAGTTCATGTAGCTAGTTGTTTTAATAACAGCAATAGAAAGTATCTAAATCTGATTCTGCAGCTACAAAACACCGAACAGAGGGATTTGACAGATTGTCAGGTGCTATTTGGGAGATTAATGTAAAGACTAGAATACGGACATTTAGAGGATCAGACTGTATTTTAATTTATTTCTGTGTTAGGATGTAGACTTCAGAAAGTCTGTCATACCTCCACAAAGGCTATATTTCTTTCCTTTTGGAAGGTTGGCAAAGAAATGTTTTCTCTGGTTATCTACATAGGTAGATAATAGTTCTTATATATTTACACAGTCATGATCTCTGTAGTATGAACATCTCCCAGTGTTAAACACTCTGTTGCTCTTCCCAACATGCCAGGTCAATAGGCTTGGAAAATTCATTTTCTTTTTCTTCATTAACTATGTTGTGTGTGCTTCTGTGAAGATATTGCTCTGGGAGGTGCAGGCAAATAAATTAATATGGCATTTTATTTTAATGAGATGAGTGTTATGAAATGGTGTGTAGTTACTAATGTCATCAAGCCTTTAACAGACACAGACATGGCAATACTGGGATGCTTGATCCATCCGTCTGGGTGCAAGCCAGGGAGAGTAACCCCTGCCCTGGTCTTCCTGACTGCGCAAGCAGGTTTGAATCTTGGGGTATGGTTGGAACGACAGGTTGGTTTTACTGGTCCAGCTGTGATGATCAAGTGCAGGGCTCCCTATGGGTAGCCCCATACAACTGTTGTCCTATGATTTGCATTATCCCTTTTCAGTTCTGCTGACTCTCCTTTTCTCTGCCTTTGTGCCTCCCTTCTCTGTCCCGTCTTCTCCAGAATAAACTCACCCCTAGTTACTTTTTGTTCCTGATTGGTCCCAGCTTTTCTACATCCATACCCAAATTTGGTGTTTCTGATACTGGTATTCAGTAATCCTGGCCTTATTTGGCATTACTGACACAGTTACCTGGGCACTGCTGGCCTTGCAATACGCCCCAATAGGACTCCAGTACTTCCCTCCAACTAACAATGAAGTTTAGTCGTCTCTGACTCAACTCCCTCTTAACTGTGTGTGAAGTCTGGCCATTCCTCACAATGCTACCTGTAACTTTTGTCAGCTTCTCACTCTGTTGTCATGTCTGGTAACTTCTCATGTCGTATGCAGTAGTTTTCCATGTCCTGTTCAGTTACCCAGGCCTGGACTGAGTCATCTGCCTGCAGCCCTAGTACCAAGTATTCTGAGTAGTCTTAACTTTGTCAAGTGAGTGCTGTGTATTAAGTAAAGAGGATTCTCTTCTTTGTACTTACAATCTTTCCCTGGTGATCAGCAGTTTTATAGTTAGAAGATGTAACGGTCATGGAAGGAGACCAATATCTTAGGTAACTGGAAGCAAATGATCAGGCAGGTTTGGCCAGAGATCCACAGGTTTATGAGGAGTCAGTGCAGAGATCTTGGTATGAATTTTGAACCAGATACTTTATCATCAGAGTGTGTGTGGTTTCACTCTTGGATGTAAGTTGCAGAGATAAAGTGTGCTTCTCTTGAACGTAGGTGTTACCGTGATCAAATGTGAATCTGATAGAAAAGGGGACTGCTGTCTGGACTCTCTCTGGGGACTGCACATGGTAGCATGTGGTGCACACACACTTGGAGCTAATGGATAACAGGAATTACGCCTGTCTCTTCCTCCCAACTCTACACATACTTATCATTAGGCACCACCAGGGCTTGAATAGCAATCTAGATATACAGGCATTTCTAGTTTTATCTGCCATCTTTCCAGTGTGTGTATTATGGGGCATTTTTATTTTTGCTTTCAAATAGCTGGAAAAAAATTATCTATGCTCTGGAACCATTAGAATGTCTCAGATGTCTGCAGTTGCACTGTGCCTACACAGTTGTGTATATATATATATAGGCAGAGGTATAATTTGCTTAGTGGACCAGAATGATTAAGTGGCTGTGATTGGAAGGATCTAGCTGTGTTATGAAAGATTTGGAAAGAAATAGAGTAGTATGAAATAGGAGAGAAATGATCTATGTTTTCAAATTGTCATTCTTCATATAGTGAAACTAATCANTGCCTTGACTGTATAGATAAAGCTTTGATAACTAAGTTAGACTAAATGCCAGATTTTAGATTGCCAGAACTAGTGAAATGAATTCCACCTTCTGCATGTGTGTTGGTTTCTAATTTTGGTTGTCAACAACAAAAGTGTAGTGTGAAGAAAGGAGTTGTGTGCCTATAACAGGTTTTAGTAAGTGACCTGTCTTTCAGGTGACCTCTGTGAACGCAAATAGATTAAATGTACACTTCCTGCCTGAATACATGCCATTAAATAAAAGGGATTATTAAAGAAAAGCATGACAAGAAAAACAATAGCTCGGGAAAAATCCCTGTTGGAAATTCAGGGAAGCCACTTCTTGAGGAATATCCCTGTCTCCATCCGGGGTGAGAACAATTCATTTTTCCCAAGTCTATGTTTAGGAGTGGAGAATATTGTGAATGCAGGATAGGTAGCTTCAGGAAGGAGATTGGGCTTTCCAGGCAGTGTCAGCAAGGGATGGCAAGCATGCCAGAAGACAGAGCATCAGAGAAACCATGCAGTAATCAGTTTAATCCGCTTCTCCTAGCCAGTGAGTGTGGTTAGCCAGGCTGGCTGGGATGTACAAAATTTACAAGGAAAGATTAATAGTTAGGTAATAGCAATGTAGAGAGAGTTCTCTGCAGTGCCTCTTTGGTTTGTGTGATTTATGCTTTTGGGTGAAAAAATACAGCATGTCTAATTTTGAATGTGCCATTTTTTTGAAACATTGCAAACTTATACAGTAACAGGATCCCAAAGAGAAGATAAATTGAGGTGCAAAATTCATTTGGTCTTGTTAACTTGGCAACTTTGTCCAACTTTGAACGTGTTGGCAAATAGGCTTCTGCCTGCCAGAGCCTGGAGTATCAGGCGAAGTGTGCTGGGTCTGTGATTTCAAAGAGAGGGAGAGCCCTTGTCCCTCCAGGATGCAGCCAGAGGAGGAATAGAAAGGTATTTCATTCTGGTAACATCAGGAGAAGAGGTTAACCTATCTCGGCAGGGCAGGTTTTTATCGTTGTAAATAAAGGTGGCACACACACTTTCTTTATATCTTTATAATAATATATTATCTCAAAGAACTTGTATCTTTTCAAAATTTCTTCCTCTCACTGCCACAAGCAGGGATATGAAGTCTTTATGTATCATCCTATTATCTCTTCAGAGCCTCTTTTCCCAGAATTTATAGCCTTGACTCTATCATGTTGCCCTTTGCATAAGCTATAAAGTGACCGAACACCTGCTGTGCCCTGGAAGAAAG
>WAAD01011239.1:311506-328038 GCA_013389945.1 Fregata magnificens | reverse complement strand
CCGGTGTCCAGCCGGGGTCAAACCACCACAGGTGGCTTTTTTTTTTTTTTTTAATTGAATGTGTTTGCATAGTGTCATTAACATATTCTCTGCCATTCATGAATATGCATCAACAAGTTATTAACTTCACTACACCACTAGCTTGGCACAGGCAAGCAGCATATGCAGGGAATGGAAAAGAGCATGAGATAGCGGGAAGTACAGACTTCCCTTGGGTGTAGATCCCCTCAGATGAGAGACAGCAGGGGGATCCATCATGGTCATCTTTACCTCCCAGGGGGAGCTGAGAGAAATTCACCCAGGGAGGAGGAGACCCAATTGTCATGGGGACTCTAGTGTAGTACAAGCCAGGTACTTTAGTTCACAACAGACTAAAATACAGGAAAAGACCATTTCCAGGTCCAAGGGGCTTTGCTTTTTTAGTTCCCTGTTTTATTTCAAGCACCAGTTCCCAGGCAGACTAAAGGGGCTGTTGCTTCATCGCTCTCTTGTGTTCCCAGGTCTACGCAGCATCTTCAGCCAGAGCCTGGCTAAATCAGTCCCCTGTGTTCTCTGCGTGTTCTGCCAGAGATTTCCTGGTTTTACCAACTGCAGAATGCTGAAGAAGGCAAATCATTGCTATTATTCATCATATTGCAGTAAATTTTACACGTGCCAAGCAGAATTGCCATTCCATCCTTCTTGGAGGTGTGCAAACATGACTGCCCTCCCTGCTCTCCGGCAGTTCATAGGCTAAATGCACAAAAACAGTAATGTGATCTGCAGAGAGACTGCAATGGAAGATGTGGCAGGAATTTCTCTTCCAGCTGACATAAACCAGTGTTTTAACCACAAAACCGTCTATCTTTTCTGTGCTGCTTCCAGTCTCCTAGGATCTAGCACGATTACTCAGTCAGTGTGGCTGGTTTGTTGCTGTGAAGCTCTTATAAGGATAATGACAGCTGTATTTAAGGCCAACTGAATGACCACAGAGAACCTCTACTAAATGTCCCATCAACATTTTTCTGTCCTGGGTAAGTACAGTAAGCATCTTCACAGGGAATTATGAGTATTAGCAACTGGGATGAGTATCCAAAATAGCTTTCTGTGGTTTGAAATTACCATGGATTTCAGTCCTAGCGTAACTTTGACTTTACTGAGCAGGAATCTCTGTTCCTTTAAGTCGCTCTGCTCCTGTTCACGAGGTCTCTGCAGGGCAGAAACCTTATCGCAAGAATTTGTTAATTTGGCCGATCTGTCAGCAGCATCTCTCCCGGCATGGTGGTCTCCTTGTGTCAGAGCGGTGGAGCTCCCCAACAGGAGATAAGGGGTGTTTGCTGCGTGGCCAAGTGGTGGTACCAGCCCTGCAGCGTGTGCAGATATTTCCCAATTTCCTTAGCATGGCTAAATTGCTGGGATGTGAGTCTGCTGCTCCAGGGTATGAGGAGCTCAGGCAGATCTGTGGTTTGCAGGTAATACAGCTCCTTTTGGCAAAGTGTCCGCAGCCTCAAAATTTGCAGGGAAGTAATCTCAAAGTGCATGAAGTATGATTGATTCAAGAGCCGGCTTGGAAGTCATGTTCCTGTCCCAGGAGACATCTTCCAGATTTAGAAAAAAAAAGAAAAAAAATTTAAAAATCCTGCCTTGCCTTTGGAAAACTATCAAAACCTCAAATATCTTCCTGGATTGACTTCTTAAAACAGTGTGGGTTGAATTATGTGAAACATTTCCTTCCAGCTATCACAGAAGGAGGCAGGCTGGAGCTGGAAATGCCTTTCCAAATATCACCCAGCAAACCTGTAGCTTCTGATTTCTTCCAGTACCCAGGAATATTGGAGGTCCTGGATTCATGTTCAGGAGCCCACGTGTCCTCTCTGGATGAGGGAAACCAGGCTACGTGCAGGCAAGCTTTCAGCCTGATATCAGTTGCCACCTAAAAGATGTGGGATTCGATTCAGAAAAATAGTTGGGCAACAGTTATTTACAAGCAAACAATTCCCAGTGAGGGATTGCACTGACCTTATAAACTGTGTGAGTGAATTTGTGGGGTCCTTCCCTCCCTTGGTGGAATTAGCTCCATGCAATGCTTTGCAGTCCATTTCTTGTGGTCTGCATTTATACATATTTTAGTACATAAACATGCATTTAATGTCCCCTTTGACATTATTTCCTGCCCATACTTAAAACTCTGCTTCGTCCTAGAGCAGCCACTGGGTGAAAAATAATTGAAACCATTAAGATCAGCTTTTCTTTCAAAGAAAAAAAAAAAGTCATTGCTGGAATGTGTCTTTTTCGAATTACACAGTCCCTGGGATGCCTCTGCCACTGGTGTGTTTTAATACTGTAACAAAATTACAACCCATTGAGGTTTTCCAATGAGTTGTAATATTACATTTCTGACCGCGTGGGGCCACAGAGACCCGGCAACACCTGACTTGCTGGCTTCGGCTCCAAGCGTGGACTTACATCCACAGGCTGCTTTCAGGCATCAATTATGCTCCTACGTTTCCCTTCTTAGAATTGCAATTGGATCTGGGACTCTTTCTCTCTGGTTTTCATCTTACCCAAGTGTAGCAATTATAACCACTTGCCGTTCCGAAGTTAACATGAAAAAGGTCGCTTCAAGTTGGCACTGGATAGTGAGGGCTGTGAACTGATACGGAATACATTTTGGCTAAGTTTTAGGTGATTTCTTTTCCCTTTTTCAAGAATTTTGTGAATCACCTGCCTGATCTCAGGCAAGTCTGCACGAGATTTAACATGTTTGTGTTGATATTTTCTATGGGTGGAACTGGTGTGATTAAATATGGGATTTTAAAAAATAAATCAATAGGCTGATCTCACATTTGCACGTTTCCAAACATTTTGAAATTACTAATTCTCTTCTGCTGGGGAATTAATTCACTTGTACTGATATAGAGGACATTTATGCTGGGATAGATATTGTGGTTTTAGGGAGGGCTAACTTTGTGTGTAAGCATGGCTTTTCCCTCCTTCCTCACTTTCCCCCTGAAAAATAGTGGTAGAATAACATTGCAAAACTAGATGCTGAGCTTGGCGCTGGCTAGCAGTTTGGCTTAGCCCACGCCTGAGACACTGCAGAAATCCTGGCCGTGGCATCGCTAGCAACTCTGGGACCTCCCCTCCAGATCCATTCCTTGGGCAACACTTCGGGAAGCAGTGCGTGTCCCCGCTGACATGCATTTCTAGGCCTCCCCTCCCACCAGCTTTTTGTCCACAGTGAGAGACCTGGTGGTCATTTCCCACTGAACCCCTGGCCTCCAGCCGTGCCAAAAATTGCCACGCTCAGCCATGTATGTGAACTCATCCCCACTGCTTGCTCCTGGTGCTGCCGTTCGGTTTAATTACAGATGCTTCTGCTCCATGTGAGCATGGATCCTAATTAGACGTAAGTGGCAAAAAAAGAAAGTGTAAGAGCCGATGTGAGCTGCTGCTTGAGAAATATAGCCTGGAATAAAAGAAATTGGGGTCATCACCTGACTACACTTCTTCAATGCTTGTTGTTGATTAGCTTGTGTTTACATGAGTGGCTACAGCTCCTGCCTCCATGGGAGGTTTGCAGCTCCTCATCAACGACAAGCGGCAATGAGTGCCGGGCAGTGGGCATCTCCTGATGTATTTATAAATTCACAGGTTTTAATTGTCTGAAGGAGCTTCAAGACTTTTGGTAGTGGGAGAAATATTGATGATCGTAACATGCCCCCACATTAGTACAACCCTACGGGGGAAACTGAGGCACAGTCAGGGTGAAGCAGTAATAAGAGCAGAGCCTAAATCAAGCAAATGTGTGCTTTGGGCATTGTGAATTGTCCCCAGAATGATGGAGAGATGGTTTTGATGCTCAGCTCAACCTAATTCCTTCACAGGACAGGGCAATGCAGAAATGTCTTTTACCTCCTTGCAGTCCAGGTGGACATTTCAGAATTGCGTCCTGCCACATTTTTTGCAGAATCTGCTCATGAACTTGCTTTCCCCTGACTATTGCTGCTGCTGCTGCACTAGAGTGAGACACAAGGCTATGTCTAGGCTCCTTTGGCAGGTCGCTGCAGAAGACCATGATTGCAGAATGGCATATGAGTAAAAATAATTCTTGGTCACCCAAGCAGAACATCTTTGCTGTCTTCACTTGCATGGACCATGAGCAAAGAGAAGCTCCTTTTCTATGAGTGCATAATCTGAGGTATGGCATTGCAGGACATGCTTTGATGACATGCTTTGGTTCCCCCAGCAAAGCAGAAACCAGCTGCGCTGTTACACTGCTTGAAAGCAAGGCTGTGGAAGTCCTTACAGTGGAAATGCAAGAAGTTTGTGATGGCTCAGGGACAAGCTCAGGGACATTACAGGTTGGATTAGTAGACAGCTGGATGGGCTGGTTGAATGGCTGGACTTGGGGGGCAATGGTTAACGGGTTGCACTCTGCCTGGAGGCTGGTGGCCAGCACAGTACCAGGGATCCATCCTGTTTAACATCTTTATCAATGAGCTAGAGGAGATAGAGTCCACCAAGCTATGGGGAGACAGGGTGCCTACACCGTAGAGTGAGCCCTGTTGCAGAAAGTCCTCAGGTGGCTCTGTCCGAGCTCGCATGTCTTCCAGCAGGTTCAGAGAAACGTAGTTTGAAAGGGATCTCTGGAGGCTTCTAGTCCAACCCCTGTTCAAAGCAGGGGCAACTCCAAACTTAGATCAGGTTGCTCAGGACCTTGTCCAGTCAAGTGTTGAAAAATTTCAATGATGAATGTTCAAGAACTTTTGGGCACCTGCCCCATGCTCAGTCACTCTGTGAAGATTTTTTTCCTTACATGCAACTGGACGTTTCCTTGTTGCACTTGTGACCGTTGCCTCTTGTTCTTTCATTGTGGATCCATGAAAAGAGACTGGCTTTGTTTTCCTTGCAACCTCCCTTTGGGTAGGGGGAGGCAGCAATTAGATCTGTTGTTTGCCTTCTCTTATGGCAGAAGAAACAGAGCTCTCCAGCTCTTCTGGTATGTCGTGTGCTCCAGCCCCCTGCGATTTTGGTAGCCGTCCATTAGACTTGCTCCATTTATTTGATATTTCTATTGTACTGGGGGATTCAAAGCTGGGCACAGTGCTCCAGATGTTGTCTCAGAGTGCTCAGTAGAGGGAATAACCACTTTTCTTGACCAGCTAGCAATGCTCTTGCTAATACAACCCAGAATGTTCTTAGCCTTCAACAGCTGAAGGGCACACAGCTAATCTAAGTTCAACTTGCTGTCCCTCAGAAGCCAGGTCTTTTTTCTGCAGATCCCCCAGCCAGCCAGTTCCCAGCATGTCACAGTACAAAGGGTTGTCCCAGATTGAGGATTTTCCGTTTGTCTTTGTTGGACTTCATGAGGCCCCTTCCTCCAGCCTGTCAAGGTCCCTCTGAATGACAGCCTTGTCCTTCAATTTGCTCCACCAATTTGGTGTCACCTGCAGCCTTGTTAGGTTGCTTTCTGTCCTGTTGTCCAGGCCACTGATGAACCCATTATTGACCCCTGAGGAACACTGCATGTAACTAGCCACCAATTAGTCTTAACCGTTGACCCCAAAGGCTCAGTCAGTTTTCCAGCCACTTTCAGGTAGTTCACCCAGCCTTTCCACATCTCCCCTGTTTCTCTATGGAGAGGCTGTAGGAAAGCCCATTAAAGACCTCACTAAAGCAAGGAAAACAACATCCCTTGCTCTCCCATTCTCCACAGAACCAGTCAAACCATCACAGAAAGCAATCGGGTTAGTCAGGCGTGGTTTGCCCTTGGTAAATCTGTGCTAACTATTCCCAACCACCTTGTCCTACGCCCGTGGAAATGGCTTCCTGCTGTAGTCAGCCTGGAGCTGCGCGAGGTCTGGAAGTTATCACTGGCACTGCATTGCCACCAGAAGACATGAGGTTGAGGAAGAAAGAGCCAATGCAGCTGTAATGGAGCTACTCCATTCAGGACTTCTCTGTGGTGTAGGTGTGACTCAGGAGACACCTGTGGCAGAGCTGGGGACTGAACCCACTTCTCCAAGCCTTGATCCAGCAGGAACCACTGGACAGTGACTTTCACTGATCATGACTTTCACCGAAGTCAACAAGCCTCCAGGGAGATAAGAGTCCGGCTGAGAAGAACAGCTTGCAAGAGGAAAGCTTTGATGAGCAATAGAGAATGAGCCAAGCTAACAAAGAATTAATTGCTTCTAGCACAAAAACCCAAACTAAACAAACTAAAAAAGTCTGTTGATTCCTGTAGCTGAGGTTTGTGTACTGCCACAAGCACAAGATAAGAATCATTGTTGCATACAGAAATGGACGTTGTGTGGGTTTCTATCTATGCAATAGTCATAAGTTTAAAAAATTTATTGATTTTATAATTAAGGAACTCTGCAATACATAAAGTTAAAAGCCATGCAAACATATACACAGAGACCACATAAAGATAAACAAACATTTAGATTTAACACAGCATAAGTGCAGTAATCACCCATAAATGTAGTAATCACCAACTGTTTAATATAGATCAGTAGCAAACAAAAGAATAGATGGAATGGAAATTATTATTTGTACTAGAGGAGCTGTAGAGGCCACAACCAAGATCGCATCTTTGTTATGCCGGGCAGCACCCACATACATAATGAGAGGCAGCCCTTCGTGCAAACAACTCCCAAACTAAGACCAGACTCAAGAAGAGCAGTAGTGGAAGTAAAGGTATGCTCTCATCTCAACGTCACCAGCCTGCCAGGGAAAAGCTGAGCCCTCCTGATGCCAGATCCATCTCCACCACACAGCATACGAACAAGATTAAACTGGCAGATGGTTTTATTTCAGGTATAATAAAATTGCCAGGAAAAATAATGCCATTTCTTCCTGGGCTGTTTTGGCAATGGTAGAAGTACTTTTTCAGCCTGTGACTGTGGGAGACCTGAGTTCACGGACCGCCCAGCCGCAAGGACACCAGTGCATGGGGAGAGCCTCTCCATCTCTCCTTCGATGCTTTTCTGCTCTTTAGGAATCACAAAATGTTCACTGAGCAGGAACCGTGAACAAGATGTCCCAGCAAGTAGCTCACAGGGTCGTTTTTCTTCTGCTACATCAGTGACAGAGTAAGATTCATCTCATTTAACCAGAGATGTTTATATTTAAGATACTCTCCTCAAAGCCTCCTCTGATGCTCAGCAGAAAGAAAAAATAGTCCTTTTTAGCCTTTTGGGGAATATTCAGACATTTTGTCCAAGGCATGACAGCCCCTGAGTGTCGGCTGAGGGATACCTGCAGCAGGGTGGTGCCTGAGCTGGGTGCCAAGGATAACCATCTTGTAGGTGTCCCAAACCCAAACCCTCTCTCTGCCCAGCCATAGCAGGGATTTGGAGAGCACTCTGCCACCTGCCAGGGGAGCATCACAAGGGGCTGCAGGAGGGATGGGGAGTAGGACAGACTTGGCCTCGGTCACCATCTTCTTCGCTTGACCCTTCTTTCTGCTGCATGGTACATTTTCTCTGCAAGACGCTGCCTGTTGCATCTGACGAGTCTTTCATGGTTTCATAAGCTCCTTGAAAATAAAGGAAGTTAATTTATGACCTTAAATCACTGCAGGATCTTAAAGCCGTAAGAAAAAACTGTATTTTATTTCTCCTGCTGCCCACCCTCTCTGCCTCTGCTCTAGAGAGAGCTGTGATCCCAGGACGTGCAGAATATATTGAGTTTCATGTTGTCTAAGTCCCCCAATCACAGATAGATTTTTCAGAAATAAAGACAACTCTTGTAGCTTTTAAATTAAATGTTCAAAGCCCTTGATTTAAGAGTCATAAATCACTGAGAGGCCTTTAAATTTCTATAATGTCTTATGGCCTGGCATGTACCATTTGCAATCGTATGCTCATTTGGCTGAAGTGGTAAGAGACAGGTACTTCCAAATATTGGTCATCAGCTGTTGATCTCCTAGGAGGTAAAGGGTAATAAAGAGGGAGCAAAAGCAACACTTAAATCAGGCTAATAAAAATATACTGGCAGGACAACCCCTGAGGATTAGGGCTTGTGTCCTGGAGGAAACTGTATTTCTTTAGATGTCCTGGTACAGCAAGTCCATGGGGAAAGCTGTAGACAGATTAAAATGTAATTTTAGCTGTGTGGCTTTATCCTAGTCCTTTCCATGGCTCCTGTGTTGGGTGAAGGCAGGGCTGTGGTATCTGTGGGGCTGGTGATGCTGCCAACAGTCCTGCATGCTCCAGACCTGCTGCCCTAGAGAAGATCCTCATCGAATTTGCTCTGCTCTGCGCTGATGCAGGAGTGAGCTCCTGTACCAAAGTGCTTCCAGTCTCAGCAAGCACAGCTGACCCTGGGCTGGAGCAGAGCATGGATGCAGAGCATGCAGGGTAGGTCCATAGTCAATGAGGAACACACCTGAGGCTCCCCATGGCTTTGCCTCTTTCCACTAAGGCCCACCTGATGCTCTTGGCTGCTGATTTAGCCTGCCATGAATCTATTCCTGATGTTCTGAGCTGCACATGGGAGATGGCCGAACAGACATTCTCTCTGGGCATGAAGACTTATGCATGCAGGATCTGGTCCTGCTATGTGCATGCAGCGTAGCTAGCCTGTGCAAGAGCACTGGGTCAGGGACACACCAGGAAAACACTTGCAAAATATGACCCTGTTTTGGAAACCCCCAGAAACCTCGTGCCTGGTCTGTCAGGGCATGCAACGCTGCTTTTTGCACTAGTCGAATGGATGAAGCAGGGCTCACCTCTTTCGCTGATCCTCTGCTGCAGGTGAATTTAATACAATGTCTCAAAATGTGGCAAGGAATTTAATTATTTGGAAATGATGTGAAGGAAGGGAGGGTCAAACGTACTGGATAATTTATTCATTACTAATATTTCCAGCGGCTGTGATTGAGGTGCTCTTTTAATTGCCCAAGCCACTCCAAAAAGCAGCTTTTCTAATAATGGCTTCGAGAGTAACTGTCATTCAGCTGTATAAACCTCTATCAAAGTTGGCTTTTGACTGGCTGATGGTATCACCCACTGCCTTGACTTTGTTTTAGCTTATTAAAATTGATCCTAAATAAACCTGATATACCCAAAATTATTTTCCCTAAATTAATTTGAATGCAATTTGTTCTCAGCAAGATTTGCTGCCATGTTGAATCTCGCAGTGCAAACACAAGTTTGTTGGGTCACTCTAATTAATTTGATTTTGTATCTCAGCCCTCCTACCCATCACCAGCAATAAATGGAATTATTTAGAAATAACAGAGATAATGCTGGCAAAATAATATGCTGTGACAGGACCAAGGTTTGCTTCTTTAGGAAAAAAAAAAATACACAACATGTTGAGGTGGTTTATTTTTGATTAAATGCTTCTGCTTTGCCTCAGCATTTATCTTTCAGAGACAGCTCCAGATCAGACAAAATTCATCGCTCTATTAACATTATCTGTCCGTACGTTTGAGTGGGCCTCCCCAGATACTAAAGGGTTACAACACGCATGGCCGGCTTACACCTCTAGCGGCTTTTATTTCTTCGGTGGGGATATGCACAAAAGGTGTTAGGAGGCGGAGAGGGAGGGGGGAGCGATGCTGCTGCCAAGTTGCTTGGGTGAGAAGTCAAATGGCTTCAAAGAGGTGGAGTGGAGCCATTTTATTCAAAGGCCCTAACGGAGACATCGGTGCCAGGAGCTGTACGAAATGACCTGGGTTTAAAGAGATGATGTTGGGTCATTTTATTCAAAGGCCTTGACTGAAGCGCTGAGCAACTTCACAATGTGAGATAGTTCCTGCATCCGGAGAGCTTTGTCTGGGTGGGAACAGAAATGGGAAAGAAGTAGGTGTTGCAGATGATCAGAAACACAGGAGGAATTTGGGATGAACAGACTCCTGAAAGGAGCGTGTGATGGTTTGGGAGACCGGTGGAAGATAACTGAAATAATCAGGGGTGCGAGAAAAATCAGTCGTACCCCTTTTTGCTGCACCTGAATGACGGAGATCTTCCCATGAAGTTGGGAGGGAGCAAACCTAAAAAGGTGTTTTCTTCCAGCTGATTTCCATGGAACCTCAATAGCCTGCAGAGCTCATTGCCAGAGAGAGCAGAGAGATGGAGATCTCAGTGTGATTTGAAAACTAAATAAATATCGGTGATGGGAACATCCATAGGAGTAACATGGAAGTACAAGGGTGCTCCCCTATAGAGGGGAAACCTCTTGTCCCAGATTTTACTTGTGCGACTGTGGGTAGTGTCTCCAAGCATCCTCAGTGGCTATAGTCCGAAGCTGAATTTCAGCCTTCACAGACCATTATCCTGATTCGCTTGGAAATTTTTATATATTCAGAGGTGAAAGGAGGTAAAACCCCTTAGTTTTAGAAGAAAAAAGGTTTGAATTTGCACTCTTGAGGTGTTGCACTATCAATTTACAGCACTGCAAAGGGGTCACAGCTCTTTGAAGCTGCCCTCCAGCGCGGTCTGTTTTCACCACAGATGAATCCTCCTGGTGCAGGACAACAAGAAAGCAAACCAATGGCCATTTTGCATAGGTCCTACCAGTAGACAAAGCAGAGAAGGCAGCTGTCCTGGTTTTATACGTGCATATATATTTTTTTTTGAAGCTTTTAGGAAGAGCTGGTTGAATAAGCCCCACTTCAGCATTACAGAGAGGACATGCTCTTGTGAATATGGGAGCATTTTAAGGGGTGCTGCATAGAGGGCCTAGCAGCATCACTGTGTCTGTGAACACAGGGTACCAGAGTGACCGGGTACTGACTATTTAACAAGTAATATTATTCATGGGGGAAACGGCTTTCGCTTCCCCTTCCTGTTTCTCTTTCTTCAGTCGCCCTGCTCCGCTCCCTCCCGTTTTCTGTCATTTCTCCTTCTGTTCTTCCTCTCTGATACCATGGTGATGAAGCTGACATATAAGAATAGCTATTCTTCACTGGGGTTCCCGCAGCATCCCTACATGAGCTTATGCTTCTCCCCCTCTCTGTCTCCCACATTCACTAAGTGGGTAACTCTACGTGTGCTGCCAACCCCACATGCTAAAAAAATATGGGCTAGCCTTCCCCCTTCTCCCTCCCTCCTATTTCCATGCAATTGGCTTAAAAATCATGAGCTGAAACAAGAAAATCATAAATTTTGGGCTGGGTTTGCTTCTTTTTCTGGTTTTTCTTTTAGCCTGGTGTTCTAACAAAACAAACCTTTTGCCACCGTGCTATCTACCGGTGCCCACTGCTGATTTCAGCCACGTTTGACAGGCAGCGAGATCATCTTGTTCCTAAAAGTTCTGTGGAAGTAGGTGGCTGGGTAGATGTTCTCCGAGAGAGGAAAATGCCAAAGCTACATAGGAAAGAGGCTTTATAAATACCCCCTATTCAGAAATAGCTGCGACTGACATCCGCAATTAGCTGCGCGATTTGGTAGGCTGTAAAGTATATTTTGCATTTCCTTTTCCCTCTGTCTGAGGGAGGCAAACTTCCGAAACACCTTTCCAGATTTATTACCAATTGCAAGGGCTGGGCAGTTCGGGGTCTGCCTGGGTAAACCTCTGCAGGTCCAGCCTGGCTCCTATCCTCTCTCCTGCATTTGTGGTACCCACGGGAGCATCACCCAGGAGCCGCATCACAGCAGCAAGTCTGGTCCAGGCTCTCAAATCCCAAAATAAAGCCCTAATCTCTGGATTAGGCCCTTCCCCTCTTTAGGCTGTCCTATTTTCCTTTGGATTTCTTCTGATTTGAGCGTTGCTTCTCCTTAGCCAAATCCAGCAGCCCCTTTCAATGCCGTGTGCCTCCAGTGTTGGCATCCAGACTTCCCCTCTCTCCTTCCAGACAGCCTCCAGCTCCTCCTGCATGTCCCTGGCCCACTTCCCTCTGCCTCTCTACCCATTTCTCCATCTCATCCCTCCACCTCTGAAACCTTCCCGCTCCTTATCTCCACCCGGTGCTCTCCAGCCCTCCCGAGCAGGGATTGATTGCTCTTCCCACTTGCATTGTCCTCCGAAATGAAAAAACCATGAATTTGTCTGACTTTCTCTGGTTGTATCTTATCGCTCCACCTGCCTGCTTCCAATATTATTCCCCTTCGCTCGTCTCCTGCAGTTTGAAGTAGCCCCTCTCAGGCGTCCCCTCATTTAATTCGACAGCCCCAGCCTGTGTTTTATACTCTCCTTATCATTATGGCCTGACTGCTCCCCTGGCTCTCATTTCACCCTCCCTCCGTCCATCTGCCCCTCTTATGCGGCCATCCCCCTTCTGTTTTGTTTGGACAAATGACAGGCTGGGTGTGACCGGCAGTGATAATGGTCGACAAATATTTGAAGGGAGAAGGAGAAAAATTGTTCATTGGGGAGTTTCAAGGGGGAGGGCAGGGGGTGAGTGGAGGGACGGCTTCTGGTTTGGTGGGGGGAGGCTGGGACAGGGAGAGGGCGGATGGGTTGGGAAGATGTGCAGATGATGCTGTCAGCCTGAGTACATCATAAATCCCCTCCGGGTGGACAGGGGAAGTGGAATGAGCATCTCCCTCATCCTTGGGTCTGCTTGGAAGGACAGGCTCTACCTGGCAGTGGCACCTTGCCGGCAAGGTAGAGACGGGGAGGGATGAATTGGAGCAGGAGGACAGAGAAGAGGGAATGGGAAGGGAGGCAAATGACAAAAAAAAAGAGGGCAAATTTGGGCTGAATGACTCTGGAAAGCTTCCTGTAACTCAACTGGGGTTGGTGACCTAGTGTTTGAATCCAGATGCTAACACAGACTGGAGTATATACTGATGGGAAGGAGCCCTGGCAGTAAAGCCAAGGGAGGGGACAGTCAGACCCTGCAGGTCTGTGGCTCCTGCCAGTTGCTGGGTTTGTTCCCTGGGACAATGTGAAAGGAGATTTTGCTTCCCTCAAAAAACATCCAAACAAGTGGTAAAAAAATGAAGGCAAACCTCACCTCTTGTTGACATCGCATTGTAGCTGCTAAAGGGCTAGGAAAAGGGGGAGATGTTAGGTAACTGATGCAAATGTTATTTAATAAATGTCCTACTAAGAATCTGCCAAAAAAATAGTACACCTGCAAGGACTGCCAGGGAAGTTAAGGGAGTTGCCAGAAGCTGTGTGGCAAATCAGTGGCAGAGGAGAAAGGGCACCTTGTACAGCTCTGCTCCACGCCAGGGCACTCCGGGTTTCCCAGATAAATCAATGTGCAACCCCCCCGAGACTCCAAAGACGTGCTGGAGAAAAGACAAATGGAGGATGGCTTGGACGGATCCTCTCAAGGGCTTTTTCTCCACCCACCATTGGAAATTGGTTGCAAAGAGGCTCCGACCAAAGGGGAAGGCAGTGGCTGGTGACCAAGTGACACAATCCTGCTCTTCCCTGCAAACTTCTTCTCTTGCAGGTTTTTTTGTAGCACTTTTGTCTCATTTTTCTATCAACACGACCCCTCCTGAAGCTGGTAAAACTGCCAAAAAGCTGATAGCGCGACAACCCCGGCAGACAGCACCCAGACCAAAAACTGCCCTTAGGGCCAGAGCTCATGCTGTCCCTCCCCAGGGTGTCAGCAGTGACAACGCAGAGCCCTGAGTCGGCTTTAAAACAGCTCGCAATGAATTTTTCCACCCTCCAAAAGCATGATAAAGACATCCTTTGTCAGTGGCGGGGACGGTGACAGCTACCCGGGAGAGGCCAATTTTCTTTCGGGGTCTCAGCAGAGCGGGGCAGGTTGTTTGGACTCCAACACCTGAAAGACTGGAGGGTAGAAGGGGGGGAAAAAGAGACCTGGAGGAACAAGGTCATAAGCTAGAAGCCCTCTCCCCGGGCTTTTTTTTCTGCAAGATTTCCCCCAGTTTTAGGGATTCCCAGAGCTGCCACCAAGCGCGGTCGCTGCAGGTGGCGCTGCAATGTAGGTTTTTAGCGGTTCCTGCGCTGGGCACAAGCCCGGAGCTGTAACAAGCAGCTCCTGCTTTAAGCAACTTAAATACCAGGTTGGTTTAACAAACTCGTAAAATGGCGGGGGGGAAAAGAAAAAAAAAAAAAAAAAATCCCCAACCTAACTTTTTAGATTCCCCTCCTTTTTTTTTTTTTTTTCTTTTTTTTTTTTTTTTTTTTTTAATCGGCTCCCCCGCTTTGTTGTTGGAGTCTTAAAGTGTACAGATGTACGTCCTCGGAAAAATAAGTGTTTTCTGTTCTTTGGGTGTTGTTGGAAGTGATTCCTGTGTGCAGCTCGGATAACAAGGCACAAAATGAAAGGATGCGTGGGATGTTCGCCACCATCCTGCTCGCCAGCAGGGAAGGAACCGCAGAGGGCTGCAGCGGCGCTGTTGGCATCCAGGACTTCACAAGCAATGGGGACCAAAGGGGATGTTTTGGGGCAGTGGGGGGAAATCAGGCATGGGAAGTTGCTTGGATGGAGACAGCATGATTTAACCTCTTCCCAGATGATGCTGAGAGTGGCTTTGGTGCTGTTTGGTGCTGAGCCCCGGTGGGTTTTCCTCCGGGAGCGGGACAGTTGGGGAGCCCAGCACCTCTCCAGAGGGACCCAGGATCTCTGCTGTCACTGCAGCTGGGGGCAAAATATCCACTTGATGACAACAGGGTGAGCCTGAGCCCTCCTTGTCCTTGGGCCCTTTTACTGCAGCTATTCACAGGTCAGGGGAGGTCATTTGGGTTTTCCAGCCCTAACCCTTTTCCGCCCCCACTGCCTAGTTCATGAAAAGGCCTATAAATAAAGTCTCATTTGTCACTCACTCCTTTATGAACCCAAACAGCACAGTGATATATTGACTCATGCCATTGTCTTAAGAAGCAGAAAGAATTCGTCTTAATTTCTTCCTCCCCGCCAGATAGTGGGAAGTAATCTTGGTATATCCAGATTATCCCTTTTTAGCAGAACAGCCTGGTTTTAAATGCAAGACCAAATTTCCCAGAGATTTTCATACGTTTTATTAAATGGAGCTGCAAGCCAGACTGGACATTAAATAATACTGTACTGCTCACAACAGCAGTGAACTTCAGAGGTTACTAACCTGCCGTTGTATCTCTCAGATTTCCATCTCGCTCTTCCGCTGTCATTTTGCTGTGTTATTACGCTTCAAGCTTCACATAGTATTCATTTCTCTGAATGAAAACAAATGACTCTTTGCAAGAGGCAGGAGATAAAGAATAATAAATACATTTTATGCACCACCTTAAAAAAGGGCTCTGAATCCCCATCCATTCATCAGGAAATGTAAACCAGGGCTCAGGCAAAACACACACGCGCACACAGGCACGCGCTGGGGAGATAAAACTTGTTTTAAGGAAAACATGATATTGTTTAAAAATAAATATCTTGGAGGATGCAAATAGGCAGCCCCCGGCCCCCGTGTTTTGTGGCATAAATTTAAGGTAATTACAAATACAAAGCTTGGATTAAGCTTCATTTTCTGTGGATGGTAGAGGCTGTGGGGAGGAGGGGGAGTCCTGCTGTGCTTGGTGCTGTACAACGTACCTCCTGAGAAGCAATCCCTGCCTCTGATCATGGCCATTGCTCGCCGCGAGTGGTGGGACCCCCTTTACCAGCCACCCTCCGCATCCCTGCTGCACGCCTTCATCTTGCATGGGGTGGGGGAAGCTGCAGGATCACCCCCAGGGTTTTCCCCTCCCTGCCCTGATGTGAGCATGGCCAACACCCCTGGAAGCAGAGGAGGTCTCCCCAGTTGCTTCCCTTTCGCTTCCCCAGACCCCTGCGAGGTGCCCATCCTCGCGGCGTCAGGGCGTCTCTACGGGGAGGCAGCCCTGTTGCTACGTGCTGCTACCGACACCCCGAGAGCACCGCTGTCCTTCCCACCATCCGCTGCCTGCTCTGCTTTTGGCTCGAGGGGAGCCCAGAGAAGAGTTCGGGTCTCTGCATGGGGGGCAACCAACTTGCAGAGCGGGGTCTGCTCCAAGGGGCAGCCCGGTCAGCCAGGCCGGCAGCCTGCTGGACACAAAACTCAGGCAGTAAGCACTAATAGCTTTTAAAAAATACTATTATTCCTGCAGCTGCCAGGAATTAAATGAAGACCCGGAGAGCAGAGCAGCTTGCAGCCGCTCTCTAGGATTACTGCTCACCCAAGCTGAGAGATTGATCTTCCTCTGAGCCTCCCTACACCCGCTCGGATCGGCTCCCTCCTCGTTTTGTCCTAGCCGGAGGAGAGCGGCACACGGAGAGGGAGAGAGGGAGGCAGATGCCAGCCAGAGCCGCGATGCCGGGAAGGGTTTTTCTGGGGAGGTGATGGAGGGAGCCAGCAAGAGGNCCCATCCCCTGCAAACTTTGGGACGACGAAAAGCGGCTTGGCGGTCCCCCTCCAGAGGCAACCTGCGCCCCTCCGCCTTCTCCCNTTTTTTTTTTTTTTTTCTTTTTTGGGGCAGTGACATGTCCCAATTAGCCCAATCAGGCTGGAGATCCTAGGTGTCAGTAGTGAGTAGGAGCGAGGGAAGGCACCCGGAGGAGAAATCAAGGCAGCCGGAGTTGCAGCCGTGGGAGAGCGGCGGCGGCGGCGCTCGCAGCCCCGGGCGCGCTCGGAGGCGGCGGCTCCGTCCCCATCCCCGTCCCCATCCCCGTCCCC
>WAAD01011239.1:0-310460 GCA_013389945.1 Fregata magnificens | reverse complement strand
CCCTCCCCCGCCCCCGAGTCCTCGATGGCTTTTTCCCCATGCACAAGGCTCAACTTTTCTCCCCGGAGGTAGCGGCTCCAGCGTCGCAGCCTGTCCCTAATCACCCCCGGCCATCCCCGGCTGCGGATTTTCCCCGCCTCGGGGGGTACTTTCCCCCGCTCGGTGCCCCAGTGCCTTCCCCGGGCGAGGGGTTGGAGGCATTTGCAAACTTTTCCTGCTCCCGACGAGGTTGCGGCTGGATGGGGCTGGAGGCAGACCCCTTTTCCCGGGGAGGATCAGAGCATCCCGGGTGACCGGTGGATGGGGACAGGGACCACCCCCAGTGGGGAACACCTAGGAGAGAAGAGGGGGACCCCGGTCGTTTCCCTTCCTGCAAGGTGCTGGAGAGTTTGACTGCCCGAATCCCGGCTGCAGTCAGTGCTGGTAAACCTCCCTCCCTCCGTGCGTGTGTGTGCTGCAACCTAAACCTGCGTATTGATGCTCTTCGTTTATCAGACATATGCCCTTAAATTATGTAGACAGGGAGAAGTGATCTAAACACCGAGCCGCACATGGTTTTGGTGGAAATATAATACTCTGGCAGCAGATGAGTTCCTCCCAGATAAACAAACCCACTTGCTCAGCCCCAGCAGGGCTAAGTGCTGTTTGGGTTTGTAGTGGCTGCATGTGGCTGCTACATACCCAGCCCAGAGGAAACCCTCCTCCTGGGGCCCCATCTGCTCCCCGTACTGGGAAGGGATGCAGCATTTGCCGTGTCGGATTCGGGTGTAGGACCTGCAGGACTCGCCTTCGTGGAAGGGACCAGGTGGAAAGCGTGTGGCCGCGCTCCTCTCCCGTAAAACTTCCACCCCGCGTCTGCTCCGCTTTGCTTTCCAGCCCTGCCGCCGGGCAGCCGTGCCAAAGAGCTCGCTGGAAACGCACCTGATTTTTCATGGCTTCCCTCCACCACCGGGATGCGATGCCTGGGATGCAAGGTTTTGGGGAAAGCAAAGGGGGTCTGAAGCTTTCCAGGTCTCAGGGGTGAGCGGTGCAGAGCGGGGAGGTTTGGACCGTCACCCCTGGGACTGCTGGGGGATGCTCTTATTCCGAGGGAACAATGACAGTGTCAGGGGCTTTTTTGCAGCCGATGCAACCGCTTGCAGCCCTCTAGGGACTTATCTTGAGCGTGCACCAGCCCTGCACAAATATTTTGGACAGCGTAAATTGTGCTAACTTATTTTCTTTATCTGTCCGCTGTTTCACCCGGGTCTTGTTTATAGTAGCTGGTTAAATCCGCGAGCGGGTAGGATCAGTGGAGCATGAGGTTGCTTCGCCTTCGCCGTCTCTGTGATTTTAATTACAGCGTGTGCCTCCCAGTGTGAGATTAGGTGCTTCCTCTCCCTGGCTAAGCCACTGTCGTAAGGTCTCGGGGATGCGAGCAGCATTTTGTTTGTGGTTTAATTGCCTCGGGAAGTGTGTGTTTGTTTGTTTGTGTGTGGGACCCTTCACTAGAGCTGGGCTTCAAGCAGTGCAACAGATGTGTGTCTGCTTTTCGTGTGCAGCCAGGTTTAAATGTGCAACCCCAGCCCCGTCACGAAAGCCTGGGATTTTCTTCCCTCCTCTGCCCAGACCCATCATCCATGGGGGTGTCTCCTTTCTGAAAGGACCGGTCCAAGGCTTTTCCTTACTGTCCCATCTCAAATGCGCGGCGCTCAGAGATATCAATAAGATGCAAAATACGTGACAGCCGCATGATCTAAGTGTTGTTTATGTCCAAGATGGGTGTTTTAAAATACAGGCTGATGATCAATCACAGTGCTGTTGGGAAGCTTTTGCTTGATAATCGTAACTGCCTTGTAGGCGCTGAAGACTGGTGTTAAATCTGTTCAGCGTGCAGCCCGGCACCTGGCTAGCTGAGGGATGAGTGCTATTGCAAATCCTAAGAGAAATGCTGAACTTCTCCACGGGAAGAGGAAATATTTGAGCCTTTCCTCATGCATTCACCTGCCAGCATCCCTTCTCTGCACCCGCAGAGAGCCTGGTGCTAGACAGGCTGTAGATGTGGCAAAGCAAAGGGCTCAGCACAGGCATGACAGCGGCTGCGATCCGCCGCCGAGGAGGCAGAAACCGTCTTTGGCAGCCAGATCCCGGGGGGCAGTGGGTTGCCGGAGCCGGTTTTGTGTTGACTCCTCTGTTTTTGCAGAGTGAGGAGGGGAGGAGGGATGCTGGAGCCCCTTTTGTGTTGCATCTTTTTCCTTTGATTGAATTGCTTTGTCTCTGTCTCCCAATTTCCTTGATGTTGAGCAGTTGCAATAAAACCTACCTCCTTCCCGGAGTGCCGGGATTTGATTTGCGCGCTCACACCCCCCACCATGAAAAGCCTTGCAAGGTCTTACGATACTGGGGTGTGCTGAGGGTTAACGCTGTGTGGGAATTAATTTCTTGTTTGGAAGGGAACTCTGAAAAGCTTCCTAAAAAACTGAGAATGGTGCTGGCACGGTAGGCTTGTGCTCTGCGTTGGGATCCTACGTGGGGAGGGTGGTAGACATAGGGCTTTTGAGTTTTGGAGTTAACGGTGCCAAAGTTTGCTGCTTGACATTGCCTACAGGTGTTTTTGAGCAAAATGGCATGCTGTCCTGGGAGCCACTTGGCTCTTCTTGATTTATTGTTCACAACACCCCCTTAAAGTGAGGACCCACATAGCTGAGACTGAGACCCAATGTCACCCCTTTGCAGCTGCAGTGCTGGGACTCAAAAGTCTCATGTCCTGCCCATGAATCCCCAGCTAGAGATGCAATTTGGATTATGACTGTTTCCCATAGTAAAGCCCTCAAACCGCTTGATGCTCAAATAAAAAGCCCTTTCTGATCCCCAGCAGTGTGACAAAAGGCTTCAGAGGGCTCTTTCTTACTCCTTCCTTCTTGCTCGCAAGACTCAGTTAATGGACACCGACCGCTCCAGGCGCCCAAGGCAATGAGACTTCCCGTCTGTGCGGAGAGTCTGGGCAACCCACTGACTTACTGCAGGGTATCAGTGATGAGCGTGCTTCCCTGCACGACTGTCTTCGCGTGAAAAGCACTTTATATCCCTTAGGTTTGAGCTCTCAAGGAGTCTGCGACAAAAAATAGAGAAATAAATACAGAGGGCTCCACAGAGGTTTTTCACTCAGATTCTGAAGTATTTTAAAACAGTGAGAAAGTATTCTCATTCCCCTGGTGCAGATTAGGAAACCGAGGCACAGAGAGGCAAAAGGCTCAGTCTGCATTTATTGATGGGAATCCTCACTCACCGCCATGAAATACAAACTGAACCCCAAGTGGTACTTGGAGATGAGAGCAGTGAGTGGTCCCCTGCCCTTGAGCCTGTGCTTCAACAGCCAAGAGCAGTGCTTGATCAGAACAGGACACTTCCAAGACTGAAATTTTTCCAGTTAAAATGACAGATGGTTGCTTTAAAATGAGAAAATATCATCTTGGGTTAGTGCACTGGCCAGGGGGCAGCTGCGCTCTCATGAACCTTGGTTCCCGTGTCTTTAAAATTGGGTACAAAATGCTTTTAATCACCTTTGGGAATGGAGAGATCATTGCAAAAATGAGATGTGTTGTGATACCGACAGTCTGCGTGGCGATTTTCTGGAATTGGCATTCCTCTTTGGGGTTTGTTTTTTTTTTTTGACTCATCCCACTGGAACTGTCTGGTTTTCTTTGTTCTTCGTTGGTACGTGCGCTCTGCTAAATTTGCCTCATCCTTTCTTGGTTGCATCTCGTAAGGTGCTGAGCTGCCACCCAGGTAAGAGGTGCCAAGTGTCTGCCCTGCATCCCCTGCAACGGGAGCCAGTGTCATGTGGCATCTGTCCTGCAACCCTTTGCATTGCAAAAAACCCCTCTGTGAGCCCTTAGAGATGCTCTGAAGGCTTTGAATGGGCACCCTTTGGTTTGGAAACCCAATGGGCATTTCATTTTAGACATGTCTAGTCTGTGCAGCTCAGTGCTTCCAGCTAACGTGAACCTTGCTGGGTTCAAAGGTGATTCCTGGAGCCGTGGAGGAAGCCAACTCTTTGCTGAAGTATAATGTTCCCGGCTGTTTCTGTCTCAAATACAAATGTTTGTAGAAAACATCAAGTTCTCAGGGCTGGAGGAGAGCCTGAAGACCTCAGCAGGATCAGTGGGTTGGTTGAAACCTCCATCCCCACTACGCTGCATATCAGCAGCTGCCTTTGACCTTACTTAGGGGGGATTTCACTAGAAAGAGAGAGGTCTTTTGCAAACTCTGTGACTTGTTTTTACTCCAGGCTTTGCTGCCTAGAAGGCTTTCCAGTGTTTTTTAAATACTGCATGCAGTGAAACAGAAATCCAGACCCAAAAGTCAAGAAGTTGAGATTCACAGGCTTCTTTTGCATAGGAATAAACAAAAACTGCTGCTAAGCGTGGCTGGATTTGCACTGGTGACCCAGAAGGGAGACCTTCCGTCGCCGTCTTTCTTGGCTTTCACGCCTGATCTCTGAGTTTCCTTCCAGCTATATTATCCATACACGAGTGGCCTGCTGGGGCTTTCCCACCAAGCCATGGGCAATAAATTTACGGGAGCTGACTAGCACTGGAATTTGCCTTGTCCTTCTGACGGGACGAATGTGTGGATCTAATGCAGATAATATGGGATATGTTTCCATTACTTGCATTTGCATGATATATACTCACACACTTCCCCCTCCTCTGAGCTCGTGCAAGGGCCAGAGGAATAAATCTTGATGCTTGGTGAACCCTCACAGCCAACGCTGCACCAAACGCTTGTAAATGTTTGCAGAATGAGCCACCCCGACCCGCTCGTTATTTCTTTTTGAGCATAAAACACTACATGGGGGAGGAAACGTGAGGGTGGTGGAATTTTTTTTAATCCCAGTATTGTTCTCCTTTGAAATAGTGAAATGATGCTGGACTCGGGGACCACGTGTAGATGGTTAATATTTATATACTTGTTGTTTCTCCTGAAGTGAGGAATGTGTGCTTGCCACCAGCAGCCCCCCCGACGCTCATTCATAAAGAGCCTCGCTGGTGAGTGTCTCGGCGTTAAACTGTTTGGTGACTTGAGTTTAGAGTTATAGGAATCGGAGCAACGAATTAGCAGTAAATCAAAGCCCGGATGGCTCCATACCCAACTGCGGCAAGATTTAAATTAAAAATATCTTGCCGAGATGAAGTACTCATAAGTCAAGCACTGGCGTTGTGTCAGTCTGGGCTTCGGCGGCGAGAGCTCAGCCCCTTTGAAACAGAAACCGCGAGGAGCCCACGTATTGATCCCCAGCTGAACTGGGAAATTGCCACTTCATTTCTTCTATTAAATGTTCTTTCTTTTCTTTCCTTTTCGCCTTTTTTTCCCTCCGCTGAAGGGAAGATGGTCATGCTGGGAAGTTGGGAAAAGGTTTGCAGATTCGCTGCACGTGCATGTGGCCCTGTTTGACTTGGTTAGAGCATATTTGATCGTGAAAGGGGATTTATTTGTTTTTTGTGACTGGGGATTTGTCTATAATGTAGTGCTGGAAAGAAAACTCATTTAGAGACTAAGGAGGTGTATCCTGTTACAATTGCCTATTGATGGAATAGCAAGTGCTTGGTGTGCGGCACAGCTTTATTTTACTTCACGGAAACTTATTCTGGGCTGCCAAAGGGAGACTTTGATTTGCTGGAGAGCTGCCCCATGGCCCTGAGCAAGTCCCTTGGCTTCTTGTTTCCCCATCTATCAAATGGGGGTGGTCTTGCAGAAGTAACTGTCCCTTTAGCCATCATCTAATAGTCGTTTTGCTCTAATGACCTTTACAAATGACTCACTTTTCGTAAGTGAGATGATAAAACCAGGGAGGTTCTGGTTGGGAAAAGCATCATCTACATGGCTAATAGTCACTAATGGCCACTGTCCCATCCCTGGGCAGTGTCACCTTCTGCTGGCTGGGAAGAGGCTTTCAGAGGTGGTGAGGGGCAGGAGGCTGTTCTACACTGGGGGGAAAAGGCTCTGTCACCATGGCCCTGCCGGGGAGAGAAGGTGAGCTGGGAATACGACCACGCCAGTTGTGGAGCTAATCAAAGGCTTTTGCTTGGATTTTTCTTTAATGGGCAATTTAGGGAAAAAAAAAACAAACAACCCCAAAACTCCACACCCAAATTAGGATGGGCATGTCTGCTTGACTTGCTAGCTTAAAAAAAGTGAGTTTCTGGGATGTTTTGGGAAACCTCTTTTATTTGTCATGTTGGTGCAAATTCCTGGCTCTTGCTAAAAGCAGAGCAACATGCAGGGTTTTGTAAGCTGTTACCCTGAGATGCGTATATGTTGGGGGGGTGGTATCTGCATGGCTAATTTTGAGCATTTCCTCTTTTTGGTTGTGTCTCACCCTTTGTACTCTACCCTTCATGGTGTCCTCCTGGCTGATGGCAGGGTTGTCCCCTGCCACAGTCCTCTTTCCTTCCAGCCTCCCAGGAGACCCAGGACTAAGTCGGAGGGTTGCAATGACCTCGATGCTTGGTGCTTTTGAGGCTGCATACCTCCGTCACCCCTTGGACCCCAGGCTCCACCTCTCCAGAGCATCCAGCCCCCTCCCAGGCAGCTACCTCGGGGAGGGCAGTGCTCAGGAGCAACCTGGAGGGTGACTTGTTGGTTTAAGTCCCAGCTCTGCCATCACTGAAGCCAACTCCAGGAGGGCAATTGCCTCCTCACCCTGAAGACGGCAGGATGAGCTCTGAGTTTTCCTCCTGCGCTTAGCTGCTATGGTGATGAGTTGCTATAGAAACACATAGTTAGCATTATTATTTATTATTGAAAGGTGCTTCTTTTCATCTCTTAAACACAGAGTCGTGCCAGGGAGAGCCCGATGCTGGGTGTGGGGTACTGCCCACCCTGTCCACACAGGTTGGTGGGTTATGTTTCCCGGCAAGCCAGGCTTTAGCCACGCTGGAGGCAAGCAACCGTGCTGCGCTGGCCCAGCGGGCTGATCTGGTTAAACAAATCCCCCCAGTATGTTCCTGTCACAGGTTCCTTCCTTCGTCAGATCCATCCTTTAGAGGGGGATTTGAGTGAAGCGTTTCATTATAATGAGCTTAGTTATTTCCAAACTAGTAATCGCATGTCACCATTTGGTGCAAAGGGTTTGCATTAAGTTTTGTAATAATATGTCTATTCATCCATCACAAATACTATATTCACAGGACCTTGTAGTGATTGCCTGGTAAATACCTTCTCTTATCTCTTTGCATGCGCTGCTCCTTGTTTGCTGAAGCCCCCCCCCTTCTCTGCAAAGCCATCCCTCCGCGCTGGGAGGCAGGGAAGCTCCTCTGGTGCTCCTGTCCCGGGCTCCTGCTCTGCCTGAGCCCCCCTGCAGCTGGGCACCCGGCCAGGCTGCGCAGGGGAGGCCCCTCCAGGGCTGGCTGCAGCCGGCAAGATGCCGAGCAGAGCAAGCGGTGCTAAGGTTATCGCTCTGCCTGCCCTAACTGTCGCTTTCCAGCTGCTGTGGGTGGGACAAAGCCTGCTTGGGGGGCTCCTCTTGCTCCCCAGGAATGAGTGCAAGGGGTAGGAGCAGGTATCTTCTGCAGGCTGGGTGCTGAGCAATGCTCTGGCTGAGAGTTGCCGCAGGGGGTCCTGCAAGGAGCCCATTTATACATCTCTTTGGACACATCCATTGGTTTTGGGAATGCACAGCTGGCAGGTACAGCAGGGATGCAAAGCCAGATGCCTGGGTCCGCTGCCTGCAGCCACCAGGTTCATGGCTTCCCCTGGAAGCTGGCAGCGCTGCAGAGGTGTATCTGCAAGGAAACCTCCCTCCATCCTGCTGTCCTTCACACCCCGGCAGCCCTGAGGATGCTGCAGCTGCTGGGGAGGAGTGGCTTGGTGGGGCCAGGAGGTGAACGGCTGGGAGGATGGAGGGATGTCCGGAGGCACTGGGCAGAGCGGGGCTGCTTTGCCTCTCTGGCTGGGGCAGGTGCAATGTAGCCTGGAGGTGGAGGGCTTGGCTTTGCTTGCAGCAGGGATTAGCTGTGCAGTTCTTCCTTCTTCCCCTCCTAGCTCTAAAGGACTCCCTGGAAAATGCCTAGTGGAAAAAGAAAGAAAGGGAAGAAAGAAAAAAGAAATAAAAAAAAAGGAAAACAAAACAGCTTTTCTTGATGCAGAATTAACAACTTGGAGGTGAAGTTTCAGGGCTGGCCAGTGTAGCTGCAGGGGGGATGGCTCAGCCCCTCCTCGCACGCCCTGCGCGGTTGCTGCAGGTGCAGGGCTGGGGTCTCCATGCAGCCGCTGCAGGTACTCTCCTGAGGGGCCAAGCCCCTGTGGGGTGGGGAGGGATGCAGGAACAGCTGGATCAGTGCAGGATGCTGGATGTGGAGGGATTTGGGTGTGGGGAAATCTCTGCTCTTGCTTGCAGAGTGTGGCCCTTGAAGTTCCCTGAATTCCTCCTGGTCTCCACCTTCCCCAGCCTGCCAGCTAGGACTGGGAAACATCCTTCCCAGCCTTTGAGGAAACAAAAGGAGGCTTTTTAAAGCACCCCCTTGAGCAGGAATAAAACACCTTCCTTTGCAGAGCCTGTTTCATCGCTTGAAGTCAATCTCTTTGGGCTTGTATTTTCCTTCTTGGAAGCTGTGCTCCCTGCGGAGAAGAGAAAAAAACACCCAGGGTGCAAGAGCAGGGCTTGGGGGGGGGCCTTCCTGGGAAGTGTAGGTTGGAGGTGGAGGGGCAGATGGGGGGGTCCACTGTGGGGTTCTAGAGGGCTGAATGCTCACCCCTCACTCTGCCAGAAACCCCTGCAACCCGTCCCGCAAGTGTGGTGTTCGGTCGTTAGTGTAGGGTGGCATCCAGCCCGTCTCTGTTGTATCAACGGTTGGGAGCAACCTGCTGGGGTGGGAGATGCTCCTGCATGTGCCAATCCCTCCCCTGCTCCTGGTGCGATGAAGCACAGCGCTAAACGGGACCTCCCCTAAAGGAGGGAAGCTGGCTGTGGCAAATGAAGGTTTGCTATGTTTTGGTAGGGTCACTCGTGTTGATGTGGGCCTGGAGGGGTGATGTTTTGCTTCTATGACCCCTTTTTCTCTACCGTGAGCCGCAGCCAGCTGCTTGGGTACGGGGTTGTGACGCTGATGCATTTGGAGAGAAGTCATCCAAGGGATGGCATGGACTTGACACTGATGTGGGATGCCCCCTTGGATCACACCAGCTGTGAGACCATCAAGTCTCACGTTTCTCTCCAAATTCCTGCTGAGAGCAGAGTCATTTTGGCTGCTGGACTCAGAGCACCTTTGCAGCTTCCATCTTTCCCTGCCTGGCCTCTGCGGCGGCTCCAAGAGACCGGGAGCTGCTCACCTTGGCCCAGCGGGGGCAGGAGGCATGGGGCAGCCTTGGAGCTGCACCGCTTTGCCTGGGTGAAGGACGGAGAAGGGAGAGGAGATAGGCAAGCCATGTGCAGCAGGAGCTGAATGCTAAAAGCGACGCCTGTCAGAGCCAGTCAGGAGGGGTTTTTTTCTCCCTTATAACGGAGTTGCTGCCCTTGCCTGCCTTAGTAAGGCAAACAGCTCAAAGGGATGCCTCTGAATGAATGTAACAACTTTTAGGACAAATTTCTCTCTGCATAATATCTCAAAGGAAGCAGGAAAAAGGAAATGGCAAGCAGGCATAATTAGGTAAGTATTACCCATTAGGAAGGAGAAGGAGCTATCAAGTCGATTTCCATTTCCTTCTTATTTTACATGCCTGATTTTTCCGCCTCTCCAGGAGGTGGTGTGTGAAGTAGGTCTCTCCTTAGCTTGGAGAAGTAAATAATCAGAACATGATGTTCTCCAAAGCTCTTCCCAAAGCTTTCCAAATCCGGACTAAGCTGAGGATTTTTAGTGTCTTCACAAGTCTGAGCTTTCCAGCATCTGTGAGACCTGGTAGGGATGTATTTCCCACCTTCACGCTGGGGAACCAAGGCACAGGCAGGCAGCGGGGCCCGTGTCTTCTTGTTGTGACCTGCTTGTCTGTACACATTTCTCTCTGTTTTACCTATTCTGCATGGAAGTAGAGATAACTCCGTGTTTCCTGGTTGCTTGCTGGTGTAAACCTGGGTGTTTGCAGTGTGAACCCACGAAGGTACCTTGTGCTGCACTGGGAAGCGTGGTAGGGCTGAGTCCCAGCAAGCCGCAACCTGGTCCACCCCTACCTCCCCCCAGCATGTCCCCGTGTCCTCTCGGCTGTGGGACCCACCGCTTTGCTCCCGTGTACCCAAGGTTGTTCTCCCAGCTTTACCCTCTGTTACCTCTTAGGATAACACATCGCAGCATGGGCTGCAATTACAGAGCCATCAGCGGGTGCCTGTAATACATTTTGGCAAGGATGTGGGATGGCTTGTGCACCAGCCTGCAGCAGAAACACTTGCCTCCCCCCTTGCCTGCCCCCCTGCTCGGGGGGGCACATAAAGTGGTATTATTAAAGGCTGTCAGGAACTGCTGTCATTGGCACAGTCAATGACTGACACAAGGCAGCCCTCGGACTTCGACTCATCTGCAGCTCACACACACACACATGCGCTCTCTCTGCTACACAGGAGCCAGAGAAAAGACAATTTCTCAGATGCACCACCCTTTTCCCAGCTGTTTGGGCCCTTTTTTGCATTCATTTCAGAGAAGATGTCTTGATTGTCCTACAGCGTAAGAAACAGATTTGGGTTCCATTGTTCTACAAGCACGTGCCCAACTCTCTCGTTTGTAGTTGGAGCTGGGGTCCCTTTTTCCTTAAATACAACTACATGCATGCATCTATCTATCTATCTATCTATCTATCTATCTATCTATCTATCTATCTCTGTATATATCTGTGTGTATGTTTTATACATGGACATAAAAATACACATTTACATGCACAGGTCTACACACAAATGCAAAATACACATGGTTAGAAAATGCCAGTCTGTTCACCCTGCACTTTTCACAGATCGTAGCTAATTTTGCGCACAGTTCAGGAAAGGTCTTGCAGGTCCAGAATGAGATTTCCGGAGAAGGAAGAGCAGCCTTGCGGCACAGCCAGATTTTAGGAGGCATTTAGGGCAAGCCCAGTTCTCCTTTTTCCTCCAACATCCTTTGATCAGGTGCTGGTGGGAGAGGGTTTTTTTTCTAGCTTGTAGGGAGAAGAGGGAAGGGAGGAAAAAGTTTGAGGTTTTGCTCCACCGCAGAACTGGGAATAAATAGCACAATCTTGGAAAAACCTTTGTGTCTGAGAATGCGGCTTCCTGTGAGCTCAGTTGCTTTAATGCTTTTCAGGAGGTGCTGGTCCAGGCTCTGCTGATTGCAAAGGGGGTCGCTGAGGGGCTGTCAGGGGTAGGGGATGAAGGTTGTGCACCACTTCCCATCCCTCCAACTGGCTCGGCTGGAGCTTGGCCATCAGCACTCAAGTGGGGCAGCACAAGGTACCACGAGCCTGGAGGAGATCGCAAGCAGATTGCGACTCGGTGACAATCTGCTTTCTCAGTCCTTGGTCGCTCACACGCTCATGCTCATGCGGACGTCTCCGAGGCTCCTGCTGGTTGATGCATGGGGTGTGTTCAGCCACATTTCCCCCCCAGCAGCAGCCTATGTGTCCATGAGTTCTGCTTTCCTGCTCTGCCTCCCTTCCTGGCTATATATGTGTGTGGAGGATAATTTTGAGGCTTCTCTGTACCTGCACAAGCATATGCAAAAGCTACAGTGTGATGCTTGAAGGCTGTGCTCCTTAGGCATGCAATAGTGAGTTGGAAGAGAAAACCACGGCCCCTTCCACGCAGCAGTTTCACTTGGTGGCTGTCTTCTCTCCTGTCTTGCTTCTCCTTCCCCGGTAACTCAGGCAGCAGAAACAGCTTTCTTTTACAATAAGCAAAAGGTCTCCAGGTGCAGGTTTGTGCTCGCATGTCTCTTCTGCACTGTTCTTTGCCAGTGGGTGACTTACTTCGCCACCCATAATTAGCCTCTTCCAAGGTCTCGTTGTTGCTGGGCTGAGGCAGAAGGTTTTACAGCAACTGCCTACTCTCAAACAGAGAAAAAAAAATCCCTTCCTCAGCTCAGTGTTAAGAGGGAGCGGGTTTTAAACTGTTTTATGTTGCTGCTGAAGTGGGGTGGTCGGCAGAAGGGACCTAAACTGGCCCGCGGCGATGCCGTTACATGGTGGGGAAGGTGGATGGGGGAGCGGAGGGTGCGTGTGTCAGCCTTCCCACGCAGAGGAAGGAATCAAATATCTGCCTTATATCAAATACCATGCTCGATTCCTGCGGGACCAAGTTATTGGTGAGGAGGAAGCTGACCTTCTCCTGTATTTATGAACTGAATCTCTAGTTTGCTTTGTTTTTGATTTTTTTCCCCTCCTCCTGTTACAGAGTGCAATACTTCATTTCACAGGAAATAACATTTTCTTCATTTTCTCCTTTGGTGTGATTTTTTAAAAACGCTGCTCAGGATGAAGAAGCTTTCTTCCCCTTAGCTTTTCTTGCTTTATAGTTGGCTTGGCACGCTGGAAGTGAATGCTGCTGCCCATGTCTGTGTGGGACCATTAGCTGTGCTGGAGCTCGGGGATATTCCCCTGTCACAGCTGCTGAGGGTGAACAAATTCTCCTGGAGCTGGACAAACACATTATTATTTTAGCAGTCACACCCCAGCAAGTTTGAGAATTAAAAGTAGTCAGCATTTCCCTTACTGCCACACAGATCTATCCTCCTTCCTCCTGGCTGTCTTATCTCCAGCCTTCCCCGATACAGCTTTTTCTGCAAATCCTTTCCTGCAAGAGCTGGTCTTGAGCATCTTCAGAGCAGCACGTCCTTTGGAGCCCCCCGTTTCCTTTTCCTTCCTCCTCTACCCATGGAGAGCAGATTTTTGGAAGCTCAAGAGCTCTGTGTTTCCTGTGCATAGGTCCCTTGGAGATATCTGGAGCTACTTTGCTGAAGTTCACAGGCACTTTTGAAAACCTTGGCCACTGCATTCGTGTGTGTGTGTGTGTGTGTGTGTATAATCTGTTCTCTCTTCCCTCCTGTTTTCTTTCTCTGTCAGGAATCCAGCTGTGCAACATGTGGCACTTGTAGGACTTGGAAGGCAGGAAGATCAAGCAAACACAGAGCTTTCAGCAAGAAGAGATAAATTTCCAGAATAAATTCAAGCCACGTAGGCCCAGTCTGTTTTAGTTTTAAAGCCCCGCTGGTAGTGATGTGTGGAAGCTGTAGATATAAAGCCAGGGAGAGAAGAAGAGTTTATTTGTATTATTTCTGGCACCTTGGTAGAAAAACCTCTGTTCTGAGTTCATGGTGCTTGGCACAATGTTAGTCTGCGTGGACTGTACCAGAGAAACTGCCTGTTGAGCGGTACCTTCGTGCACGGTTTGAAGGCAAAGAAAAAAAGGGACTTATCTGCCCTGAATGAGAGAGAGAGTGTTGTAGCTGGAAGAGGAAAGTGCCGGATTTGTGCGGGTGTATGGGATGCAGATGGCCACAGAGGAGAAATATCTTGTTATTAATAACCCATTGAATTGTGATAGCATTTTTACACCTGTGTATGCTGCCTACAGATTTTATCCCGGCTCTCCGGCATCTGGCAGGACCACAGCTGCGAGCTGGGGGCTCCCTTCTCCAGGCAGCTGATGGGGATTTCCTATTTACTGCAGGGACAGAGGACAATTCGGAGCTCGATGGGCCCCACGGTATTGAGCCATGGACTTGCTGGAGCATGGTTTGGTCCACACAGCAAGTCCTATGTTTCCTGAGTGTGTTTGCTGACACTGATCTAGCAAGGGTCAGTCTGGCAAAGGGACTTGCTAGATGGGCTTGCTGCTTTTTGGAGAAGTCTGTGTCTCTACTTATCGCTATGCTTTTGTTTTATTAAGTAAAAAAAAAAAAAATAAGCCCAGAAGTGGCACCTGGATGCGGTCCCCAGGTCTGTCCTGTTAAGCTAAATAGCACCTGGTACAAACCAATGCTGCCTTCAGCCAAACGCCACCACCAGCGACCCAAACTTCAGTTCCCTTCCTCTCCCCCTCAGCCTTTTTCCTCTAGTCAAAGTGAAAGATTTACAGCCTCTAACTTTTGAAGCAATGGCAAATTTCAACCCAACCTCCCATCTGAGTGGATGCCTCATGTCATTAAAATCCATCTGCAGCCACCCAAGGCTCACCAGCCAGCCCCAAGCTGCATGTCCCAGCCATGCAGGAGCCAGGGCAAGGCACTGCATGCTCCAGCCCCTCACCCAAGGCCCCCGGGGGGCTGGAGCACAGATGATGCTCTCCCCAAGCAGGGGGGATGCTCCTGCCTGGAGTTGAAGCAGTTGTGACTGCATCCCCAAAGGGCAGGGGTGCATGGGTGCAGGCTTGCATGCTTTATACAGTACTTGAGACTTGTGCAGCACTCAAAGTGCAGCTGTGGGATCCTGTGGGATGAGGAAAAGGATCAACAAGTCCTGTTTTGGAAAGAGGTATGAGTGGAGAGATGGAGGCAGTGGGAAGAAGAGGGCAGGCTTGCCCTCTGCAATGCAGCTCGGGGCAGTGGAGGGCATGTGGAAAACTGTCCTCTGTGGGTCTTACTCTTTTAGCACCTGTGCATCTGTTTTGTAGTGTTTCTTCAGGTCTTACAGCCTGTGTTATCAAGGTCTCCATTTCTAATGAGCAGGATTTTATGAACAGAGATGACCTTCCCACGCCCCCACATTAAAAATGCCCCTCGTCTCAGACACAGGTGCCTTTAGACTGTGCGAGCAGAGATGAACAAAGCAGATGGTGTTTGGATCTGGATTAAATTAGAGTTTGGGGTGACATTTTGCTTGCAGCTGACTCTAAGCAAACAAGTAACTTTCTTCTGGGTAGTATGACCCAGATCTGAAATCACTGGTTACTGCAAACCCATAAACTATCTTTTGCAGACTGAACGGGCTCATATGCCTGTTTCTGGTACTGGGTTTTCTCTGTAACACCTATCCTAACACAGCTAATGCTTTGTGATGATGGATCTGCAATTATGAGGCTGTGCAAATAGCTAAAACAATTGCATCACCCTCCTTGTGGCTGCTCTAGGGTGATTTGTTGATTTGTTGATAGCACTAGGCATTTGTTCGTGCAAATGAAGGGTCAGATCCTGCAAAGTGCAGAGCTTCCATCCATGTCTGAGTGTCTGGCCCGGGGAAGATATTTATGGAAGGAGAAAGAGAGATTTTGCCTTTTGCAGGTGTGCTTCGCAGCAGCAGCAAGCTGTCTACAAAGTGCTATTGCTGATGGCAGCCTGACAGTGTCTCCTCCCGAGGTTTGTCAGTGTGGGGAAGCACATGTATAAATTGCAGAAAGCTTTAGCAGCAGAGTAGCCGGAGCAGACACCTCCTTCCTTCCCCCCTGCCGGATCCGCAGGCTGGGAGCCAGCAGCAGGACTCTGTGCTGTATCATTTCAGGATGCCCTGGATGCATCCATGCAGACTCACAGCTGAACATGGTGGCCACTGAACTATTTAAGGTAGTTTCAACAATGACACTTGAGTGTATAATGCACCTATTCTGCTGATGCTGGCAAAGCGCTGGCGGAGTGGATGGGTTTAAGACTGATGGGAATTTACGACTCTGGAGCCATTAGGGTGTATGTGTGTTCCTAAAACATGCACCAAAAGAGACAATAACAGAGAAAATAAGCTATAAAGGAGGTTCCCCTGGTGCTGCATGCGTGGGTCTGCAGAATAGTTGTCTTGTTGCTGTGGCACTGAGCCATTAAACACACGGGCTGTATCTCTGTCTCAGCCATGCTGACTCTGTGTGACCTTGGCCAAGTCTTCACCTCCCTGGACCTCTGTCTCACTGGGGTGTTTCTAGACTGAAACTTCTGGAGGTGGGGACTCGCTTTTTGTAGGAATGTTTTGATTTGCCCTTGCAAGCAGCAATGTGTTATTTTACTGGGGGGAGTTGGAAAGGCCCTGCAGGGCAAGGTGTGACGTGCTGACGTGAGCTACGGCGGGAGGGCAAAATAACAGCAGCTTCATGTCATCAGGCTCTGCGCCACCCCATCCTCCCATGTCATTCATGTGGTTTTAACATATATAGGAATAGCCTGTAAATAAGGGCGGCTGCTCCTGATTCTATTAAGTCTCATAATTTGGTAACTCACTCCAGGCTTGATGTTGGATATTGGCGTTGAGAAGGAATTGGAAGGGGATAGTGTTGTCCTTTGCTCAGGAAGACCTCTGGCGACCTCTTCTCAATGCACATAGAAGGATTAGGGAAGATGCTGGATAAGTCTGCAATCATTCAGCAACTACCTGCTCTTTTTTTCCTTCTTTTCCTCCCTGCAGTGGCATTTTTTTGTTTTGATATGCATTTTCTAAGCTCTTGAGCAAGGCAAAAATGGAAATGTCTCCCCAGAACTTTAACCTTAGGTAACTGATTTGACCTCCAGATTTGTCAGCAGCTGGAGGAGACTCATCTCAGGGGAACTGGGAGACTCAGGAGCTCTGGGATCAATGCCCCGTTCATGAGGAGGGGATGTTTCAGTGGTTACAGAACTTGCAAATCTGCAATCTGCCCACATTTCCCAGTCTCTGCTCATATCCCTTTCCCTAAATTGTCTCTGCCCAGTTTTCTCCCCATCCTCCACTTTCCAGCCTTCCCTTCCTTGTGTCAGAGCATCCTCCTCTTTGGCTTTCCGATTGAGTTAATTAAGCTGAGCTGCAGCGTAAGTCCATCAGGGAGCACAGAATAGTTTTCCTCAGCAGCGGTGCTTAGCACCACAACAGCCTCCAGCTGACACAGGGAATAAGCATGGGGAAAACCTGCTTAGTCCCTTCATCCCTGATGTTGAGCATGTTTTACTCCTTCTGTGGTGATAGCCCAAGTGCTGTCTGATCCATCCTGGGAGAGGTGGAAAAGGCAAAATCTTTACTTGCAAGGTATGTATTATTAGATACTGTACCTTGGTCAAATTTAGACAGACTTTCAGCCGTGGCTGGAAAATCCCCATGACAGCAGGGGAGGACCTTCCCAATTTTTACTACCTGCTCCAAAGCATGGAAGCTTTTCAGTAAGATAGTGGAAAAAATATAACCAAGGTCAAACACAGAAAAAAAAATTAAAATCAATAACTTGCAAAAACTTTTTTCCTAATTTAGTTCTCAGAATTGCCCAAGCCATTCTGAATGCAACTTTCTACAGCGATGTTAGCCCGAGGCAGACACCGAGCTGAGGAAATTGTCCCCTGAGCGGTTCAGGTCTGTCAAAGTAATGAGGACCTTAAAACCGAGTCTTAGTACAGAACATGTCAGACAACCTGAGCTATAAGTGTTGCTGCTAATGCTCGGTGTAACTATGCGTGCACACACTGCCCTGCACCGGGAGTACAGGAATTGCATAATTTTGTGCAAAAATAAATGTGTCTGTATGCTGTACAGGATAGATTTGTGTATCTCCTTGCAAATGCAGCCTGTGTGTATATACAACATCATCTCTCTTCTAATCTTCCTGTTAACAAACATGGGAAGTGATTATCTTTTTACCCATATTAGCACAATTCTGTCTCTTGTCTGTACCTGATCCTGGCCATAGGTGTCCTGTCTAGCTCAGCAGTATCTTGAGACTGTCAAGCATGATTTGGAGCTAGTTATGCTGCAGCAACAGCCAGGCAGGGCTCTAAGAATAATAATGTCCCATTGGCCTTTGTATGTGTTGGCAGCAGCTAGGCTTGTCCTCCGCCTTGCGGTGACAAAGTCACTGGAAGAGAAAATTAATAGCAAGTCAGTAATAGTTTATCCAGATTTTTTTTGAAGGGGGGTTGAGTTTTGCTGCTGATTCTCTGCTGAAAGTACCTGTTGTGGTCTTCCTGTGTTGCCTGTAAAATAGGGCATCACGGGACTGTGGTGGGATAGATGTCAGACTGCTTCCCCCTGAAATGCTTGCAAAGTTGCTGCTTATCAGGGCTGCATCCACACTGCCTCATTACAGCTATCGGCAGAAAGAGTAGGGTCAATCCCCCTTGCTGCTGCTGGGCTTGAAATCATGTCTCAGCTGGATATCTCTTCTAGCGCAAGCATGGGGCTCTCCATCAGAGTCCTGTCGCTTCATCTGACTTTTGGATCGGGTGGCATCTCAACCACCCTTCAGCCTGTTAAAAAAATCCAGGTCAAGTGGGGACTGAAGGTTTTAGCCAGAGTGTTCTGAAGTGGAAGTCCTCTGAAGAGGACATCTTTCATTTGGTCTCATCTTGGGTATTTTTTCTCAGGGGGAGTCTCACTCTGAACATAGCAGCTGCACTGAGCCCTGCTTCATTTTGAACTTGACAAAAAGTACTTTTATGCCAGAATGGTTAAAATATAGAAACAATTTTAATGCAATTTTTATTATATTTGTAAGGGAAAGCCAAGTAAGGCATGCAATAGATTAGTATTGTTCAAAAAAAAGTCTATTTTGTGCTGTATTGTTTCATTTGTAAAGAGGAGATCATGCTCTGTAGCAATCTCATATCTGCAGAGGATGCCTGGAATTTGGGGCTGGTGAACTTTGGGGCAGAAGTATGGACTAGCCAGCCTTCTGACATCTCTTAAAGATCTCTTTTCAAGCCCATGGAGTCAGCAGAAATAGATTACTTCAGCTAACACATGCAAGTTATGAACTAACCAGTTTGGGACCTAATTGCCCCAGGTGATACAGAAACATGGAAAAAGACTGTCCTCCGTCTGACCTGCTCAAGGGCTGAAAGCTGGAGGCCAGTTGCTGGAAGAGCTGTCACGTAAAAGGCAGAGTGATAAAATAAATGGCATGTGTCTGCCCAGGAGGTTCATGAGTGCATAAAGACCCACTCAGAAGCATTTAGGAATTTGGTCAGAGTTAGTAAATGCAGAGAAAATGAAACAAGTTGTCTAATATTTTTTTTTCCATAATCTCGAGTACAGATGTCACTATAAAAATATTGCTAATGGTTGCAGTAAACTGAAGCTTTCCTTCAGGTTTGGGAGAGCAAATGCCAGTCAGCACTACTCCTTCCTGCTAGCGATAAAGTGTGTGTTGGACTCGAGATCTGGCTAAGATTTGAGATGGTCCAGCCATCCCTGTTTTATGGGACTGTACTCGCTCATCTGCTCTCTTTAGCTGCTCACGTGGGAAGCTGAAGATGAAGGATTTGCTGTGTCAGATCTTTTCACTGGCCCCATCCGTGGCTAGTGGTTGGTGCTCCAAAACGTGTTGGATACCCGCCATAAATGAAAGAAGGAATTTTTATGCTGAGTAAAGCGTAAAGGGAGACTCCGTTCTTGCCTCTGCTGCAAACCCTGCATCGCCGAAGAGAAATCATCACACCTCTGTCTGTCTCTCCTCCCCGTAATACGGTATTGTTAACAGCATTTTCTTTATGTTCCTACTCCTGCTGTGTGTTCAGCCTATTTCCGACTGTAAGGTTTGGTATAGTTGCAGGATTGATGGTCCTTACTCTAGAGGATCCTGGATCTCTGTGAGTACAGAGCTGTGCTCTGTGTTAATCACGTTGGGCTGGCCAGTTATACACTCTTCATTTGAGAGAGCTTCCCATACTCTCTGAACCGTCAAATACTGGTCACTGGTAACTGCAGCTCATCTGGTTTGCAGATAGCCTGATCCTACGCAGCAAATCCACTGTCTCTATGTCCCTATGAAGCTTTATTTCCAAACCTTATTCGCCATCCCGGTATCATCTCTCATTTTCCCGGTCCTGTTGCTTTTACCCTGTGTCTCTCAGGCTGCTCTGCTCCAGCTGCCTTTTGAATATGTAGTGAAATCTCAGACTTTGAAGACTGGGGATTCTCTCCTGGCTTCTTTGCAAGCGGTTTCCCCACCTCCAAATATAGATCTTGGTGCTCCAAGTAAATCAGTGTCTAAAGGTTTTGTTTTTTTCCTTTTAAGTCCCATGTTTTGTCCTTGCTGGTGTCTCATGTAGATCTTGAGAGTGAAATAGCCGTGATTGCAAAGTCACTGTGAGTGTGGAGTTACTCTCTGTGCCAGGCTTTTGGGAGACAGCTGAAGTATGGTCTCTGTCTTATGAGATTTGGCTCTTTGTGGATTTATACAGTGCTAATTACAAGACTTCAGCCTGAGAGAGAGGACTTGTGTCTCACAGATCTTCCTAAGATTGCAAAACAGGGGAAAACATCCACCCACTGGCATTCAATGCAACATAAACTGTGCTATACAGCCTCAGCCAAAAAGAAAATAGCTGCCTGCTGACTCACAGAGAAACCTGGGGTCAGAGCCCCTTCCTTGCTGTTTGAGGACCAAAGTGGTGTTTTAGGGCTCCCACTTGAACCAGGTCCAGAAAATTTAGACTTTATTTGGGTGCTCTTCAGAGCCCCCGAAGCCTTGAAGGGAATTTGCGTACGTAAGCTTTACTTCTGAGGAAGGAAACGCCGTTTTCCTCAAGGTTGTCCTAAAATGCTGTAATTGATATACAAGCTGGGGAGACCTGCTGGGATGAAACCCCGTTCATTTTCTTTTCAATATTCATCATTCCTTCAAGGGTAGAGGCTGTGTTTATTCCTCTTCATGTCTAGAGCTGATCAGGGCCTCCTTACCTGTGAAGTGCCTTTTAATTTCTTGGCCAACTTGGCCAACTCTCATGGCCAACCCCGTGAGAATTGCACCTCAGTGAAATACAGTAGAGAAACATTTTGTAGCGAGCAGAACAGAGCCCCAGGAGCGTCCAATGGCTTGTAGGGGACAAGAATGAGACTTTGAAACAGAAGTCAACCTGATACTCCGGCATTTGGCAATTCTTCACTCTTCTCGGTGCTTTGGACCTATATGGTCTTATACACACATTCTTCGAGGTAGGATCAACAAAGTTAGGCACTGTTGTGACATGGCTTGCTTAAAATCAATGACCTCATGCTCTCTTGCGTGCTCTTGCTACAATAGTTTGTTTGTCTGGGGGTTTACATTTCCCCAGTTACTGTGATAAGGAATAATTTTAATAGATTTATCCTCAGAATACTTTCAGGAGACTGGGAAATACTGTTACCTGTGTCGTGGAGGGTGGCACTCAGCCATGGAGACTCACAGGTGAGTTTGCTCCAGAAAAGAGAGTTTAACCCTGGTCCCTGGATTTGTAGGTTATTTCCATGACCTCAAAACTCCATTCTTGTTTCTGTGGCACTGAATATTTGTATGTTTTCCTTCTAGTCTCTGCGTAGCAAATTCCTGGAGGAACAGAGAAACCATTACAAACCTCTTTGCTCTCCCTCCCAAGCAGCCTGCTTTTGCTGATAGGGAACCAAGTTCGAAATGCAGGCAGAGACACCATCCACATGCAGTTTTATCACACAGGGGAATCAGGAAAAAAGGAAGAAAGTCCTACTCCTGGCAAGTGTTAATCCCAGCACTTAATACACTTCTGGCAGATGCACAGGTAACAAGGTGATGGGCACCATCTGAGTGCCTGAATAGAATAATTTGTGTGATGAGGGAAGGCCATGTTGTCCCGCCTTAGCTTAAGTGCCTTGCAAACAAACCACTCCTGAAATTAATCTCTTTATTTGGGACAAGCTGCAGCTTGCACTGGGATCTGTTCATTGCAGCGAGCTCCAGAGAAAAGATGGTCTGGCATGGGATGCACTCAAAGAGAGACTTGCCTTCAGTTTCCGTCAGGCATTGGACAGGTTGTAAATTCAGGGAGAAAGGATTTAGCTGAAGTTAGAAGCCGGTCTTTGTTGGGGGAGCTGTCGACAATGTCTCTTTATGAGTTTTCTCGCCATGTCAGCTCCCAAAGAAAAGCTTCTATCCATGGTAATCACGGTTTATTAAAGGAAGCCAGGAAAAAAAATCTTTAGCTGAGATTAAAGGGATTGTGTAGCTGCACTTGGTGCTCAGTCGCTGTGTGCTGGCTCCGTCGCTGGGCGTCTGCCTCGTCAGCATCTGTGCCCGGCCTCCCGCATCCCGGGAAATGAATAGCTGTGCCTGAGTGGAGCAAAAGTAAACAGAGGAGCGTGCCTCCTGATTAACGCTGGGCTTCATTAACCACCCAGCCCGTGTCATTGGCATTGCCCAGGAGTCCTGGGTGCTCTTGGCTTCCTCCTAGCCAGGTGCTGCCTGGTGGACAACTCACTGAGCCCGTCCCACCGGCCACTGGGACCCTGGGGTGGTGTCAGACCCGCTCTGCAGGAGGAGGTGGTGGATTTCCTCCCCCCACAGTGTTGTTTTTCAGCATGTTTTGGTCCTGTTCTAGATTTTAACATGTACTTTTGCTCTGAGCCCCTGGCTGGAGCTGGACCCAGGGTGGATTTGCTTCCATGGCTCTTTGCAGCTAGGCTGTCACACATGGCTCCTCTTGCCGCTGACCTTGTAGTGTCCCTGCCGCCAACATGTGGCTGTGGCAGGGGACCTGGTGATGTGAATCTGTCTACCACCTTTGATGGCAGGAGGGTTGTGTGTGCGTGAGTCAAATGGGGAGATGCTATCGTCTCCCATGTTCACCCAGTGACATGTTCCTTTCAGGAGCTGTCATTGCAGTGGGGTGGATTTGTGCCAGTCTCCAGTACAGGGATGTGACCATGGCTTTTGTGAGATTGTCAATCAAAACCAAATGCCCCAGCTCTCTCTTTCCCCTGTCCCTGTACACCTCCTCCCAAGTCCTTCCCTCCCTCTCAATTCAGCCCTTTGTGTCGTCTTTATTCCTGATTTATTCCTACTTCCTCAGCCATAGCACATCCTTCTTGACTTTCTCCCCTTGAAAGTTGCTGGGTTTTGAGGAAATATTCAGCATTCCCTAGCTTTCCCATCTAATAACAGCCACCGTCTGAGTTAAAAGAAGAAAGTTCCTTCCTCTTAGGCTTTTTTGCATCCAAACTTTTCTTGTCCAGGGCCCCATCTCTTGACCATAAGGTTGCATGTTGTGTCTTGGGATTGTTTCCTGGAGAGCCCAGAGGAGAACCAAGCTGCATCCTCCAACTCAGTGGTCTCTAACCTTTGCAGGAAATGGTCAACAACAGTAAGCAAGTAATCATGCTGTCTGGTAGCATCATAACTTGCTGTCCTTCAGAAGGAAACGAGTCCTTAAACCAAACTGTGTGAATTCAAGAAGTCTTATGGGGAATGTGTTATTTGAAAGCCATAAAGTAGAGACCCTAGTTCCACAGGCAGAATTGTGTTGTGAGACCTGACTCTGAGACGTTCCTCTGACCATCGATGAAACAGCTGGATTTGCGAGAAGGCTTCCTCTGCTCCGATTTCATGTCCAGACTAGGTTCAAATCTGGTGTAGCTCCAGTTCTAGACAAAGAATGATATCTTCCTTTGGGATTGCTGCATGTCATGAAGGTTGTGTAGCACCACAGCCTACCCGTGGTCAGAGAAGGAGGTAGGAAGGGTCTTGGCTCTTTCATGCTGTGGGGTAATGAAGAGACTCACCCAAGAGATCCAGTCTCAAAGAAAATCTTTTAGAGTATTGTTATGACCTGTGGCATCCCCTCAGTGCCACCACTGTATGTGAAGGATGCAGCAGAGCAGAGAGGCAGCTGTTCCTGATAGAGGGAGAAAAAGAAGGTCTGCTTTCTACCAAAAGATCTTTCCCTACAGATCTCTGGGGCTGTAGAGGCTGTGTGACTTTCCCAGAGACCTTGAATGTGCTGGTGAAGAGGCTGTTGTGGCAGGAGCCACGTAGAGCTGCTCAGAGGGACAGTCTGGCCTCACACAGGAGCCCTGCACCCTGGGTCATGGCATTGCTGCTGGCCATGTCTCTGGGGGGAAAAGCAAGTGAGCCTGGTCATTGTGGGAAGGTGGTTTGGGTTTATTTTGGAAATACCCAGCTCAGAGCCTCAGCCCAGACCTCACTGCCTGCTCACTTTGGCCTTTTGTTTATTTGGTTTTTTCTTATAATATAATTAGTCTTTTGCAGACCGAGCAGCCTAAGAGACTGGGTATGTCTATGGCACTGCATTATTTGTCTTCCCAGCTGCTATGATTTCTGCTACCCACACATGGGTAATAAAAAGACATGCATAACCCGCTTCTCCTTTGTGCATCCTCTAAGGGGTAGTACAAACCTTGCTCTATTCTGCAAGCTAAACAACCAGTCCTCCTTGCCTCTGCCCTCTGCTGTTATTTATTAATTAAGCCAAATTATAAATTATGGCCCTTAGAGGCTCAAGTACTGATTGGGACTCCAGGACAGAGGGTGCAGGGCAAACAACATGAGCAGATGGGAGAGAAGGAGTGAGTGCCAGCAGCGTACAGAGAAAATCCTCTTCCTAGGGTCACTCAGATGGCTGATGGAAGATGGCAAGGTAGCCCCAGGCTCCTGCTCTCCCTGCTTTGTTCCAAAAGGCTGCTTCTGTCCTTGTTTGGTGGCTATTGGTGCTGGCAGACCGTTGAGGCTCTTTCCCCTGCAGGTGAGCATCTTCTCCCATGAGGTTCACTATTTTTGAAGCACCCTTGTCTGCTGCAAAAGGGACTCCTCATCCAGCCTTCCTGGAGTTTCTCGTTGGGGTCTCTCTGGTTTCCAGATCAAATTTGCTGTCTTTGCCTGGAGGAAGGTTCCCCTCACCACCCCTTCCCTCTACAAGTGACAGTCTCACCTCAATCACGATTCTTTCCTGCTTGGGTCTCAAAGATTTCACATCTGGAGAGTATCTCCTCTTATGTTGTGTTGACCACTTATTTTAATAATTTCCTCCTGTTGTTGCAAATCTCCTCCTGGGTGTTGTGATGGCCTTCAGGCAGATGTCTCCTGTTGCAGAAGAGGGGCTGTTCGTTACCTCTTCAGCCTCTGGGTCACGGCAGTTCCCATTTCCCTGTCCTGCAGCTGTGCTGACTCTGCAGGGCTAAGAGGAGCAAAAGATAGCAAAATATAGGGGTAAAATAGATATCTTTTTAGTACTTGAAAAGAATAATTTCTTCCTAGATCTGTCTAGTGCCCAATCAAACCAGTGTCTGTTAGAAATATGGTTCATAACTCAGAAGTGATGGGAGCCGGTGTTCAGGGTCGCCACGTGATGTTTCTGAACACAGGACTCAAACAGGGACAGCTTCCCTCTTCTGGTGCTCTCTCAAGGATGGCCTCTTTTGAAAGAGGAATGGTTGTGCAGGGAGAGCTCATCCCATTGCTGCTCTATCTATCATAATAAAGGTTATTAAAAGCGTACGTGACCAGCCTGCATATCCCTGCATAGCGAATCCTCTCCTGCTCGCAGGACAGTCTTGCAAACTCTGCAGTATAAGCTTGATTTTATTAAATATTTGCTTGACCAGAAAGTCAAAGCAGAACAGGGTAAACACGCCTAAAGTAAATGTGAAATGACCTTTGTCCGTCATCTATCCAACGCCTGTGGCTGCTACGGTAGGGAGGGCAGTGGGAGGTGAAGGTGATCATACAACAGCTTTGAAATTCTGGCTACTGTGAGAATTTTGAAATATTTGGGGTGGCATAAGAGTGGTGGATGCTCTGCAAGCCCAGACTTACCCTTTCAACTATCAGATTTAATCAGTCTACAGGTCAAAAGAAGGCAGGATTTATTCTCTTTATTATTTCTTGAAGTAAATTTTTCAGTTCCACTGACGTTAGCAGAGTTGCACAGATTTGAAAAAACTGCGAATCCAGACCTGTGTGACTGCCACATCTTCCTCCCTGCTGCGATCTGCAAACAGTCATTTTTCCATTGCCTTCTGCTTGCACGGGGCTGGCTGTCATCACCTTTGCCCAGCTAGTTACACCCCTGATGTCAGCAAAGCCACTCTGCAAGAGAGGTGATAGGACACTGGCCTGCAGGAGTGGAGCTGGGGTTTGGCATGTGTCCTTTTTAAAATCAAGAACAGTTTTGTGAAATTCTGATCTGGATGTTACAGGGGGATGGAGGGAGGAAAGACTTGTGTGCCTCAGCCTGGCTACCAGTAACAAGGGCTGTGCAGTCAGCACTCAGCAAGGAGCTTGGCTGGTGAGACCTCAGCTGGTAGGACTCCATCTCTCACATGCTCTATGGGGCCATAAGGGGCCAAAGCTGCTCCTGGTACAGAAGTGGCCATGAAAAGGTGGAGGAGCAGGGAGCAGATGGATGTGTTGAGTAGGAAGACGCATTTCCATGGCACAGGGATGGGGCTTGGTGATGTGCTCACCAAATTACGGAAGCTGCTTGAACCCCACGCTGCTCCCACCACCCTGGTTAAACCTGGGAGGTTTTAAGAGACTGAGTGATGCAAGGAAGTCCCCTTCCCTCTCTTTGGAAAGTCTGGTGGGTCTGGTGGTCTGGACCCAGGCTGGTCCCTAGGTTGTTAGTTTTCCTACTTCATGGCCCTTTAGACTTTATTATTGTTAATAGTTAATAGTTCTCCTGAGTCCTCTGAGGTGCCCAGGGGAACAGTATCTCTCTTTTAGACAATGTTTTCTTGGCTGTGAAGTGGGTGGAGAGCGGTCTTGTGGTGAGAGCCCAGAGGAGGGAGGAGACCTGGTGCTCTCTTTGCTCCACGCTTGGATGCATGCTCTTTGTAGGTGTGGCTGTGAAGGCTGGCACACCACAACTCCTACGTCTGTACTCCAAGCTGGACCGGCATGAGGCAGCTTTGATCTGGAAGCCACAGAGAGCCTGTTCAAACAGGCCCGTTCTGGACTGAAGTCTCCCTGAAAGGATGTTAATGTCAGACCATATCTGGCTTCTTCCTGGCAAACTTCAAGGGTTGCAAAAGAGCTCGGCATCCATCTGGACCTGCCCTGTAGGCAGGTCCCTGACCTTCTCTAGGCTTCAATCCCTCATCCAGAAGAGCAGGATAATAATCCTTCTCCTGTCCTGTCTTCTTAGATAGCAAATACACAATTGGGTCAAAGTTGGCAATGCAAACAGCAATACTGCTTGATGTTTCTACCATTAGCATTCTGCACTGCTCCGGCTTCCAGTGAATTTTTGTGCTGCACCATGGGGCACGTGTGTGTGTACTGGAGAGTAAAAGGGTGCTGGTTTATTATTCTGCTATGTGATTTCTGCTTTTTCTAACGGCATCTTTTCTTTCAGGAGGGCTCCCTTTGTGCTGGTTTTAAGTAGAGAGCTCAGAGACGAGAAAGGGAGGATTAGCAATTAAATACGCTCTGATGATGGCACGGTTGTGAAGGAGGGAGGAGGAAGGAATACTCCATAGTAATGTAGTTTTGTTTTCTTTTCTCTTTGCTTGTAGGACAAAGTCTGCCAGGGAATTGGTGTTTTGAAGACACTTACAGCTTTTAATCCTCATTCCCTTGGGAATACAAACATTTCTAATCATGTCACTGGCCATGTGGAAATGGACTTGCCTGGTTTCTCACCTCCTTCTATCCACCACAGTGTCGCCTCTTGGTAGGCAGCAGCCACTCCATCCAAAGAGGCCCTTCATCACTTTCACTGGAGACCGAGCAGAGGGAAACTTCAACCACTTGGTGGTTGACGAAAGAACTGGGCACATTTACTTGGGAGCTGTCAACAGGATCTACAAACTCTCCAGTGACCTGAAGGTCCTGGTGACCCACCAGACTGGTCCTGATGAAGATAATCCCAAGTGTTATCCTCCCAGGATAGTCCAAACCTGCAACGAACCCTTGACGCCCACTAACAACATAAACAAAATGCTCCTCATAGACTACAAGGAGAATCGATTGATAGCCTGTGGGAGTCTTTACCAAGGCATCTGCAAGCTTTTGAGGCTGGATGACCTCTTCAAGCTGGGAGAGCCCTTCCACAAAAAGGAGCATTATCTCTCTGGGGTGAATGAGAGTGGCTCTGTTTTTGGAGTCATTGTTTCTTACAGCAACATGGATGACAAGTTGTTCATTGCCACTGCTGTGGATGGCAAACCTGAGTATTTCCCCACTATTTCCAGCAGAAAGCTCACCAAGAACTCCGAGGCAGATGGGATGTTTGCATATGTCTTTCATGATGAGTTTGTGGCCTCTATGATCAAGATCCCCTCAGACACCTTTACCATCATCCCTGACTTTGATATCTACTACATCTATGGCTTCAGCAGTGGTAACTTTGTCTATTTCCTGACTCTACAGCCTGAGATGATCTCACCACCTGGCTCCACCACGAAGGAGCAGGTTTATACCTCCAAGCTGGTCCGGCTTTGTAAGGAGGACACGGCCTTTAACTCCTATGTTGAGGTGCCCATTGGCTGTGAGAAGAATGGGGTGGAGTACCGGTTGCTCCAGGCAGCCTACTTGTCTAAGGCTGGAGCCATCTTAGCGAGGTCTTTGGGTGTTGGCCCTGAGGATGATATCCTCTTCACAGTCTTCTCCAAGGGGCAGAAAAGGAAGATGAAGTCCTTGGATGAGTCTGCTCTTTGCATCTTTGTCCTGAAAAAGATCAACGATCGCATCAAGGACAGACTGCAGTCCTGCTACAGGGGAGAAGGGACGTTAGATCTGGCCTGGCTCAAAGTCAAGGACATTCCCTGTAGCAGTGCGGTAAGTGAAGCCCCTAAGCACCCAACCTTAACCTCCTCATGTGCTCAGAGATCTTAGACCATGGCTCAATGAGTAGAGCAGGGACCAAGGAACTGAGACTGCCTCGTCCCAGTCCTGGCTCTGCCTCCAGCTCACCACACCACCTAATTTAACCCGTTCATTCCTCAATTTGCTCATGGACAAGCTGAGGAAGGTATCACTTTCTGACCTCCCCAAGCATGCTATGTTTGCTGATGAACTAAGCCAAGGGTCCTTGAAATCTTTAGGAGGAATTTGCCTGTTGTAGTTATTTCACTGTGCAATTTGTTAGGGGTGAAATAACATTTCCTTGTGCAGTCTTGGCTCAAAGCTAAACCAAAACAAGACCTAGATAATGTCAACGGCTTGTGCTGGTTTCCGTGTCTGCTGGTGTAATTTTATTTCCCTGGGCTGGAGTCGGAGCAGGATTTGTTCAGGGAGCTTTGTGAAGCCAGGGCTTCATTTCTTCTAGGGCTGAGAAGCACTGGTCATTAACCATCAAAGTCCCTCGTCTTCCGGTTTCCAGCCAGCTCTGCGTTGCCTCTGCACTGAAAAATTAAGGCCTGGCTGCAGATCAAGGATTAAATGCTGCAAGATTTAAGGGCAGGATTGGGGAAGAGGCTGGTCTACCTGACCTACAAATGGTCTTAAGAAATTGTCTTAGTTTTTTCTGTCGGTTCACTAAAGTGTCATTGCAGAAATCTGCATCAGCCCTGCCAGCGTACGGCTGGCTTTGATACCATGCACAGAAATCAGCATTACAGGCGGCACTGCACCCAGGCTGCTGTAATAGCCGCTTCTCTGGGCTTTGATTTCCTTCCTTAATTAGCTCTTTCAAGTGAGAGGCAAGCTCAAGTCTGAGCAAAGGGAATACAGAGCAACACCAGAGTGCTTTCCTGCCCCATAATCTCAAGGCAGTCAGGGCTTGGGATATGGGATTGCTCCAGCTTTCCTTTGTACTCAAGCCTCCTTTGCTGGGGGATCCCTGCCGTTGTTCCTTTGCAGGATGAGGACGGACCAAGAGGAGCGCAGACAGAAATTTCATTGCAGGGAGTCTGCCTTACTGCCTTACTCTGCCCTAATTCCCCTTCACACCAGTGCCCTCAGCATCGTTGCTTGACCTTGCACTGCTCTCATACTCCCACACCGAACGTGCGCAGGGACAAGTCCTTCATTTTAGTTGGGATCTCTTCTGCCTAGACCTGTAAAGCTCCCTATGGAGTATTGCACAGAGGGAAAGGCTGTGCCCAAATCTGGCTTTGATTTTTTTGTTTAGCCTCAAGGCCTCTGCATATTCAAAGAGCTGCCTTTAGATTTAAGCTGGGAGCTTCCCACTGGAAGCCCAGTTTCTTTCCTGGGCTGTTAAGCCTTTCCATGCATTTGCAAATCTGCTCTGCTTGTGCTCCATGCTAATGTTTGCAATACCGGACCTCTCAAATCAGGAGGTTTGAAACCTCTCAGTCACCTGGCTTCTGTGGCTTTAGACAAGAGCAAAAAGGCCAACAGCTTTCTTGTGTCCCTTGGGGTGAGTCCTGGACCAAGAAGACTGATATATCAGACCGAATTTGGAGGGACAGGACTACAAAGGTTGGGGAGAGGACAAGGAGCCAGGGACTGGGTGGCACAGTGGGAAAAACTGTTAGAGCGTATTTGTGACTGCATTTCTTCACTGTGAATCACAGATGCTAATGCTTCCCAGCTGGAGAAAGAGCCTGGAGATCCTTGAAGAAAAAACAGGAGTCTGAAAAGTGTAACTAAGTGGGCTGTCCTCTCCTTAAATGAGTCTACTTAGAGCTGCTGGCAAGCCCTGTCTGAGATCAGCTGTGCTGCCCGAGGGAAGAGGTATTAGTGACTTGGCTGCTGTAAGGGTTGCAGAGTCCAGCCGTTAAGCTTGGAAAATATTTGATGGTTGGTGAAGTATTTCGGAGCCTGGATATATGTCTGTGAAGGCCTTGTCTCCTTTGCTGATGTCCTGCTTGCTAGCCATCCACCAGCACTGCTCCTCTGCCTCTTAGCACATGTATTTGAAGCAGCTCTAAAACCAATTACAGAGCCATCAGTGAGACTTTTCCTGGTTTTGTATGGATGTCAAATATTTCTCTGCTGGTGCAAATAGAGGCTTAACCTGCCTGAGATCAAGGCTGGACCTGAACTTCAGTTCTGCTGCCCTACCTTCAGCAGCTGAAATCCTGCATGTGAACAGATAAAGCTAATGTGCCTGGCATAGAGCAGATGGGTAGAGATGAGCTGCAGGGAACCTTCACTGAGCATTGCAGAGAAACACTATTAGAAGACATATTCCAGGCCTTCTTTGTGGTATTAGCTGTAGGACCATGGATTATGGAGCTGGGCTCACTGCGCTGTCCTCACATCTTGGTGCGTGGTCAGGTCTGGCTTTTGGTAACAAATATTTTTCTAATAGGGGAATAACTGACTCAAAGGGAATCCACACGTTAGGATGCTCCTGTTCCTGCCTTGGTGTAATGCTCACTCAAGACCACCTCGGGGCAAGAGAAGTCTCTTGGGGACCATTCCTGGCACAACTCTCCTAACCTGCAATACGCACACAAATAATTACAGGGATGTGGGGGAATGGTGCACTTAGCTGGAGGAGTACAGTGCAGAGTCTGCAGCTTCTCTGGTCAGGTAGCTTTGTTGGTGCAGCTGGAGCTGGGAAAGTTGAGGTCAGGTAGGGCCTGGCAGCAAGCTGGGCTGGATGCACTGTGTCTCACGGTCAACATGCAGTGGGAGGCATTGGGTCTCCAGATGTCCTGCAGGGTTGGATGTCCTGGAGGCTTGCCCTGGTCTGGTTTGCAAACCCAATGTGAAGGCAAAGGACTGAGACACAACTGTGTAATGAGCCTGTGCCTCTCTTGTGCCAACTCCGTGTGCATGTTGCAGATGTTAGCGGTGTGATAGGAGAATTTCCAGAATGGGAAATATGAAAGACCAGAGATGAATGGAAGATCCTCAATGTTCATTCCTCCCCTGTCCCTGTGTTGTAGCTGTCCTCCTATTAATCTTCAGCATAAATCAGGAAAAAATGATGGATTTTTATGTCTGGGCAGTTGATTTGCAAATTGGCGATGTTCACTCAGGTGATGAACAGTTCCAGGTAATACCTCTCTGATTTTCCTCTCCGCAGATACAGGATAATCGCTTATATTTAAACAGTACACTTGACCCCAAATGCTTAGAAATTCATATAATCAGAGAAAAATGAAGCTGGGAAAAAAAGAGTCTTATGAGGTCATCTGATTTGCCCTTCTGCCCTACTTATAACATTTCTGACAGATGTTTGTCTCATCTGTTCTTAACCTCCAGCAATGGAGATTCCTCTCTCTCCCTACATGATCTGTCTTTGCTGCTAGGAAGCTTTCCCTCACATCTAATCTAAATCTCCTTTCCTGATACTGAAGCCATTCCTACTTATATAGCCACAGAGAGCACCTTCACCCTCTTTGGCTGTCTAGCAAGAGCATTGTGTGCCACCAAAACATGACCACTTCCATGGTGCATCAATGTATGGAGTATAGAGAGCAAGGCTGGGTGTTGGCAGAAGGAAGGGCTATTCTGGAGGAAACAAAAGGCTTCTTGAAACAGAAAACAGTCTTCATGTTGGATAAAGAAGGCCGTGGTTTAAATATGCTTCATAAACTTTGTAATTAACTCTTGATATAGTTGGGAAATGCTGGATTTGGTGGGGTTTTTTTGTGGTGGTTTTTTTTTTTTTTTTTTTTTTTTTAAAAAAGCAGTTTGGGGGAAGGATGGGCCATTTTGGTACAGGACTTGATCATTGGGGGATTTGTTAATTTGCAGTACTGTCAGTAATATGGAATAGGATTAACAGTAGGTGCATTTTGAAGCCCAGTGACGATTGCACTACTGGGATGCTCACTAGTGGAGGCAGGGGAGCCTTCCCCTCTGCCCTGGGGAGCAGGCAAATGAACTGCTGTGTGGGGCATGCAAGCAAGGATGAAGAAGAGGAGGGTATTGGAGACTGACCCCAAAGCAGCACAAGGGTGTCAGGGCCTGCTGGGGAGATGCAAGAGGAACGGGAACCCTTGCTGGAGCCTTGGCTTGCAATGAAGTCCCAAACACGGTGTGTTGTTGGCACATGATCCTGGCTGTCAGCTTAGGAGCTGGTTGCAACCCAGGGCTGCTATGCTGGGAGATCCTGGTCTCCTGATCAGCCTGATCTGCCTCACAGCATCACCTGCCACTCTACAGCCTAAGAGACTCCAGTCCCTGAAATGAAAAGGTGTCACCTCCATAGCTGTAGCTTTTACCGGATACACAGTGCAAATATCTGTCCAAGATAATCAAAGTGTCTGTCCCCAACTATCGCCTGGCTTCTGCATTTTGCCAGTATTTTCTTTTCCTTTTGGCAGGAAATGGAGTTTGACTGTTTAAATTACTGTATTCAATCTCTTCCTGTTTTTCATGGCAGTGCTGTCACTTGGGGGAGAAAAGAAATTTTTTCAAAGCTGACCAGCCAACAAAAGGCCTTGTGTAAAGAGCTGGGCAATATTTTTCCAACACTTTGCTAACAGAGGGCAGGCGAGGTGGGTGTTTGGGACCCGAGTCATTGTCTGATGAGCGACTTGGCTATAAAGGCTTCCTGTGCTTCTGATGCTTCAAGGCACACCTAAGTCAGTAACTCCCCAAAACATCTTTGCAGTTACCAGTGCCTAGATCCCCGAGAGTCCTGCATCTTTTCCATACATCTGTTCCTCAAGCGGACTCTGCTCTCCTACTCCCTCTGCTTTCCCTGCATCCCCCCCTGCTCATCGTAGATGCTTGATGCTCACCAAGGAAGCACTGCTGTACCCATGGGGTTTAGCTGGATGTGGGAGGAGGTTGTGGAAGGCATATTTCCGATTACTCCTTCCATGCATGGCTGTCAGGCATGTCTGGATGCCAGTTGGGTGCACAGGTGTTTTGCTTTGGCAGCACGAGCACCTCACCCCAGGATGAATGGTGCTTGGCCCTTGGGGCTGATCCATGGGCTCTCTTCTGCTCCATGCCACCAGGTTAGGAAGGGCCATTTCCAGCTCAAGTGGCAGAAGGGCTGTGTGTATGATACGGACCGGTCAATCTGACTCTGGGCGAAGCCACTGTTGGTGATGGGGTGGCCACAATTTTCCTACAAATAGCCTATTTCATGATTTTCCTCTTCCTCCCAGGGCTGTGTTGAGTTTGCTGGTGTTAACAGCACACAGGTCTGACAGAGCACCTCTGAGACACCAAGATGAGGAGCAGCATTACCCCTGTTTTACAGGAGGGTTGGCTACAGCACGGTAAAACTTGACTTGCAGGGCAGTTGCAGCTCAGGGACTCCTGGTTCTTAGTGCTGTGCCCAATGTTCCCAAATATTGCAGGAAGAGGGAATATCATCCTCGCTATTGTGTTCCTCTCTAGCATGGGGGACAGAAATACAGGGTGATTTAGAAAGAAGGACATGGGCTGAGCTGCTGGAAAGAAGGGGCATTTCAAGGAAAAAAAATCACTTTGCAAACTAAAAAGCAGGAATTGTCATCTCTAGCTGTCATTTCCCCCAAAGTTTTCCCTTAAAAGGGAAAGGTTGGGGTGAAAGGGAGTGTTAACTTTTGCTTAGCCCATGGGAAGAGGAATGTGTGGAAGGCGGTCCATGCGATACTGCTGCTTTGACATTTTGCACACAAAGCCCCTGCCCGTTTCTCCTGCCTGGGTTGGCCAGTCCGTGAGCCTGCTGCTTTCCCAGGGGAATGACTCACAGTCACAGGAACGAGCTATCAGTTTCATTAGACCTCGTAGTGTCACTGCTTGGTAGTAGGGCTATCCTAAGTAAATCTCTGCAGGGGGTCAATGTCACTCGTGCTTGCACAATAGTGCTTTTTGTTCATCCCTACTGGATAGACCATGCACAAAGGTTTTGCCTACATGTCTTTAGCCCAAATCATAGACTCATGTTTCTGATCCAAAGGGCTCATGGTCAGTTGAGGTCAGTTCTTGGTCAACTTTTAACAGTGCTTTCCTCTTCCTCCTCTGAAAATACAAGCAAAAGCAGGAATCAAGAAAACGACACAGTGCAGTCTGTGCAAAGGCAGTAGCCTCAGAAATACGGTAATGCCTCTCTGGGAATGTTCACTGGAGACTCAGAGACGGAGCAAACAGGCTTATTACTGCCAGATCTGTATTTGTATAATTGGTCACATCAGTTTGTGTTGGATGGGACTCTGTGTGCATGTGTGCGGAGTGTGTTGTCGGAGGGACTTGCTGAGCCCAGCAACTTTGATAAGAGGCGACAAGCATCCTCTTGCTGATGCTGGCAGCTGGAGTGGATGGAGGGCTTAACTGGGGTGGCAATATGGACAAGGGGTGGGGCACTGGCTTAGGGTTTCTGCAGCTGAGCTCTGTGATTTGCAAATCTCCCACATGCACCTTCCCACTCCCTCTTTCTCCATCTCCAGCAGGCCTGACCATCATCACCCCTGCAAAGCTGGCTGTGCTCCGGAATGAAAGACACTTCATCAGAGAGAAATGTCGTATTATCTCGCTACATGAGGCAGCTCAGGCAAAAGCGGAGCAGGGAGCTCTCTCCAGCGACATGGCTGGTATTTCTCATGATTATTGTCAGTGGTGGAAGTGACCAGAGATGTCTGGGGCCGTGCTCCTCAGGCTAATGGAGAGCAGCTGAGTTCAAACCTCCACCGCTCCGAGCAAGGTCCTGGCCCCTCTGTAATTGGAATTAGGAAAGTCTCCTCGCCTCTTCCTCTGTGAGGTGACCAGCAGGCTCATTAACTAATTAGCACTAATTCATTGATTAGCATGCCTAGGGACACAATAGTTGGGGTCTAATGGAGTTGCAGGAACGAGACCCTCCTGGTTTTTCCATCGATGTATGTGCCTATGGCTGAGCAGTGCTGGGTGAGCACTACAGGACTTCTCCAGCATCTGCATGAGCTCTTAGTTCAGCCTGGGTATAGCTGCTGGCAACATCCCTGTTCTCTGGACATCCTCAAAAGCCCACTGCTTATTCAAGTGGGCATGCATATGCTAACCTGGTGAGTGCTCGTTTGCAGGGGCTTCTCAGGCACCAGGTGGGTTCATCTTCACTTTCTCCTTGGTGGCAGTTCTTCCTCCCATGTGCCACCTCTCTGCTTTCAGCCAGCAGGGATAAGGACACTTCCCTGCCTCTGTAAAGTGCTCTGCCCTCCAGGCAGGGAAAAAAAAGTGGCTTTGGAGGCCCTGGGGGAGAGAAAAACTCTTAAGTACCTACATCAACTGAAGCTTGCACTTAAGGGCTGTAAACCAGGGCCTAATTGCACAGAGAGGATGATTGCATTTGAGGTATTAAGTATGTTCCTCAGTATTAAACACCTGTCCTTGAAAGGATACTTCCAGATCAGTGTGCATGCAGAAATAATGCTGGGTAATTAATTACCTTCTTATCACACCCCCACCCTTCAACCTCTCCTTCCAGAATCAGTGTTTGTCCTGGGGGGGGGGGAGCATGCTTTGGAAAAAACCTCCTTCTCAAAACCATTTATTTACTTCCCAAGCATAAAGCAAGAGGAAACCTTATGTCTTTAAGTGGCCCAGTGCCAAACCCACGCACAGTGCTGTTCTCTCCTGGCTCCTTGCGTCTGGTTAACCCCGCTCACACAAAATGTTCATTGAGGACAGAGCAGGGCCAAGGCTGCCGAGTCGCTGTTGTGTCTGAGATAGTTCAGGCGCAGCTTCTTCCTCTACCATCAGTCCCATCTCTGGACCACGTTGGCTCTGCCTGAGCAGCTCAGAATCTCGCAGCATCAGCCCCAGGTCCTGGTGCTCCCAGTAGCTGCTTCTGAAGGTGGGCAAGGTGCCAGCTTCTCCATCACTGCTTGTGCCATTTGCCCGCGCTTCTTGCCACAAAGACAATTAGATTTGTTTCTGGGAACTGATCTTTGCTGCTTCCCCTGCCAGTGACCCAGGCTGTTTTCTTTTGTGGTTGAGCCCTGCGGTCGCCCCGTGGCTCAGCCTTGCATATTTGGAGGGCTCCATACGATCTCCTCGCATTCTCTTCAACGGAGAGAGATCAGCTACTTCGCAAATGTGACCTCGTATTGCCTCGCCAGGAGGTCGCCTTGCAGGCCAATGGGAATGCTTGTGCAACAGCTTTTTTTTTTTTTTTTTTAAAAGCAGCAAGCAAAACCCAGCCGTCCTGGAAGAGCAAAGTGACTCCAGCTCCCCTCGTGAGCCCGATGCTATTTAAAGCACCTCCGGACTGGGGGCAGCTGAGCGCAGGAGTTTGTACAATAACTGTTCTGTTGAGGAGGGGGTCGAGGGTATGCTGGATGCAGCATTGCTTTCTGGGCCAAATCCTGCACAGACCCTTTCTCGCTTGCCTGATGCAAGTGTAGCTGTCAGGGTGAAAAACAGTGCAGGGTCTGTCTTAGTACTTGGAGAATCAGCAAAGATGTTTAGCCTCTGGGAATGATCTGATGTGCGTGTCTATTTATTTTATATTCCAGCACACGCATAACATAAGACTTTCCTCCCTCCCCTGCCCCGTCCCCCCCTCCTGAAATAAGCATGTTTCTCTATTTATCCAAATTGCATGGAAACATGGATACCCATTAGACCAGGTAGGATAATACAGGTGTTGGAAGTGTCCATCCTGAAGACCGGCCGGTGTGAAGACAGAGATGAGAAAGGCTGTTGTACCTACACAGAGATGTCCAAATCTCATCTGACCGTATTTCTGCCCCAGACACTCCCAGCCTGGCATCTGCATGACTGCGTTATTGTGGGGTGTGGTTTTGCTGTAAGTTTGCTTGAAAGGCATTTTATTAGCACTGGCCCAGTCTTTGGGTAACATGACAACAGCTTTGGGACAAAACGGGGTGTTTGCAGAGCCAGCATGGACCTGGCTGGGTAGAGGTGTCCACGTTCAGGATGGAGCTGGGGACCTGGGTGTCTTGCACACATCTGCCACCAAACCGTCCTTCTCTTCAGCTCTGCTTTGTTGCACAGATAAATGTCAGTAAGTAAGTGGATGAATGTGGCTTGCTGAAATGCAGACCTTTGTTGCATCTTTCTCCTGCAGATAACTACACAATACGTGGGACCTAACATCTTCCCTGCGCCACCAGCACCCAGTTGCTTCAATTTAGGAGCTAGTAAACATTCCAGCCCCAATGTTTTCTGCTTTATGGTGCAGGTTCTAATAACATTTAAAATATTTAAAGAAATACATGAAACGCAGGAAAGGCAAGACACCCAGGTACGCATGCAACTAAATGGTAGCACCAGAGAAAGAGACCTCTGTTTTCTCCATGCAATATTGGAGCTGGCATAGCTGATAGAGCATGTGGGTGACATTAGATCAGTAGGAACAACATCGTATTTTCCCTGTTTCAATGTCATTACCCTGTCATTGTCAGTGTTCCAAAATATAATAGGATTTGTTCAGCTGATTTATCCTGTAAACAAGTGATATTAGCCAGGCGCGTATTTAGACGCACAGAGAGAGTGGGAGAGGCAGAGTGAGGGAGCGTGCAGAAGGGAATAATAAAAATGTACTCCTCCTAATGAGGGAATGACCCAGCACTTATCAATGGGTTGGGGTTATTGGTCAGGATCCTGCGCCAAGAAACACAGAGCTGTAATTGTAATGGTGTCCCTGCTTCTGAGGGCCGGCTGCAGCCTTCCGCTTGCACAGTCCCGCTTTCAGATGCAGGAGGAGTTTGAGCTTAATGGCTTGAGTGAATTTATACTCGGCTGACACAAGTGCTCTGAATTCCTCAAGTACCGAGATCTGCACAGGTAGAGGCAGCAAGTGGGAGATTTTTCTTTTCAGGGCTCGAATGCTTTAGTTTGTTGTTTAAACTGATAACCAGGCTTCTTTAAATTTATTTTCTGTGAGATGATAGGACCAGACACAACTCGGTTCTCCCTGATAGAGATGCGCAGCCCTGGAGCTCGGCACGACTCTCCGTTATTTGGTAAGCAAGCCTCTCGCACCCAGCCATGCTCTCTCAATTTCCCCATGCTAAAGAGCAGCAGCACATATATGTCATTCATTACAACACTCAGCTTACCTTCGCAGGACTGCGGTGAGGTTTAATTAATGCTTTTAAGCGGCTCTGGGATCTCCAGGCAAAGGTGTTGCTTGCATGCAAAACAGCGTTGTTTTTTTTAATTTACATAGCGCTATTGGTGCGCGTGGCACTTTGCAGCCCAAATGATAATTTTGTCTGTGTAACAAAATAATAATTATAGTAATTGTGATTCAGTGGGGAATCTCTGGTGGTGCCGGCGTAGGGGAGGCAGCTGGACTCTATCCGGCAAGGTGCTGGTGTGCGTCACTGGAATAGGAATGAGGGGTGCCTAGCAGCTGCCAGAAATGCTCCAGAAATGCTGGTTTAACTGTTCTGCTGCCAGCAAGTATTGGGACATAATGGGCCAGGCACTTTGTCTGTGGACAGGAGGACAGGTCAGCAAGAGAAGGCTCTTACACCCTTCAACGTTGCATGCAACAGACAGCCATGATATTGTTGTGGAGACCTTAGAAGAGCCCTGCAGTGTGGCTGTTGTGTCCATCTGGTGAAGATGGATGTGAGAGTTCGTAACTTGGAGAAGGGAATGTCTCTTTGTTAGGTGTCTCTGTTGGATGGACATGCCTGAGAGAAACCCATATTACGGCAAGGATGCTCAGGATTACGGGGCGCAGCTGACAGAGGATAGAGCTCCAGTCTCTTCTTACACCTCTTTCATCGCTGCGGTTGATGTTCCCAGGAATTTGTTATGTAGACAACCTTTGGCCAATCGTGGAAATGTGACATCCTTTAGGATAAAATGCAGCAGCCAGTGAGCACTTCTCCTTCTCTCAAAGGTGTCTTTCTGCCTACACAGAAAACCCTTTTCATCTAAGATTTTCTCTCTCTGGGACTCTTACTCCCCATCTCAGCTACAGCAGCACCAGGGGAAGTCAGTGCTACTGTGTTTCAGGTGCGTAACACAGCTTTGCTGCTGGAATATGTTCTTACAGAAGAGCTCTAGCAGCTTATTTGATCAATACTTCACTTTTGAAAAATCCCTAAATGCTTATTTACCCAATAGACCATGGCAGTTTCACAGAGTCTCCACACTCCATAATCTCTTTTTTTTGGGGTGTGAAAAATTTTAAGTGAATTTTTTAAAGCTCGTGGAAAGCACTGAGCTGGGAGCCACAGAGATCATATTCCTCTGTTTATCCTTCAGTGCCTCATCCATATGATCCTCCAGCCTCTGAGCCAGCAGAGGGAAGTTTATGGGATTGCAAAAGAACTCAGCCTCCTTTTACAGTCACATTTGCTGCTCTTCAGGTCCCATCCATCCTTGTTTGTAGGTACAGTTGCCACCTGTGAGGGAATGAACCTCAGTGACCACACAGCTCAGGGATCTGATTTTCACCCCAGCTACATGGCTTGGTGTGCTAATGCAGAGATTTGGAATTGAAACGTCAGAATTTTTTTGAGGAAGTGGAAATGAGTTGTGCAAAAGGGAGATTTGGCTGACACAGTGGTGGTGTGTGGGATGTGGGATGTGAGGGCCTCCATAAATAAGAGTGTTTGTACTATCTCGGTCTGACACTCTGCTAGAGCTACCGTCCCTCTCCCCTGCCTATATCAGACCCTTGGGCTCTAACCAAGGCACTTGAAATATCACTTAGGTTACAATATCCAAACACAGAGAGTGTAAATATTCCACTGGAAAATATTCCCAGGTATCTCAGTCTATTCTGCACCTTGTGTTGTTTATCACGACATAGTGCGACTGTTTCTCCTTGCAGACACTTGGAGGTGAAGTTGACATAGGAGCTGAGGGATATGGTGGAGCCGGTATCAGTACACCATCTGCCAGTAACGTGGATTCATTAACCTCCTGGTGTTTCAGGCTGGATTCTTAATTGCATCTTCATTTGTAATGGTAGGAGCATCTTCTATGCAAGTGACCAAGAAGCAAGTGTGTTGTTTTGCTGAGGACGGTACTGCACACTTAATATCTATGACGTGCTTCTCTGGATAGTCAGTCTTGGACTTTCCTTCACGGGGGCACGAACTGTTTCTCTCTGATAGCCTGGTGCTACTTCCAGAGCAGAAATGCTGCTGCTGACCAGTCCCATGCCAGTAGTACGGCAACGTGCATAGCAAAAGTGGGAACAGGATTTTGAGAACAAGCCATGGGCTGAAAAGCATTTGCAGTTGCTGCTCACCAGCTCTGTGTCTGGGACACAGGGTCAGCAGACCCTGAAAGCTGTGGTCTGCATCTCCAGGGTCTGCAGCTGGAAATAAGAAAAGCAAACTTACTGCCAGTATTGCTTAAATTTTGCAATATTGGGGTCTAGAAAATTTTTAGGGGTTCACTAATCAATGTACATGGTACACATGTTGTGGCACGCTAATCATTCAGAAAGTCGGGACTTAGAGGATGATAAATTTATAGCAGCAATTACTTCTTACTAATAATCAGCTAGGTCTGCTGAGCAAAAGGCCTGAAGACTAAAGAAACCTGTTGGTCTCTGTAAGAAAGGCAGCCTCCTCTCCAGGAAATTGCAAATTTTACGATGTGGAGGTACATGGTATAGACTGTTGGGAAGCCTTATGCTCACAGTATAGCAGGAACATAAATGCAGGCATAAAAAGTCTGTACTACATTAAGATTCTGCAGCACTCTGGAAACTTGACACCAGTCCTTGAACTGATGCTTAAACTACAGACCTAAAAACCAAACGCCTGTACCAGTTCTAGTCAATTTGAGTAACTTTCTCCCCTGTTCTTGCGTTCCTGAATTATGTTTGAATGAAAACCTCTTAGCATAGTGGGTGCAATTTCCCTGTAATTGGTAAAGTTACTGTAACTGCACTGTCATTTGTATATGGTGACATGTAATTGCATGGTAACCACTGCTGTGGTTGCACAAGTGAAAAGCAGTGTGCAATTATAATGTATTTCCGAATGCTGGCTCTTTATCCAGCTTCCATTATATCACAGAGCACCCTGGGGAAACGATACTGGATATTTTTGTATGTCATTAGACTGCAGGCTAACTGCTGAAGAGTGGGTTGGTTGGTGATCTGTGCTATCTTTGGTTGGTGGCCCAGAGTTCCCATCTTTTTGTCCACAAAATTTCCCGGTGGCTTTGAATTACAGATGACGAAGGTCTACAGCCGTTGATGCTCACTGGGCAAGCCCACAGCCTTTTCCTGACCCACTGTCAGGAATGCATGTGATGGGCAGGGCAGTAACAGGCATCAAATTATGTGAATGATGTGGCATGAGGTGAAAGTCAGAGGGGCTGTCTCCATCCTGCACCAGGACCTCATAGCTAGACACAGCTAACGGGCTGAAGTTCACAGCCCAGATTGTGGGGAGAAGGGCAGCTGAACCAGAGTCCACTGGTCTCAGAGGAGTCAGAAGAGAGACTCAGAGGCAGCATAGCCAGAAGCAGAGATACTGCAAGAGGTCAGAGGCAGACCCAGTCCAGCTTAAGGAAGGCAAGGTACTAATGCAGGGGTAGGGCAAACCAGCATCTAACCAGAAGTTCACCAAGCAGTGAAGCCCATGCTGATACTGTCAAGAGGACATGCACAGGCAAACAGGAGAAGCACAAGCCTTGGGTACCATACTGCTGCTATTGGAGTTTAAAGACCTATGGCTTGCAGGAAGATGGTTTCCATCACTTGCAGCTCCGCTGGGTGGGGATTTATGGTTCACTCCTCCACCAGGTGATCGAGACCCTAAATTTCCTGGCTTGTATCTCTTCAGGCACCATGAAGTTCCTGGTGACAGATTTTCCTAGGGCTTCCCTATCTCTAGATTTTTAAATATCCTATTGAGTAGGATACAAGCCTACCCTCACCCTCACTCAGTCCTTGCAGTCAGGAAGGAAAGAAGATCTTGCAGTCAGGTGATGGAAAAGACCTTGGAGATCTCCTTGCAAAGACTCAAGTGCATATTACTGTTGATTTCTTATTGCCGTTGGCTCCCTGGCCCTGCTGGCAGCACAGACAGCCGTAATGTATGCGTTCCCTCCATCGTCTGGCGTAGCCAAGCCTGAGATAACAAGAGTGAGAAGCCAAGTACCTGCCACTGTATGAAGACAGGGCTGTTAGGTATTAGCTGTAAATCAAAGGCGAGACTTGGCTGTTGGGACAGCCTTTATCCCCAGTGAGTCTGTGGAATTGCTTTGGAGCCTGCTGACATATCTGGAAAAAGGCCCCGGTGCTTTGATTGAGGAGGAAGATTTCACCGGAGTGAAAGCGAGGAGGAACGAGGGATGGCTAATCCTTTGTCGAAGCTTTTCCCAAAATATGGATTAGGCTGTATTTGATTATCAGGGGCTGTTTCAGAGGCAAATAGCTAAAGCAGATGTTTAAGGGACAATTGAAGTTTATTATGAGCACTGTTTGCACTGGCCCGCTAATATCTGGTGCTTCAGCCATTCGTGCAATGCCAAAGTGCTCGCTTCTGCTGGGGAATCAGATGAGGACGGGGAAGGAGGTGTTGTAATCGGAGCTCTAACCCTTCTGCTGAGTTTGGGGGTTTTTGGGGCTCAGTGAATCCCTAGGGGACTGAGCCAGCACCAGCCTTGTAAAACCATCTTCTCCAGGAGTGCTTGGATGTGTTAATTATTTATTTGATAGGCTTAATCCTGGAGAAGGCGAATGCCTGCCAGAATCCTCCTGTAAATCAGGCCCATTCTTTTGCACATCCTTCCTATTTCACTGGTGAATGTGACACTTGGCCACGGTGTCACGGCTGCAGATGAACCCTCTGGCTGCTGATGCAGGGAGCGGCGGCAGGAGCAGACCGCAGACTCTCACCAGCTGGCTCCCCCCTGCATACCACCCCAAGATGGAGAGGCAGCTGGGGGGACTCGGGAGGGCATTTACGCCCTGGGACCTGCCAGTCATTCTCATGTGAAGATAGTTCGGATATGTAGAGCACCTTATAAATCTGTGTTTAGCAGCTTCCCTGGGGTGGAGGAGTGGTGAGTAATATTCCCTCTTTTGCAGGTGGGAACCTGGTGTGGGATGATGAACAGATTGACTCCAGTCCAGCATCTCAACTGCAAGGCCCCCTTTCCCTTCCGAGTTACCTACAGACTGTGCCGTGAATTTCTGAGTTAGATTTTAACTGTTCAGAATGCGAGAATTGCTGATCCTACTCCTGCCTCTTTAGATCTTCCCTTTGCCCCTCCCTGATATCCCAGCTGGTACAGCAGCAGTGTTGCAAGCAGAGTGAATTCATGTCCTCACCTCCGCTTTCATTCTGGAAAGTCGTTAACGTGAAATTGCCAAGCAGAGAAGCTCCAGAGAGTTTAACGCGGCTACTTTATATTGCTGCTAGGAGTGTCTGGAATTGAAAATAAACCTGTGCTTGCAACTCCTGACCCTTTCATCATAAATCCAAACTTCCTTACGTGTTTCTCTTTGCTGTAGAAGATGACTGTATTTCTGTCTTTACAAAGGCGTGTGTGCAGCTGAGAGCCACAGCTGCACAGAAGCCGGGTGATGTTTATTTGTAGGGTTTTGCTTGCTGGCATTTTTTTGCAGATGATCCCCAGAGGAAATAACCCAAATGTGTTAAATGAAAATAGTTTTCATGTGGTGTGTGGCTTGCTGGCCTTGCTCCTATTCTTGGGGGACAGTTGTCCACATTGCAAACCACAACTCTGCGATTGCTTCTCTGGCACCCATGCAACGGCATGTGAGTGAACATCACGGCCGTATCTGCCCTCGCACACCCCTTTGCGTGTCTCAGAGGCTAGGGTGTGCTGTGATGGTTCTAGATCTCATCTGAACTGTGTCATGTAAGAGAAAGTGCTGATTTCACTCTTCAACCTCACCCTGGTTCTTGGATCATAGAGTGGTTTGGGTTGGAAGGGACCTTTAAAGGTCATCTAGTCCAACCCCCCTGCAATGAGCAGGGACGTCTTCAGCTAGATCAGGTTGCTCAAAACCCTGTCCAGCCTGACCCTGAATGTTTCCAGGGATGGGGCATCTACTACCTCTCTGAGCAACCTGTTCCAATGTTTCACCATCCTCATCGTAAAAAAATATTCTTGCTTATATCTAGTCTGAGTCTGCCTTCTTTTAGTGTAAAACCAGTACCCCTTGTCCTATCGCTACAGGCCCTACTGAAAAGTCTGTCCCCATCTTTCTTATAAGCCATTCTTAGAAGGATGTGTCCTTCTGTAAATAATCTCAGGGAAATAAGATTAAATAAATGGGCTTAAATTTAGTTTTGTGTCTGTATGGGGGAAAACCATGATATCAGCCCCATTAAGGGTAGGTCTGAGTTCAGCTGGAGCTGGGCCCAGTCTGACGGAGGAGGAACTAACCTGTGGCAATTGGATTAATTAAGTCTCAACAGGTTGGGGATGTGCTGCAGATCAGCCACAGGTTGTTGTGCTTGATGCTGGGATCTCTGGGTCTATAGCCTCTTAGGGTTTTGCAGGAGGATGAGAGCTTACTCTGGCTATGTGAGCTCTGATATACATCTACAGCAATCATATACTCTAGCTAACGCATCCTGGCTGTTGATAGAGTGTGTTACAGAGGGCTCAGTGCTGTATCTTTACAGCCATGCAGACTCAGACCTGCCTGGAGAGCAAACAGAAGTAGCTTGTATCTGCCTGCAAAACAGCACAGGCAGCTTCTGCCTGAGGTTCGAGGTCCTGGGTTGTGCAGGAAGGCAGACCAGATGATTGCATGGGTCCTTTCTGGTCTCCAAGTGCTTCAGCTGGAGTAGTTGGTTTTGGCTGTGCTGCAGGGAGGGGGGTGTGTGGGAGGCTGTGCTACACCAAGGAGGATGCCTCGGACTGTGCCAGCTCTGCTTGATTGTTATCGTTTCACTGCTTGTTGGTGTAATTTCCTGTTGTTTGAGATGGAGCTGCACTGCGCCCTAGGTAAGACGTCTGCTGGCACTATTAAGCTTTTCATCCTCTTTGTGGTGAAGAAAGCTGTTTCCCATTTCTTGTTTTCCTTTAAAACCATGACAAAGCAAGACTTTCTTCCCTTGCCGCTCTTTCTGCCATTTGTAGAAGGTTTGGGAATTTCTTGCTTTCAGTCTGAAATGATTCTTCTCTCAGGCTGTCAGGCCATCAGTTTGAGTGAGACACATACGCAGTTTTATTATACCCTTGAAACACAGATCATATTAATTTGGGAGCTTAAGAGTTTCCTGTTGAACTGGGCCTGACTTCAAAACCTGGATTCTTCTCAATTCCTACCTCCATAGGAGGATTCAGGTTGGAAGGGACCTTGAGAGGTCATATAGTCCAGCCTCCTGTTCAAAGCAAGATACATCTTAATGTTAGATGCTTACGCTGAGTGAATTATCTGGAGTCCTTCTGCAATCAGCTGGCTCTATCAGAAGGTGATCCAGTGCGTTACAAGTTTGGCTGGATGGCTTGTTGTGTGACATACCTCCTTTCCTCTGTTGATTATGGAGGTAGTTTAGATGACCACCGTAGACTACTTACTAAGATTTCACGTGGCTAAAGCTAGGTGAGATGGATCCCACACCAAGTGATGTGTCAGGTAGTGAACTGGTGACCAGAAGGTTCATCACAGTGCATCAGACCAACACACCGCTCCTCTCATTAGCTCGTCTCTGACAGCCGGTGTCTCATGTCTCGCAGAAAGATCTGGGTAACGTCGTTGCTTCAAACACGTTTGTACTTCCTGCGTAATCAAGCTGCAGTTTTTCCATCCTGACCTATGTAATGAAGCTGTGTGTGTTCTCATTATCCACAGAAACGCTCGGCTTTTGCAAGTCATGCTGTCAGCAGGGGTGTCCTGCCTCTCTGAAGTGTGGTCATCGGTTTGGTGGTACCAGACCTCAGATGAATTTGGCCTTTGGATCTGGGATGCAGATTTATCTTAGACTTTGTGCTGGCATTGTAGACTAGCAACATCCTGTCTGCTGCTCATGGAGGCTGTTGATCTGATCTGTAATTGCTCTTTGAGCTGGTGTTTTAGTTCCGAAAGGGCAGTCCACAAACACTAATGACGCTTGCAGGCCAGAGCTCAGGCTAGCTGTTCCTTACTAATGGCTGTTTGAATTCCTCATAGGTTTTATGTGTTTATAAATACATTTAGGACTCATTTTTCTTCCATTCAGTAAAACCATCTGTAATTATTCCCTGTAATTTCTGGGTGAGGATAAAATGAATCGACTATCAGGCTTTTACTGCTCGTGAACTCAAGTAAGGAGCAGCTCATATTCCAGCCATGCTTCCAGGAAGATGTGAGCTAAGACAAAGAAAATTGTCATGGTCCTTTATTACTGATATATGAAAACTAGGCAACCTTCCTGTATAATTAATTACTGCCTTTCTAGGCCTTAGTCCAGCAAAACATTTTAAGCGGATGCTTAACTTCAAATCTGTGAGTAGTCCCAGTGAAGTTAATAAAGTCTAACTGCTTTGGCAGTTGTGTACTGTGATAGCTGGAGCTTCATCTTTATTTGACTTATTCTGTGGAGATCTTCATACTGGCAACCTGTATTAACCTCACCTACTGTCCATATGGTGTCTTAAGGTAGAAGAATTGTCTGTACTGTTCTGCTGCTGCACTTCTGTAACTCCCTGAAGCCCAAAGAAACACCCTCAGAGATAACTAGATACTACGTGCATTCATACGCAAGCATCCCAGTGGAGCATCTGTCTGATGACAAGCCAGTTGAGTTCAAATGTAATGGGTGTTAGAGCTTAGGCAGAAGCATTAATGAACAGGGCCTTTTCTCTGGTTGTTAGGAGTTCATGGGTATCTCCAACGAACGCTGGAAAGCTCCCGTAATAGCTGTGAAACCTTCCCTCCTCGTCAAAGAAGCTCAGTGAGTGACAGTAAGATGGATAAATGTGGATAATCTGCATTTCATAGGGAAGAAAAGGAAACCCAGGAGGGTGAAGTCCCCAGGCGAAACAGTGTGAGAGACAGACCCAGGACTATATGATTAAAATAACTCCAGGAATGGGGAGTGTGTGCAGTCACCATCTGCAGTGTTTAATCCTTAGCGTGGTCCCTACTGCAGATTTGGCCTGGGCTGGCCAGCTCTTTCCCAGACAATGCCTGGACATGCCTTGGGGGACTGTAATTTCCAAGATGTAGCGTGAGTGATGCTACAGGGTTTGGAGGTGGAAGGGGAGTGGTTATTTAGGTTTCATAGATGTGAGCCCTACTATTGGGTCTCAGGGCCAGAGGGCAGGCCAGGGTCTATTGTATTTGCCAGTGCAGATTTAGCTTAGTGGTTCTTATTCTGGATCCCATGGGAATGATGTGCATACTTTTATTTGTTGAAAGAACTAGATATGTTTAAGACATCTTCAGCAGACTTTGACTTTGATTGCTAGGTCTTGACTGGTAAAACTAACTGGTAAAGCAGTAGGAAAAAGGCTTAACGTAATGTATCCTTCTGGGCTGTCATTCAAGAGAAGCAAGTTTCCAGTTCTCCTTCTGTCTAACTCATTGTGCAACTGCGGACAAATTTTTTCCACCTCTGTATTTCTCCAGGCTTGCCTTTTTCATTGATTGGTCAGCCTGCAATGTTGCATGTTATGCAATGGTGTCCCTGCTTGGATTGATATTGCCCAAATGGCTAAAGAATTTTTTACACTCTCTTTCTCTTTGTCTACAGCTGTTAACAATTGATGACAATTTCTGTGGCCTGGATATGAATGCCCCCTTGGGAGTATCATCCATGGTGCGAGGGCTCCCCATTTTCACTGAGGATGGAGACAGAATGACATCTGTGATTGCCTACGTCTACAAGAACCACTCCCTGGCTTTTGTGGGCACCAAGACTGGGAAGCTCAAGAAGGTAAGACCTAAAGTGGTCCTCTAACTCAGATTTTCACGTTCTTATGGAGATTTGCAGTGTTGCATTGAGTGTGAGTGCAGTCCTTATCCTAAGGTTCATCACCTATTTTGAGGATAGAAAACGTTTCGGTTGGCAAAAAACTATGTTTCGCCCTTGAGGGATAGAGCTGATGTGAGAAAGGATAAAATCCTTCTTCCAAATTGTTGTTCATCAGCAAATGAATGTTTCTGAGGTCAAGCCACAGACCCAGCCAAAGATGGACTCCATGCAGTTTACATCCAACAGATTTTTTTGTGTTCAGACCATCTCTAATTAAGTACTTGATCACAGGGTATCTGTGCATGCTGGAGAAAAACTGACTGAGGCTGAAGTTTGTTAAGAAACGGGATTCGTGCTCTGGAGATCTTTCTTCAGAGCAACGTGACTGGACTGTGATTTCACCACAAGCTCAGCATGGGATTAGCGGTTGCTCTGTTTAGGTCAGGCTGGGTGCTTGTGCTGAAGGAAGAGCATTTTCATCAAAAGAAGGCTGTGTCTTGAACGATAATGAGCATTACGTTTATGGTTGACGCCACAAACCCAAATACAATAAAGAGTGTATTTATGTTCCTCACTGTGCATTCCCAGTAAAAATATGCCTGTTGCATGGCTATAGCTCTGTAGTTTGCCATGTAAGGCAATAGTAGAGAGGCTTGAGAGGTGGAAGCTGGGAATCGTCTCCCTGTGGTTTTCTCAAGGCAAGAAGAGGTATTAGAAGTGACCTTCTCATGCTAATGATGGGCACCGCCTCCATTTCAACCCCCATGTGCCAGTCTGACAACGTTTGCCTGAATGCTCAGCCCAGGAGTGTTGTATAATATTGTATGTGCAAGGAGATTGTGGCTTTGCCGTAATAATGGAGATGGGTGAGAAACTGGGAAGGGAGGTTGGGCAGAGCCTTAGGGGCTGGGTTGGGTGTTGACTCCTCTTTGAATTCCTTTTGCAAATAAAAACTTCCAAGTTGGGGAGAGGAAGGTGCTATGAAAAGGTGACCCGCTATGGCTTGTGTCTAAGATGGACAGAGCAGACGGGGGAAGGGAAGGAGTCATTTGTTCATGGATGCTTAAGGAAGGTTTGAAATCTCTGGTTTTGTTCCTTTGCCTGTTTCTTCACTTAAAAAGAAAATCAGGGTTGTAAATTCAGATGGCATTGCCCCTGTGCTGAAGGAGGTCTGCCAGGGGAACAGGATCCTGCGCACTGGTAAATGTCTCTGGCTTTGTTCAACAGAGGAAAAGCTGCTGATGGTTTTGAAAAGAGAATTTTTTTTTTTTTAACAGTCTATTCAGGCACGTGGAAAAGGAGCCAAATTGTTTTTTAAACAGTTGTAATAAAAATAATCTCCTCCCCTGACTAATTAGGTTTTGCTTCCCTGTCATCTGTGATATCATAATAAACTGTTTAGTTCTCCAGTCAATGTCTTGGGGGGGAAAAATGGGGCAGCTGAGATCTAAATGGTAAATATCCAAAAGACCTAAACAGTTAAGAATGACTGCTGCTTCCCTGCACTCGCAAGCTTTTGGTTTTTCTTTTTGGCTTCAGGAGAAGCAAACTCAGACACAGCTCTGTCTTTGCCTTTGCAGGTCACATTGCAGAATCCAAGATCTGATCCCTTTTAATAGGGGAAAATAGGAGAGAAAGCATTTAGTGCTTTATGGAGTGTGGTAGAGAGTGGGGACAGCCTTATAGGGTAAAGAATGAGAAGAGGGGAGCTGAACTGGCTGATGTAATTTGAGAAACCTTCATTTTATTCCCTTTTTCCTAACGTGCTGAATATTCTGCCTGTGGTAGTTACTGCAATGGGTCCATGTGTCGGAGCAGAGCTGGAGTCTCGGTCTGAGATCTTCCCCAGCTGAATAGGTCTCCACCAGAGAGGCAGAATGCAAAGCAAAATGGGGTTCCCCTGAACACATGTGGTTGTTTTGGACCAGTTGATGCAGGCTACAGGAAACCTTCAGTTCCTGCAGATTCGGCCCAATCCTTGCTATGACTTCTGCAATCACTGACTCTCCTCCACACACTGCCCTCCTCCAGGGCTCCTGAGGGTATCTGAGCTCAGGACACCAGCCTGCTTTCCCCTCTGGGTGCCACACAAGGCCAGTTTGGTACTCAGGGTTTTCACTTGCCACTCCTTCATGGGCCTTTTGAAGCTTTGTTTTCTATCTTGACTCATCAATCAGGTGCTTTTGAATAGGAAGCAAGGGAAACACTGCATTGGTATTGCAACTCCAGCATAATCCATTATGTTAGCATGAAATTTGATTTATGTCTAAAAAAAAATGCTTATGGGTAAATTGGAATAAGCTTTATAGGATTAGATGAAACTCCATGTACCAGTGGACAAAGCTCAGGACCTGTCTTTTCTTTTTCCTGCTTGCTGTGTCCTACCATGCATGGTACGTACTGCTGTTTCTCCTGGTGCAGTGCAGCTACTCGGTCAAGCTACAGTGAAGTAACTTGGATAACATGAAGAGAGGAGTTATAGATTATCTTTAAGATAGCAGGATCTACTCAGTTGTTGGAAGACTCGCTGCAAGTCATTACAAGATGGTTTTGGAGAAACTTTCCTTATTTTTCCTGCAGTTTCAGTCCTTTTCTCTGCCTATGTATTTTTATATGAAAGATGCAGACTGTATATCAGATTTTGATGCATGCAATCCGTGAATACGCTGTAAAATACCCACAGTCATAAAGCAATATCTGTTAGTTGATATACAAATGTCACATATGTCAAAGGGATTTATCCAATGGCACACACAACTGAAGTAAAATATTGTGCTTTACAGGAACGTATCATTAAAATGAAAACTAGCAGCATATCAGGAATCTGCCCATGTAACCAAGACAACAAAGAGAGAAAGAAAAGGAAAAACCAAGATAGAGATAGGGTAGGAGAGGAGTGAGTGAAACAGAATGACAAGGTTGGCCCCAGCTATTTCACTGCCCCAGGCAAAATACATTTTGCAACCCTCGCTCATTCACACAGCTACATGTGCAGACCAACAGGAAGGCACTGAATGATGTGCTGTAGAAATATGCCCTCCGATTCTGCTGGCTCGTCCACAGCACAGCCTGGCCCTGCAGAATGAAGATATAAATAGGATAAAAATGCAGAGCTAGGGAAACGAAAAATTCCCCCTGTCCATATCTCGCATATAGAAACCAGAGCCCTTGGATAAAAGGCCTGATGAGTGCTGGTGGCGTCTTGGGGATGGAGAAGGGTGGCCCATGGATTGAAGGTCTGAAGGGTTCTGGTGGCATCTTGGGGATGGATAAAGGTGCCCTAGGGATAAGTGGGTTGGGAGACAGCCGGGTTCAGTTCTTTGCTCTAGTAGAAACTCCTGGTGTGCCCCCATACCTCATTTTCCCTCCTGCAAAGGCTAGGAAATATTTTGCTTGCTCAAAGAAGTGTTGGGGAAAATTAATGCAGTAAAGGTTGTGAGGTGTGATCATACCAAACAGCTAAACTAGACAAATCAGATGAGATGGAAAACCAGCTCCTGATCACTTGTGGGCATTAAAGATCCTGCGGTACTTTTGAGTGAGAAATATTTCATCTTGCAGTGCTTTGATCAGATCCCAGTATCTGTAATTACCTCCTGTGCTGGCTGGCCCATGGTGTTCCCTGTGTTTCTGTACTGCGTTGGTAAGCTTTAGTGTACTCCAGGGTGCCTGGTGGGCTTCGTTGGCAGAGTAAGTTCCTACGTACAATGGGAAGTGCTTTGAACAAAACCCGTGGCTGAAAGTCAGTCGGCACCCCTGTGAATTTTTAGGCATTTTTTATTTTTTCCCAGGAGATAAGAAAGCCTCAGTTGAGTTTAACGAAGGTCTGTTTTGTCTCTCTGCAAACAGCAGCGCAGCCAACCATCGGGAACAGGAGTTATTCCTGGGTATGTGCTTCCTACAAGCCACTTTGCTGTAAAACAGCCAGGTGCTGAAATCCTCTGGCTTTCTTTTCCTTTGCACGCTCTCTCGTTCCATGCTTAGCTCTTCACTCTGGTGGCAGGAGAAAACTAGAGATGTACCCATGGAGATGCTTTGCACAGTTTTGTATGCTTGTTTTGGATTTTTTTTCTGGTGTGTCTGGCCAAATTACATGCCACTAATACCTGTCACCACTAAGGGAGTGTAGCAGTATTCAGTATTTCTTGTATTCCTTCCCTAGGCATTTAATTTATGGGTCATTGCTTTTGTGCAGATAGTTTCCAGTCAAAGAAATTCAAGTTACCTGCAATTATTTTGTGTGTAGATGCAGGTGTAAAGGGCAATTTAAGTTTACAAATGTCAGCCTGGGAACAGCCCTAGGAATTGCACTTTTAACAAAACAAAGCTCTTTGTCCATTTTGAAATGTTTATTTGAAAATGAAGTAGTAGTAACTTACACTTATTTGAAACTTCCCCATAAGAAATATTGTTTTTATTCCATCAAAATATTTCACTCAAAGCCTTTTCTATGCTAAATTCCTTGCAGAGAAAGAAATTTGGCTTAAAAACCAATTCTTTCACTCTGTGGCCTGTATTTCATTTTTCATAAAATCCCATCAGTTTGAGGTCTTTGAAGGGCTTTTTAGATTTGGACTGCCATTCGGGATGAAGGTTTTTCATTCAGATCAGACAGCTCTGAAATCTGGCCAGTGCTTCCCACCAGGTATCACCTCTATTTAGTAGAAAATCTTCAGTATCGACCAGTTTCGTGAACCACCCTCCGGATTACCCTGAACCATTGAGACCCTGCTTTCTTTGGATCCAGAGACAAAACACCATAGGGAAATTTTTAGATCTGAGAGCTCAGATTTACAATTCTCATTTTGGCCCGTCTCACAGTTGCGTTGGGGAAGGCTGGCTTTCTCGGATAGATAATTGGATTGGAAAGTACGCTGGAGTCTGAGCTCCTGCCGGTTTCTGGCCGCGTAGTTGTGCCTATCCCATCCCATCAGCTGGCTGACAGCTCTCCTGGTTGCATGGTACAGTGGGAACCGCTGACAGCTATTGAAGGAGTCAGCCTGTGGCTTGGAGAAGATGCACCTTGGTCTACGGTAGTGTCAGGACTGCTTCAGTAAGGTAACCCTGAAGCACACCCAAACCCGCAGCTCTGTTGTCATTGCTGATTACTATGATGGGTCACCTTGCTACAGTCATTGCCCCCTCACGTGTGGGGCGAGATCCCTTCCCAGAGCAGCGTTCATCCTGTTAGGCAGGAGAGAGCAGCTAAATCCTGGTGGGACTGGCAGCGTGTCGGGTCCTTCCACACAGCTGGATTGCTCTCAAGTGCCACGAGTGGGCAACAGAGGAATGAAATGGAGTTTTTGATACAAAACAGTTTGAGCAAGGTAAAAGGGTGCAGAGGATGGACAGACACCCACAGGCAATGGAGCTCTGGGCGGGTTGGTGATATCATGACGGATCCACATGGAGAGGAGTACCTTCCTTTTGTCCTCTGATACCTCACTTCCCATCCAAGTAGTTAGAGCTAATGAAAGAGCCCTGGTTTTGCCATGCACAGGTTTACAGTCTCGTGATAACTGCAGGAAAAGACAGAGATCCTCACTATTCCTCCCGGCAAGGGGGTTTCTGAATACGCACAAGATGAGAAACCCTGCTTGGTTTTGATGTTCCCTGGAGGATATTCTGCTGCTGACAGCTCTGTGTGAATGTCAGCAGGGAAACTCGGCTTCCTTCTCCTTCCCTCTGCTGCTTTGAAAGAGTCAAGGGTTTTTTTTAAATTTTTTTTTTTTTTCCCCAACTGTTTGGCAAGTGGACTTGACTGCTCTGCAAACATGCCGTAGAGGCTCTGGCTCCTGCTGGGAAGCTGGTTTCTGCGAGAGGGGCTTGTTCAACCTGGTCTCTCCTCACAGCTTCCTAAATCAGCAGGAGTCCGAGTGCTTCACTCACTTGTGATGGACTGATACCGCTTCCCATCTGTATTTGACGTCTGTGAAGGATGCCGTTGTCCATGTCCTACATTCACATACGGTCCCTCTTTGAGAGGTTGTTGTCAGCTTAGATGCCTGAAGAGTAGTTCAGTTTTCTGGCCGTAGTATCAGGAAGGCTGTGATTTGGTAGCTGCGGGGTACTGTGCACTTGATGCTTATGTTGGGTGTACCAGCAGGCAGCCCTGAAAGGGGTAGTGATGGGAATCTATGTGGACATTGGCCAGTGACACCCATTTGTACTGGATCATGTCAAAGTCATTGGCTGGTGATACTGGAGTACAACATGAGCTAAAAGTGCTGGGTGATCGGATACTATCTCCGTGGGTGAAATCAAAGATGCAAGACTTGTGCATCCTGATCATGGGCTGCTGTGCTGTGCTATCCCTCTTCCCCTGCTGCTCTGAAGCCCCGCGGGTGGATGGGCATCTTTCTATTGCATTTTACCTTTCACCAGCTAGAGGTCGAAAGCAGGTTCCCCTGTGCATCTCTTCATCCCAGAGCTGCAGTCAGTTGGGAGGATCTGGCTGCAGGGCTGCCATTCAGAGGGACCTAGACAGGATGGAGCAATGGGGTTGACAGGAATTCATTTAAGAAGAAGAAGTGTGAAGTCCTGCACCTGGACAAGAGTGACCTCTTGCAATGATTCAGGCTGAGGACTGCCTGGCTGGGGAGCAGCTCTCCTGTAAAGGACCTGGGGATCCTGGTAGACAGCAAGTTGCATGTGGGCCATCACAGCAAAAGAGGCCAACAACATCATCAACTATACAAATAGGGGCACTGCTAGTAGATTGAGGGGAAGGTGATCATCTTGAACTTAATTGCTAGACCAGATACTGTGCCCAGTTTTAGGCCCCTCAGTACAGAAAAATACGTTGGTCAACCAGAGCAAGTTCAGGAGAGGGTGAAGAGATTGGCAGGAGCTGGAGAACCTGCCCTGAAAGGAGAGGATCAGAGACATGAGCTTATTCAGGCTGGGGAAGAGAAACTTGGAGGGACCTAACAGCAGCATTCCCATGCCTACAAGGAGGTTATTGAGAAGATGGAGACAGGCTCTTCACATTGGTGAGTGGTGGGAGGACGTGAGACAGCAGGAATAAGTTGACATGAGAGCACTTCCACCTGGATATAAGGAAAAGCTTTTTGCTATGAGGACAGGCAAGCATTGAAGCAGGTTGCCCATGGAGGTTGTGCAGTTTCCAACCTTGGAGATTTTCAAGGCCTGAATGGACAAAACGACCTGGTCTGATCTCACAGCTGACCCTGCTTTGAACAGGAGGTTGGACTAGAGACCTCCTGAGGTCCCTTCCAGCCTGGGTTACCCTGTGATCCATCCTCTGCTGCAAAACCCCAGGCCCTAAACCACATCAGAGGGCCTGTATCCAGACTCTGTTGCTGAACTGATGCAGCTGACACTTGTTTTAAATACCCACTAATTGCTCTGTCACTGCAGGCAGGTCCTTCACCCCTCACACCCCTCATTTCCATTGCTTTGGGACTTCCAGCTACAACTTGTCAGTGTAGCACACTGCAGTTATCTCCTTGCAGTATCTAACTGCAGTAGGAAAACTCCCTTTTTTTCTGCTAGAAAGGTTGCTGTTCCCAGCAAGAGTTAGAGCCTGCTTTTTGGCAGAGAGCAATTAATTTTCCATGTCTTTCCCTCAAGAACCCCTCTCTGCTTTCTTGACTACTCAGCAATCTCTGTGCTGGTGTGTAGGGTTTGGCTGAGCTGTGCTTTTGCTGGGTGCCTTGCATACATGCATTGAGTGCTGCTCATTTTTTGGAGGTTCTGGTTTAACAGTGCCTTAAAGTCTTGTCAGAGATGGGATCTTGTGACCATGCAATGAGATTTGCAAATGACTCTCTAATCTCTCCAGATGCAATCTGTACTTCAAAGTCCAGAGGCGCTTGCTGGCTGCTGCTGCGCTTTCTGCATTGGTGGTGCTGTACCATGCGTTTTTATTTCCGACTCCAGGATAAATAGCTGGCTCCAGCGGACCCGTTGCAGCAGGGAAGGCAGCAGGTTGTACCATCATCTCTTCAAACTCTTCCTTTAAGAAGCTGCAGCTTCAGTTTGACAGGTTTCCAGTCTCAAAGCAGCTGAGCTGGATAACCCCACGGTGGGCTGAGGATGCGTGCTGCGCAGGCAGGGGGATGTTAGTGACAAAAGCAGACAAAAGGGACAGATAACAATGTTCTGCTGCTGCAGGTTACCTTGCTGAAATCCATGGGTCCTGCAGCCTCCCAGGGGACAGTTTGCAGTGATGCTGGTTGTCACTTGCCTTGTTGCGGCAGGTGATTTTCTGCATGGTGTCAGTAGCTCTGCGCAAGACGTGGAGTATTCAGACTGCTGCACCTGGCGTGGCTGTGCTGTTGATGGAAACCGTGCAGGGCTGGGATACAAGGAGAAGCAGATACATCCTCGTCCCCCCGGTCTATGTACTTCTGTTTGTCTTTGTCCCTCTGTTCTGTGAGAAGTGCTCTGGATGGGACATTAGGTGGTCAGCTTTAGTTTTCACCTGCTACTTCTGCTCTCCAGGGTGACAAAAAGAGGCTATTTAACTCCCCATATGCTCCATCTAATGCCCGGACGGATGCCCAGCCAAAATGGCTCTTGTCATTCCTTCCTCCTCTCTATCCCTTTCCCTTTTGACGGGGATAATGACTTTTCAGGGAGCCTTTGAATTGCCTCTTGCATCTGCCTTTGATTTGAATGCCTCTTGCCTGCTGACCCTTCTTGCAGGGAGTCAGCTTAAGTGTGGTTCTCCTAATTATTTTTGCTTTAATTTAATCTTTTGAAATAATTTTATCAAAAAGAGGAAACCTTCTATGCACTCCCTCATTTTATCGGCTTGTTTTCATGCATGGTCTCTGGGTTTATTTCTCTATTTCCCTTGTCTCTAGATAGGACATAATTTGCATATTTGATTAAGCTCCATATGTTATCAGGGAGCCAGTTGAAAGAACAGCAAGTCCCTGATAAGGCACTGTGCATCCGTCTCTTCCTTTCACCATCCTCCACTCTATCCTCCTCACCATCCTGCAGCCATATCTGCGCCCAAAATCACCTCTGCGGTCTGTCTCACCTCCGCCTTCTCCCGTCGGCCAGATGACTGATCTCTGCTTCAGCTGCAGATAGGCATTGATGTAGACATCACAGTTTGACAGCTCTTGTCTTCAGGAAGGAAGCAGAAAGGGTGCAGAGGATGGGAACTGAGTGCTGGTGAAGATGTAAACCATGACAACGAGGTCCAGATTCCGTTCCCTGTTCCCTGCTCTCTCCGAAGCCCTTCACAGGATCCCATTGTGCCTGAGGGTATGTGTTGTATGAAACCTGCTTGTTCCCACTCTTCACTCATTATGTTGTCCAAGGCTTTATTGAGAGTCTCAGCTGGATTATTTGCTGCACTTATTTGCTGCAGTCTGGACTGACACCTTTAGCTCATCTCCCACGCGCTAGAAGTGACTGCTGTGCAGAGACAACAGAGTAGGGGCAGAGTGGCTGGATACAGAATAGCCATGGATGAAGATCCATATTTTTTCCCTGAAACTAGAAATGTATTTTAAAATGTGCCTATCTATGTGTGTGTGCATGCAAAAAATACTGTTTAAAAGTTTAAACTCATGCCTTTCAGGCTTTGTTCTCTGGCTACTGCTCTGTGAAAACAATTTGCCTTAAATAGTTTTCCCAGCCTGCCTCTAGGAACCCTTAAATTTAAAATAAGTTGTGGGTACTCCTGAGGAAACTCAGGGAAATGTTCAGTTTAACTGTAATTCTCCTCCCCACTGCTGATGCTTAAGCTGGGGGAAGCTTTGCTCAGTTTGTGACCCATAGCTGGGCATTTCTGGGGGTGATCAGAGGCCCAACTCCCGGCATGGCAAAGGCAGGGTGGGTTCGTAACAGCAAACAGAAGTAGTGTAATTAGCCATATTACTGGAGTTGGAGGAGGGACTGCAGCTTGCATGAGGGGGCCTTGGTTATTCAAAAAGAGCCTTTCCCTCAACTGGCATCCGAAGCGTAGGAACAAGAGGTTTGATTTATGAGCCAGCTCTTAATTAAAAGGCAAAAAGGAATGTGCCTCACTTCGTTAGGATAAGCAACTTTTGGCTTGAGCTAATTTGAAGAGCCTCTCTCCACCTCGCCCCTGCACACACCCAGACTCCCCAGGGTGCGGCAGCCCCTCAGCATCAACGTGGTGGTTGCGAACCCCTGTTAGGGGGCTTTAAGGCCATCTGCTTATCCACCACTTAAGAATGCTGCTGGTGGTGTTTGTGAAGCCAATGAGAAGGAAAGCAGAAATAAAATCCCCCCTGTTCCTCTCCAACTTGATCTCTTCCCCCTCGTGCTTCTTTCATTTTGGTTTAACGACTTTGGCTTGCTACGCTTCATCATCTCTCTCTCATTTCATCTTGGTGGCAGCCTGGCTTGAGAGCAATCAAGCTTTGATGGATTGCTGGTTGTTAGACTCATGTGTGTGAAGCTTGGGGGGAAGCATGAGAAGGTTGTGCTGGTTTTTGTAGACCCCAACCCATATGGTGTCTGCGGGAGTGAAGACGTGTGTTGCTATGCAGGATTCAGGGATCTGTTCTTGCTTGGTCTGACACTTGTAATTTTTTTTTTTTTTTCCTTCTCCAAAACTCTGTCAGTAGCCTTTCACCTCTCCTAAATGAAACCATACGGAAGAGCTGCAGGTCCTTGGCCCTTTCTGAAATTAGAAAAGCTATCATTGCTGGGTGAGGGGTAGAAATACGGACTGAAGGCTACACCAGGATAGTTAATCAAAGCTGTGGCTCCAGCAAAGGTGCCCTGGGATGCTGTGCGCAGGGCGATCAGAAAGCATCTTGCTAGCTGTGATGGCAGCAGCTAACCCTATAGATTTGACTGTAACCTGATAGTGTCAAATCTAGGTTAATGTCAATAACGCCTTTTTCATTGCTTGACTCTGTCATTGCTTGGCTTTCTTCGTACCGGCCAGTGTTCTACAGCTCTGACCCCAAGGATGATAATTCATCTCCTAAATTTAAAAGGAGTTGAGTTGGAGTGGTATTTCAATGCAAGACCCCAAAAGGAAATAGATGTGCTAGCTGGGTTGGCATCCGTACTTGACTAGAGGCAGCAGGACCTTACATGGGCCACATCCCATAGAAGATCACTCCTGGTAAGAGTTGTTCTGGTATATCAGCAGCATTGCATCAAGTATGTGCCAATGCCTCCAAGCTGGGATCCCCCTTGGTGCAGTGAGCCTGGAAGTGTGTGTTGGAAACAAGTTGAGCACTCCCAAGCTCCAGTGGGAGATGGGCTGGGACCGTGGGGGTGCCAAGAGAAGCAAAGTCTGGAGAGGAAAGTTGGGAGCCAGTCATCTGTGGGTTTCAGCTCTGGTTACACTCTGTCGTGCAGAACATGTTCTGCTGATGATTCACAGGGCTGGGTCACTTTGGATAACAGAACACGAACTCCTAAGGGATTTCGGTGGGTTTTGGAAGCTTTGCTGATGGTTGTTTTTCTAGCCAATGTGGTACATTGGCAAAGGACCCCAGCAAGCTGTTGTATCTATAGCATCCTGGAAACGCAAACTGCTGTTTCTACTGCCAGCCGTGCTGGTATCCCACCCTGCTGGGATGCTCATGGCTGTGGTCTGGAGTTATCTTTCCTTTTGACTTCTTGTAACTTTTTTTTTTTTTTTAAGTGAGGCTGGCAATAAATTCCAGCGATGTCAGGGAAAAGGTTATCACTGAGACTGGCAGAGACCTCGTCATATTAATTTTTCAGAACCGTTCTGATGAAATCTAATTAAACGTAGCGACCGGCACTGTGCAAATCTCCCTGTGTTTGCCTCATTTGTCATATGGTTGATTAAGGCTGGGTTATCGGGTGGAGTTTATGACTTGTGATATCTGCTGGGGTGGATGTGGTTTCGCACGCTACAGGCACTTTGATCTTTTCCCCACTGCTTACAAGTTTCTGTGGGTTTCTCTTGGATTTCATACGCAATCGATTTATCTCCTTGGGGTCTAAGGGAACATATCGATGGTAGAGCTAACCTGAGTGATATGCACATGTCGTGCATGCTAATGCATTTCTCCTGCCCTTCAGACAGCATCTCTGCGTTGGTAAGCGATAGGACCTTGGCATCCTGTTAGGTTTGAGTACAATGAGAATAACTCATTTTGTTGTTTTCTAACAGAATGGAGAAAATTTTACAAAAAGAATAAATAAAAAAACCTCCCAGACCTGTGCCAAATCAAAACTGATTGCTTCTCCCTCCTCTTTTTCAACAAAACAAACAAACCTCCAAAGCTCTGAAAGTTTTATGGTCTATGAAACAACTTCTTACAGTTATTTGACCTCCTCACCTCCCCTTTTCTCCTTTTTTTTTTTTTTTTGTTTAATTAGCTCTCTTCTTACAGGTATTTCTACTGTGAGATGGAAAAGTCAAAATCTTTTGATGCTTTCAAGCCCCTTCTCCCCCTTGTGATGATGTAAATTAATTCCCAAAGTCCCACCTAAATTCTGAGTTTCTAGCTAATTTACTATTCATGGAGAAAAAGAAAACGTTTCCAAATTTGTATCTCTCTGTTTTGCTTGCACGTCTATCTCAGCATGCAATAGATGGAGAGGTGCAAGAACTTATGAGACTGCTGCATTTAGGGTCTTTGTTAAAATTCTTCTGCTGGGTTAGCATTTTTGTCTGCTTGGAAGCTGAAGAATTGAACTCACCTTGGGAGCCCCAGTAGTGAAATAAATTATCATAATATAGTGGGAAAAGAAAAGATTTTAGGATGGTGAGTAGTGTGGGGCTACCCTGGTTTATCACATCTGTTCATTTAGGGATGTAAGGTGGCTTTGGGCTGCATGACTTGAGATATTCTTATTTTGAGGGAAAAGGGCTTCTTGGGCTGGGGGAATGCAGGCAAATGTAACACCTAAATGCTGAAAGTCCCGTATGCATCCTGACACTAATTGTTAGTAACTATAACAGCAAGCTAAAGCTGAGCGTTGATTGTTAATTCATGATTTTTAAGCCAGTCTCTCATTTTTAGGGGAATCCAACTTTTTTTTAGGGGACTGGTGGTGCTGCAAAGCAGTGATGGGGGGCAAGAGATTAAAAGACCTGTTGCAATTAGTATTCCAATGCTCTGCCTTTAAAAGATTGTTGGCATAATGCATGTATGTGCAAATGCAGGACCGTTCACCAAGGTGTTATATATGCCCTACTGTGCTAAAAAGGATTTGTCTTTAGGGGAACCTGCTGGGGGGATCTGTGTTCTACCCGTCCTGCAAAGCTCCGAGCAGTCGCAGGTTATGATGGGGCAATGGTCAACAGGACCTGAATAACCACAATCTCATTACACTATCATCTGCCAGTGCTTAAGAGATCAGCATGGATATTATGGGTTTTTTTTTCCCCCTGGGTTTTCATCTTGATCATGCTTTGCAACCCCTGCCTGTCTCCTGCTCTGTGATGTAGCCCAGGCTACCACCGTGCTGCTTTCTTCCCTGTTAAGGAAATCTCAGGCGCTTTCCTCTTAAAGCTCACGCTGACATTGTCATGGAAGTGCTGCCCTTCTCCTCGCTGCAGAAGGCAAGCCCTGCTAGGAAAGATGATATCACTGGCACTAAATATACACCAGCCATCAGGCCCCTTGTCCGTGCCAGGGATGCTCTGGCAGACTCTGACGTGACTTATTTTCTATGTTTTGTCAATTCTGTTGGTGGCAGGTGATTTCATTAACCGCTCTTTAATTGCTTGCAGAGAGCCTAGCTATTATTTGTTTGTTTTCACTCTCCTGATGGAAACACGTGCTGGTGGCCTCCTTGCAGTTCCCTCCTCCAAGATGCACAAATCAGCTTTGTCACCTGGTTTCCAAAGCTACNTTTTTTTTAATAGAGCCGCAAAGTTTGGAGTTGGAGTCGAATTCCCAGAAAGTTCAGTTTCAGGGTTTCAGTCTAGTGTGCTGTGGAGGGCTTTGGGAGCTCTCAGTTATGTTCCCTGTGTGCCACCAGCTCTCTGTGTGATCTTGAACTCATCTGTCCAATCTCCCTATTTCTCTTGCTGTAAAAGAAGGAGGGGGGAGTGGGAAGAGGGTGTTTGTGAAAGGATGGAGTTCGTCCTTGAACACTGTCTGGACTGGGGATGGGGTCTCAGCAAGGTTTACCCCGTATGTGTTTGCTGGGATAGTCAGTGTATGTTGCCTCTGGATCTTCCTCATATCTGCTGCATCTTGTGGACAGTGTATGACCGCGTTTCTTCTGCTGTCTTGTCAGCTGGTTCCATTCTTCCCATAGCTACCTTGCCTGACTGTCCTTTGACCGTACCCTTTAGGGTATTTCAGGTTTCCTTCTTCCATTTCCTTCATTCCTTATCCATAAGCAGCTTCCTTCAAACCTCCACAGTTTTGTTACTGCTGGCTGGCCCTTTGGCCTTGTTCATCTTGGATGTCCATCTACAGTTTGATCTGAGCATCAGACTAAAACATAAGTAACCTGAGTTCAGTTTCCTGCTCCACTACTGACTTTTACGGACCCACCTTTTGGAGGATGGGGATTCATCTCATTAAACGTAGGTATCTCCATCCACAGGAGGTATTGTCAACTCCCTTTCCAGTCCAGCAAGAGAAATCAGACCTTTTAGGAGACATCTCATCCTGCAGGAGACTGAAATTGCCATTTTAGGTCAGATGAACTGTGTCCTAAAAATGTCTCTTTCTCTCCATTAGCAGTAAAGGGAGCTGAGGGCACCTTGTTCAGATGTAAACACCCCGTATATCACTGTTCCCTGTCTGTAAGTGACAGTATTGGTCTTTCCCTGCTTTGTCAGGGGTCTCGTGAACAGTGGTTGCGAGGTGCTCCAACATTATGATAATAGAAAAACTCAGTGCAGCGTTATCTTATGCATGATTTTCCTGCTGGAATTTGATTAACATGCTCAGATGGGGCCATTTCTTTTGGTCCTTGGTACTGTCCTGTATTTTCTTCATTTTAATGCAGGTGACATATCCAGCCTCTTCTGTGAAGCTCAGATGCTCTTACCTGGCCAGGCAGTGGCCCCCACACCTAAAGGTTGCAAAGAATATACAGAAGATGGCTTCAGAGTGGGGACGCTGGGCTGCAACATCAACTCATGTGGTTTAGGAGACGAGGGGCTGCCAACAGACCCAGCATGTGTGCACCCCTACACGATCGATTCTTTTTGATGTTGTTACAAATGCTCCCTAAACTGCTAAAAGCTTAGGAAAGAAACTTTAGGCTCATTTAAAAGGGAAAGGGAGCCTGCAGAATTTATGACATCTGCAGTGACTGGGGGCACTGCCAGCAAATTCAGAGTGTTACGAATGGATGAGCAGGCTGGTCTCTCATTGGGATCACACATCTGACAGTCGCAGCGATCCCGGGGCTGGCTCTGATGTTACCTTGGTGAATTCTGCTGCTGCACACGGGCAGGGCATCACATCGCCGTGCACCAGCACCACGTGATGCTCTGGGTGATGGGGCACACTTCAACAACATGTTTTGGAATGCCCACCATACCTCCATGTGATTTGGAGACTCAAGTGAGTAGGATGGGATGGGTTAAAGAAGAGAGGAAGTATTAGGCATGCAAAGATGCAATCAAGATATTTTCAAAAGTACGTAGGTGTATGATTCCAGTTGCAGGAGGTCCTTATACCCAGGAACTTGCAATCAGAAGGGCACAAGTAATGGGAGCAGGCAGACGCCAAAAGAGGAAAGTGTGGAATGGAGCAAGATCCTTAGAAGGCTCTGAATGAAGTGGAGCAGGTGGTTGATGGGAAAGGCCAGATCAGACTGGGGGTGATATAAAGAACATGAGGGCATGGAGAGTAGTCAGAAAAAACTCGGTATGACATAATGGCAGAGCAGGAACCCTTGATCTATTCCTGGCTCTGTTGCTGATTGCAGCATGACCTCAGGCAAAACGCTTTCCTCTCTACGTGCCTCCTACGCTCTTCTCTACATAGCCTGTGAGTTCTTCAGGGAATGGACTGTCGCTTGCAATGAGCACGTCCTGCACCAAGCACCGTGGCACTTCGATTTCATCTTGAGGCTTCACAAGCAACCAAACCATTAGTTCAAAGCTGGATGTTGTTGGGGTTCAGATGCAAAATTTCCACTTGCAAGACTTCACTGCTGATGCGAGTGCTGGCTCCTTCCACATGACGCATGCTTGTGCATTTGTGCAAGGGCTTTGGCTGAGCTCTTTCGGCACGTGACTTTTCTTAGGCCCTCGTGCATCTCTGATTTCCCTGCTGTGCGGCACACAGGAATGCCGTACTTTGGCCTCCCTGCCCCCTCCCAACAGGTTGATCATAAATTAAGTTCTGATGTGGGTATTGAATTTCACTCCAGCTGCTGGAGCCGTGGCACATCTGTGGTCCTCCTGCGGTTAATGGCTTCACAAAAATGAAGCAATAAAGGTTATGATGGCTGTGTTTTAACCTCATGGCCCTCATTCTGTTCAACAGGAGTGTTTCTCGGGAACAGTTAAAAACCCACTGCCTGCACATTAAATATTTCCCAGTGATGTGCCATCTTTGAGCAGTTTTTATGAAGTGATTTTATTTTTGAAATTTAACAAAGCTGAAGAATCTTTTTTTTCCTCTTTTTTTTTGATTTTTCTTCAAGAAAGATGAATTGACTCTCTCTAAGATAAACAAACCCATCTCTGAATTATGCCGTGATTTAACATTTACATATGACAGAGAAGTCGGTGCAAAGCAAAAAGGGAAAGGGGAAAAAAACCCACTTAACTTGAAATCTTCCAGTGTAAGTCTGTAATGCTCTTCTAAGGGATGCAGGCATGCACACGGTGGGGATGATTTGTCTGTAAAGAACAGTTCACAGCTCTGGCTACCAATGAGCCCTTCAAGGGAGAGTGCTTCCACTCTCTTACAAACCTACTGTCTGTTGTGAAAAACCGTGATCATGAAAACTGAGATGTGACTTTGGACGCTGAGCTTTTACTGCATCAGAAATGCTGGCGTTTTAGCAAGGGTGCGGTGAGCATCCTTAGAACTGAAGCCCTTTTCAGGTGTCTTCTCCCAGTCCTCCTCTCCTGATGAATACCGGTTCCTTAAAAAATCTTGGCTGTTTTTTAAAGGGAAGCGAAGATTTCGTGCTCCAAACAAGGCTGCGGTCGTCTCTGCTGGGTGTTGTAGATACTACTTAATGTGCCACTCAGAGATTCTCCAGCTGTAGGATTTGGCTGCCCAGCAGATCAAATCAATAATGTATTTATCCTCCCGGCTCTGCTGACAGGTATGGAAGTGGTACTGTCCCTGAGTTGCAGAGAGAGCAAAACTATTCAAGCTATGTACTTGGATGCCTAAAGTGGATTTACCTGGAAAAGAGGTAGATATTTAATTTTAAGACAGTGGTTCAGATCACCTCCTAGCCAGGATGTCCTTGTGAAATAGACAGCAGAGTTCAAAGCATCACTTATACCACTCCTTGGATATAGCTACCATTCTACTTTCTATACAAAGAACTCAAATGCTTAAGGGAAGAGTCATGAAATGCCCTGCTGATGCAGACATGCTGCAGGGTTATGTGACTCCATGTGAGACATCACAGCAGAAAGTCTGAGCTTGCGCAAGCTGCGCGAGTTGTGGCACAGGACAGGGGTGAACCTCAGGGTCTCTAGGGTGACAGCAAGGTTATTCCCTTAACGAGTTATCCTGCTGCACTTGGGAAAGAAGGGCTTTTCTCTGGCCCTGTTTCCACCCTGAATTGTGTTTTGACCCTGGTACAGTTGTACATGGATCCCACCATCTTCAAAATCTGCTGATAGTGCTTGACGTGCCAAATTTTTGCAGAAAGGCAGGTAAGGCATGCTAGCCACCCACTCGGAGAAGGTAAACAATCTCTTATTTATTTAACTTACTTGCTATTAATTGCAAAGGATGATCCTTTGCTCGTCTGTTATGAAGCATATTGACTTCCTCTCTACAGGTCTTTCAAGAGACTTGCTGCTTAAGCATGCTTGGCATAAATCCTGAGAGGGGCCCTGGGGTAGTTTTTGAGGAACATGGGGTCTGGTGTTTGAGCTAATGAGCTTGTTATGAGACATATACTGGTATCTCTAGCAGCTCTATCCTTTGCCACTGTGTCCAGCCTGTCTGCAATTAGGAACAAGGTCTGTGACATTGTGCTTTATACTAAATCTGCAACGAGACAAAAATGTCTGATTTTCACTGAACGTAGCAGAAACTCATGATCTGCAGAGTAATAACAAATTTTTCTTCTTTATGACTTGAATTCTTTAGAAGTCCCCAAGGACTTACTTTTTAAAATTGGAGGGTTTTTTCTTTTTTTCTTCTTCTTCTTTTTTTTTTTTTTAACAGAGCTGCTGCACATTTTTCTAGGGATTTAGAAATCAGAACGACGTTAGCCCAGGTAGTTGAAGCTATAAACCTGGACATAGTGCTTATGAGGGTGTGTTAGGTAATTGATATATTGACAAGGTAGAAGGCAAAAGAAGAGTATCTGGATGGCTCTGATCGATGAAGACACACAGATCTGGGCCCATGTTGCCTACTTGTCCAAGATAACTCTTGCACTGTATCTGTAAGAGGTCAGTAGCGATGCAGAGTGCAAATCCAAGATGCAAGGCCACCCATGCAAATGATTCCCTCTTCTTTGCTCATGATCAGTTAAATCAGAGACTACAGGTATGCAAGCGACCTCAAGAAGTCTTTCAATCCCCTCTACCCCAAAGAAAAGCCACTGTAGCTAAACTATTCACCTGGGATGTTCAGGTTAACTTGGCCATTGTAGTGTCTCAAGGAAGACCCTTGGAGTCCAATGGTCTCTGCCTGACTTGGATCATTTCTCACTGTTGGGTTTGTAGGTTTTGCCCATATTTTGTTTTACTGAATGTCGCAAGCCGGCAAGCTCTGTCCTATACCTGGGGACATGCTCTTCTGGGGGATTGTCCAGCCATTGTCAGACAATTCATTGGAATTACCCCATTCAGTTAGTCCTATTCACTCCCTGTGATCCATTACTGTCACCTTCTTCCCTACCATTAATATCACCCAAGGTGCTCTTTCTTTTTACACTGGAAACTTTAAATGGATAGATATGTTAATTGGTATCATTACAACAAGCGGTCCTAGTCGCACTGCACTGCGGGTGAACATTTCATGTTGCCATTTAAATGATGAGGTTTTTTTTCTTTTTTTTTTTTTTATGCTACTGACAGCTACTTGTGTTTAATTCATTTTGATTTCATTAGGAGGGGGAAGTTATCAGGATTGCATCATTAAAAATGCATGCTTGGGTTATTCATGCAAGTTTCATATATCCCTGTGTATGATCCATCATAATTCAACATTAGCCAATGGGGATACCAAGTGGAAAGGGTCTGCTGAGCATTCATGTAATTCAATTACACCCATGACGTCACATTGATTGGATTCTTAACGACACCTCCAAGCCCTGCCGTGAACAGGGCAGGGCAAAACGAAGCTTTCTACTGAGGCTGCCTGTGCCTGGGAACACAAGGTTTGTGTTACCACTCCAGATTTGCGGAAGTTTGGAACCAATAGGAACTGGGCAGCTGCTTCGGAGCTGAAGGCCAGCTGTGAGCCAGCTCAGGCTGCATGGCACGAACCTTGACTGCCATAGGAATTGCGCTGCTCGGGCTCTAACAAAGAAATAAGATGTTCTCCCTGCTGTCTGCTGGTGTTATTAAAGTGCTTTTACCAGTACAGCAGTTCTCATGGCAGAGGGATGATGTGTCATGCTGCAATAAGTCCTCCTAATCCAGTGTAACTCTGCTCACAGTGGGGCACTGGTTTGGTTAAAACCCCCTTCTCGTTGATGGGTGATTGTGGAGCAGTGCACGGAGCTATTCCCTGCAGCTGAGAAGGGAGATAGGAGATGCAGCTGGTGGCACCTTTATCCTTTCCTCTTGTCATGAATCCTGATTTAGGATAAATCAGTAATTCCACCTTCCTCCCCTCTCACCTTTGCTATGGTCTTTCACCCCTTCAGTGAAATGAATCTCCATTCCAGAGCCTGCCCGCAATATACATAATGAGAAAGTGCCCGTTCCTGTGGGCCGGGGCGGCACAGGGCAGAGGTCGGGTAACGTAGCAAGGTCCATTATTTTGAGAGCAGAGGTGGGTTCCCTCCCGATGGATGTTCCTGATGCTCTGAGCACCATGGGATATGCCTCTGACAGCTGTCCATGCTGCTCCTCCCTTTCTGGACCTTCAAGGTCATGCAGCAACAAGAAGTGAGTAGGAAAAGGGCGGAGGGAGTGAGCTCGAGGTTGCGATTTGCTTGTTGTTGGGTGAGAAGACCTGTGTTGGTCAGTGGAACTGGAGAGGCTGGGATACACGTTGGAGAGGGGAGCATGGACAGCCCCTTCCACCCAGCATGCTGTCAGCAGCATCTCCCTGAGAACAGGCCTCATCCCCACAGGAATGATAAAGTCTTTGTTACCTGCTTGGACAGCACAGCACCTTACACACTTGGATGCTGATCTCAATTTGGGTGTCCTGGCACTGCTGCTTCTTGGTATTAGTCAAGTGCAGCAAGGATCACTGATACAGAATTTTCCTTGATGCTCCTTTAAAAAAAAAAAAAAAAAAAAAAAAAAAGAATACTTGGCATCCCTCACTGCCTCTCACTTCAATATATTTAATAATAACTTGCTCTCCGTGCGTGCGTCCCATGCTCCCATGTGCCTCAGCACTTTTTAAGCTCTAGTGAATTACAAACCAGGAGTGGATTATGTCCATTTTATTGGTGCTGGATCACAAGCCCAGAGAACTCAAAAAATCTCCGTTTCAGATCAGGGCCAGGAGAAGAAATCACTCCTGCTTCTGACTCCTAGACCTTTGCTTTAAGAACATGAGCATTCAAACTACTGATCCTATTGATTTTCAATTACGGCTCAAATGGAAGTGGTTGTAGCTTTGTGTTAACCCTCGGGAGACTTTACCCTGTCATCTCTAGCAAGGAGCAGGGGGAGAAATCCTGCATTGCACGTGCTGACGTGGATCTGTGGTTGTGTGGCTGAAACTCACTCCTGAGCAGAAATGGGTTTCACCGCAGCTTGTTAAAACAACAAATTCACTTTTTATGGGGATGGGCATTCTTGGATCTGCTGCTGGGGGCAATACGTGGGTGTGTGGCATGAAGAAATCACAGCTATAAATACAGAGTTACTGTGGTGTGGTAGAAAGTTACTGTTGGCATGAGTATGGGGTATTTTTAAATTATGTGAGGAGACTTATTTTAAACGGCAGCTGTGCTGAACCTTGCTGGCATGTTAGGGGTAGTCCCGGCAGAGCTGGGTTAGCATGCCGAAGGCAGATGAGAAGTTTGAAGCTGAAAAATTCATACCCTTCCTTCCCTGATTTTTAGGTTGGTCAGTGTTTGCCAACCACTACTGCGGGTAGGTGGCAGTGAGGGTGCACTTGTATGCACACACGTGCTCTGCGTTTCGAGGGTGCTTTCCTCATTGGATCTCTCAGCTCTTCACCAAAGCCTGGAAATAACGCATCTGTTCTCCTGGCTGGAGATGCAAAGGAGTTAAATAATTTGTAGAGCCAGGTTAAGATCGTGGCACATTCCCTGCAAAAAAAAAAAAAAAAAAGATTCAAGGATTATAATTCCCAGCAGCCTGGCCAAGAGCTAGAATGAGTTTCACAAGATTTGGATTCATCTCACACTTGATCTGCCCTGAACCATGTCTCAGTCCATGCATCCATCCCCTGCTTCTAGGCCAATGTTAGTGTTTGTTCCATCAGCTTTGCATGAGAGCCACTGATTATGTTATTTATAACAGCCTGCCGATCGCCTGCCTGCAGCCGGGCAGCTGGAGCCAGTGTTGGGTTACCATCACCTGCTCCCTTCCCGGTTCCCCTGTGCTGCATCGGAGGATGCAGCAGGGCTGGATTACAGCCTGGGGTGGGGTGGTGACCCTGAACCGCTGGTGCCCCTGGCCGTGGGGCACTGTCCTCGTCCTCGCCTTCCCCTCAGAGCAGAGCCTGCAGGGAATGAAATGCAGCAAGGCCCTGAAGTGTATCCTGTAGGATGCTCTCTGGAAGGAGTAAAGGCAATACTCTCCAAGGCAATTTTGTACCTCTACTCCTTACTACCTTAAGCCAAAAACATTTATCGTTAATAATATTAAAAATATGCATCATGTCTGGGCAGGAGCAGGGCCTCTTTGGGGTGGGCACTGTGTTGCCCTCTTGAAGATCCAGCAGACATTTTCGGGGTGCGGCAAATAAGTGCTAAGCATCCCCGAATGGTAGGAGGAGAGGATCTCAGCTAAATGGAAACAGGGTCCTGATGGTGAAGGTAGCAGGCTGCTCTGAGCTGGCAATTTTCTCTCACTTATTCTCCCTGGGGGGGAGCAAGCAGTCCTACCTGCTTCTTTTCCGTCCCTTATCAGCAGCATCTGGCATTATCACATTTGTTATATCTCCTCCTTACAGTGCTGATATGAGAGGACATCTCCCAGTGTTGTCGACAGGATGAAAAGTAAGAAATTAGCCAAGTCCCAATGTGCGAGTCTCCGTGACTCTTTCCTTTCCAGTCTGAACACCAGCTCCGCTGTGTCCTGGAGCAGTAAGAATGGCGAAGGTGACCACACTCCTCCCTGTTGCGTGCTCATCCGGAGGATGCAAACTCCAATCATGGGCATTAGCACAGCTGGCAATAACCAGAGGCCAGTGGCCAGATTAGTATGGAAAAATAGACGGACCTTTTTTGCAAAGGAGGCTGTTGAGAGCACATTTCTTTCTTTTCAAACTGACTGTGCGTGTGAGGAGGGATGTGCAGGGGTAACGGAGGTAGAAGGGCTGCAGCTTGATTACACGATCCCTTTCTGTGCTTATTGAGTATCAATTGGAAACAGCTCCCCGCAGTGGCTCTGCTTCAAACCCTTCTGCTTGTAGCTGACTCTGCATCCCGGTGGGAGGCCCTGACTTCCCAGAAGAGGCAGCTACAAGCTGGCTTGAGTTCATAACCTTCCCTCCCTGCCCCTTGCAGCTCCTGGAGCCGTATTGCTCTCTGGAAGAGCAGTGTTACCGCTGTGAACTCCCTCTTCCCTCCACCACGCTGGTGAAATGCCCTTTGTAACGCTCCAAGCTTTTGTTTTTTGCATGAGCCGAGTTGGGATGAACTTGGCGAGACTGCCAGAACATCATGAATAAGTTAGGAGGAAAGCTGTACTCAGTGCTCAGAGCATACGCGGGCAGAAAAAAGCAGGGTTGGTACTCAAACAGCCATTCGAGTGCCTGTGTAGTGGCGTTTTATACCCTCTTTACATGCCATATTGATTGAGAATTGGACCTTTCACATCTTCATGAGGCTTCACAGGTCCTGTGTTTCTATAGTCATGGCTGACTTCAGACAAGTGGTCTACAAATCTCTCCGGCATCACCTATGATCATTTTGGTGGACCATCCTGACAGTCCAATGTCTAAGAGATCTCTTGCCTCAAACACATCCTCAACCCGGAGAGTCTGTGACACAGTTCTGTGTCTCCTCAACACTTCTGCCATCACGGCATCCCACTGCCCAAAGCTTCTCCTGGAGTCTCTGGTTCTCCCACTACAGAACAGATATCCTTAAAGGTCAGAGTGGACAGTGTGGTCCTCTCATCTCACTGCCTGAACCACCCAACGTGCATGGCCCTGTGACTATTTCTGTTTCTTAAGAGTAGTGATTTTCCCAGGAGATGCAAAATCGGCAAGGTTGAGATGAAATTTCCCTCTTTGCTCTTCCGAAAATCATCTTTGCAAAAGAATTGCTCAAACAAGGAGCCATGTTTCTCTTTGTGGGAACATCTCTGCTCTCCTCCTACTCACGTGCTTGTGCTCTTTTGATTTGTGAAGACCAAGATTTCTCGATCTCAGGGCTGTCTCTGTGCTGATGGACAGCCACACTTCGCTCTGCTCTCAGCCTCTGGTATGTCAGTGGGATCTTTTTCACCCTTTTTGCGGTTTATCACTTCTCATGACTCTCCCTATCCCATTCTTCCTGTATGGCCTTCAGAGTCCCTTGTCACCATGATTTCATTCACGCTATCCCCGGACCGTCATTGCCAGTTACCTCTCTGCAGTTATTTCTTCACAGCTGGGGCTTTGTAATGAAAAACAAAACTCTATCTGCTTCATTTCCAGAGCTGCTGGATTAACTCCCGATTTCTTTTTTGGCTTCATTTCAAATCAAAGCAGGTGAGGGAAGAAGGTACATCAGTGTCCTCTCCAAAATGTGCCCTGCTCTGCATCCGAATGACTTTTCTGACCCCACACTGCTACATCAGGACTTGTCGAAGGGCCAGAGAGCAGAGCTCTGCCATGCTGTAAAGAGGTGTAGGACTGGAAGGGATGTCTTGGGTCAAATCCAAGACCCTGCCGTTGCTGGCATCACATTGTGTGATTCTGTTTGCAAACTTTGCAAGCTCATTTGCTTCTTCTACACGCCCAGCCCCAGGGTTTGTCACTGCTGGTGGGACGGGCAGGCTGGTGGTCCCATAGGGCTATAGCTGGTGCATGGGAGAGAGTGGGGCTGAGCTGGATGCTAAACTGAGGACAGGGTTGTCCCAGCAACACCTCAGCTAAGCTAAGGACTGGCCTGAGGTGGACCCAGAAACATGCCTCCTCCAGCAGCTCGCATCCTTGCTGGAGCACGGAGGTGACATCCTAGAAGTTGGGCCAAAGGGACTTTTCTACTCTGTGTGGGGAGAGCAGGTCATCCCAAGCAAGCGAGCAGCCCACATTGCATCTGTGTGCACAAAGCTGGTGAGACCAGGATCACCAAAGGCTGCTTTTTGCAAGGTGTCTGGGTGATGCAGCTGCCCGTTTAACAGTAATACAGCCTCAGAGGGGACTGCAGGTCCAAAGCCCACAGGTTTGCTGCAATGGGAAGTGACTCCAGCCTTGGAGTGACGTGTGACGACCAGCTCTCACGAAGCAGCACGTTGCTAACAGCACTTAAAATTGCCCCTCCTCTGGCCGCTTCATAAAGGGTAGCGAAAACCGGGCATTAAGCATGTCTCGCTTATAAGTGCCTCCACCAGAAATATTTGATGGAGACATATGCTCACCTCACACACATGCACAAACCAGACAAATTTGATGAAGGGATTTGTTAACGGAGACGCTATGATGCGTGCTCCTGCTGCTGCCTCCTCTGATTTCATTCTGAAGGCGAGGGTTGGTTTTTTGGTTTTGTTTTGGTTTGGTTTTTTAAGTGCTTTTCTGATGGCTGCTTTACGTTTTGCTCTCTGCTACGGAGGAGCTGATTCAGCACTTTAGCACCCAGCCGCTGCTCAGAGGAATTTGCACTGGTTTTGTTTATTATTTTGAGCACAGCCAGTTCTGCTTTGCTATTAATTGACAAGCAGGAAGTGTTTCTTGGACTTTTTAGATAGCTGAGTCTGTTGTTGGGACCCTGCTGTCGAGGAGGGGAAGCTCATAGGAAACTTGCATTTGAGTGATTAGCAAACAGAATACGATTTCAGTGCAAATGTATTTCTTGATACTTGAGGTGTCAAATACTCTGAGTAATGATCATGTTTTAAATATAGTTTATAACTTTATTCTCATGCATATACCGCCTACTGTATCTGCATTGTGGAATATACATACAACGTGGCTGTGTATAAATGATGTAGCTGTATAATTACACCTACAAAGAAGAGATCTGTCTGTATTTATTTTTAAATATTATATATCTATGTGTATTTAAAGAAAGGGTATTACACAGATGGAATCTCTTTTAGGTCACATTTCAATAATAATTACAGTTTAATTATGCTGTGGCAATTTTATTTTATTTTATCTTATTTTATTTTAGCTACCTCTAATAACTGCTAATTTTCCACCCAGAAAGGTCATGGCACAGACGTGAATAAACACGTCGTAAACTGGATGTAGTAAATAAATCCACTCTCCAGTAGCAGTGGTACTAAGCATGGTAAGGGTGCAAGGACTGGGAAAATAGTCCTGTCAGTAATGTTCTGATTATATGAATTAATGGCAGTTGTGTAAAAAAAGATCAGACCGCAGGAGTTGTATCGAAGTGTCTTTGATGTGGGGTTAAATTCCTCCTAAGTGCAGTATAACTACAGGACTCTTTTTAGAAGGCACGGCCCACCCGTTATTCACCGATACCACCTTGACCAGCTCTGCCGGTGCCTTTAGCTTTGATTTGTAAGGCTGTATCATCTATTCCCATCCTCGTTACTGTTGTGTTAGGGTGTTATGTTTCTGCCGAGATTTTCCCAAGCTTATTGCCTGGACCTGGAATGCACTGGAGGAAGAATGAGTCTGGACTTATCCTGCTCCTTGTGCCATAAAACCCAGCTCTGTTTGCTTTTGGAGACGGGAGACAAGCCTTGGACCAAAATCTTACCCTAAAACTTCAACTGAGACAATTGCTTCGGTTATATTTATTTAGTCTCTTGTTTAAAGAAAATTTGATAGGCCACAGAGGGCTGGAGCTGAGCGACTGCTCGGTGTAGGGAAATTCAGGAAAAGTCTTTGACAAATACTGCCAGGGATGGAGTGTGCGCATGGGGCGGGGGATGAGCCTGCGGAGGAGCTGATGGCTGTGCCAAGGATTAACTGGAGAGGGAAGGTAATCCCAAGCCAACAGGTGGGATTGCCTGAATTTGCGGGATGGAGAGCCCATCTCAAAGTCAGAGATTTAGCTGCTGAGGTGCCAACACCTTCACAACAGAGCTGTTTACTTTGGATGCGTGTCTGGGCTGCATGTAGCAGTTGTGTTTGTTTTAACAGAACGGGTAAAATCCTGGTCCCGTTGAAATTGGTATCGGAGTGAACAGCACAGGGGATGTCTGCCCACGCTGGGAAAGAGGTGGTTTGCAGGTTGTGGTGGAGGAGTAAAGCATCTTTTTTTGGGAGAGTGTTTGTGGGAGGAGGAGTACGGATCTTTGCTTCTCACCTGCTTCCATCGTGCTTTCTGCACCACTGCTCGCATCTCAGTTATCTCCACTATGGTGTTGTTTTTCCCTTTGAACTCCTCCCCACCAACTGTGCTGGCTCCTGAGGAAATAAAGCATGGCCTGACACATTTCTGTCTGCAGCTCTCCTCCTGCATGGCTGGGCTTCTCACACCTGCCTGCTGGGAGGAGCAGACGTGGGAACAGCTTTGCTTGCTGCTTGGCTTTCTGTGCTCCTGCAACGTGATCCCACTCTGAGCCCTCCGAGGTGGCATGTTGATGTGAGGCAGGGAAGATCCTTTGCGTCGAGACAGGGTGATGGGACAGGAGGAGCCTTGACTTAGTGTTTCAGGGGCTGCTGGTTGAACTGGCCGCTTGAACGCTGTTTTCAGTGGCTGGTCCCTCAAGGGCAGGTGTTTCTGCAGGTCAGATATAGGACCAAGCCGGGGAAGCTCTGAGCTCGTCCTGCCCCACACCTCTGCGATCAAACATCTTGGCCATGCTTGGTCCTTCATTGCCTCATCACCTAGTTGGGGTGATGGGATTGGTTGGGGTGGTTGGATGTCTCTTTGGACAACAACAGCATCTTTCTGACTCACGTACGGCTGGTCTTATTTCAACCTTATACAAGCAATACCTTAACACACAGTGTTAAGTGACTTTTTGCATCCAAAGAACCTCCCGGACCTGTCCTGGATGGTGCTGGGCGCTTCAAGCAGGTGAGAGGCAGTGCAGCAGGAGCTCCTGAGGATCCCATCGGGGAAGCCCTTGGGTCCTGGCCCTTCCCTCCCTCCCTTCACATGCCATTGTTTGAAAACATTTGTGAGCAGCGAGTGAGCCGCTGTGGCTGGCAGCGCTGTGCAAACGCCCTGTGCTTGCACTGCTGTTTTACATTGATAATTCATCCCGAGATCAGCATTTAGAATTAATTCAATTAAAGGGGCCTCATAATTCATTTACGAGGAAGGGAAGCTTATAAAGAGCTGTACACAGGGAACACCTCTGTGTGTGCTGTGCTAAGGATGGAGTTTGTTTCTAGCTGGGTACTGTGCTTGTGGTGTCTCCTGGCCTATGGTGGGGACATGGGCATCTCCTCGGGTGGGGAGGGCATCAGACTGGGGTGCTTGTTTAGTGGCAATGTCAGCAGAGGAGCCTGACCAAACACTGAGCTGTGCTTTTAGCATGAGATGTGATGTTTCTGGATCAAATCTAAACCACATTGCTAGGGCGGTGCAGTGCAGGGGTCCTTCATGGGGGTGCGCAGGCGTATCTGTCTCTGGAATCACCGGTTCAGCCCCTCGCCTCGCTTTCATATACACTTGAATAATAACCCCAAATTTTCTTTGTCTTTCCAGCTAGCTGTGCGATGAAAGAAATGCATTTTCTTGGCTTTCTTACATATTCTGCCTCTCATGGATTTTAGCTTTCTGTCCCTGTCCCCACTTGCTTCCTGCCTTTCAGACCCCCAGTCCTCACAGGGAAGCCCCTTGGTGGGGTAATTTGTCTTGAGTTAGCCAGCACTGGTGTGCTGGCCACAGCTTTGGGCAGGGGTCCCGCTCTTGCTGGGTGAAGATATCCCTAATTGCTCAGTTTGTTTAGCTGGAATGGATATGCTTGGGGGACATATCAGGTGAAGGATGGGATCTGGTCATACTCACCAGCCAAAGCTGGAGATGGTCATCACAAGAGCTCTTCTCTCTCTTCTTCCACATCCACGTTGAGTCTGTAGCAGTCCTATCTGTTCCCATCATCAGGAAGAGCCTTTTCCACCTGAGGATTTGGACTCATACCATTCGACCAGCTGGAACATGGGTCTTTAGCTTTCCAGACATATAGTGAGGATTCTGACTCACAATCTTTCTCTTAGGGTGAGCTGGCTAGGGAGGGAACTGCTCTGTCTTTGTACTTGGATGAGGTTGAATTTTCTGGGCTGTGGGAAACTTGCCTGGCTGTGCAAGAGTGAGCCTTCACCCTTGATGCCCTCGGGAGCTGGGTAAATGTGCTTGGTAAGTCAAAGTCCACCAAATGTCAACGGGCAGATCATATTCCCTCATGGGCAAAGCTACCTATAAAAATCATTTCTGGACAATTTTGCCTCAAATGCACTTCCTCCTTCTTTTGTGGCTGGTTGAGGTTCTCCATTAACCTTCATAGCTCCATGCCATCTCCAGGATAAAGAGTATGAAGCACCTTGCTGAGCCCAGCTCAGGATGGCAGCTGCTGGCATTCCACATTTCCTAGAACTGACTTGACAGGGAGCTGTTCCTGGACTCTGTCCTTTTCCTTCCTTATATCTGAGTAGAAACATATTTTGACAGGCCAGTGATGCAGAAAATAACTTGCTGCTCTCCAACTGTTGCATCCCTTGACCCCAATTAGAATGTGGTGCATGTAGAAGTGTCAGCTTCTTGCTTTCTCTCTGCTCCCCATCTCCCTGACCAAAATTCCCATTATAAAGATGACACCTGAGTGCTTCACAGGGCGGAAATCATTGCTGACCAAAGAGAGAATCAGAGCAGATCTGAAGTCCAGCTCATCTGGTGTTTTTCTGGCCTTCGTTTCAGAAGAAGGTGAAGAAAAGCTGTCAGAAAGGAGTTATGAGATATTCCAACCTGTGGGAATATTTTCCTTTGACCTGTCTATATAGGGTTGGATCCATCTATATAGGGTTGGCTTATGCCTTGAAACGTGAAGCTGTATGTCCCTTGCAGATGTCCAGCTTGGTATTAGAGTATTTCTTTTCAACAGTTAATGTCCTCATAGCTGAAGCTATGGAGGATGAGCAAGGGAGTCCATGGGCTGGGAGTGAGGTAGTCCACGGGATGTTTCCATGGGATTCAGGACCATCCAAGACTGCACGTTTTCCTCTACTACCCCATGATCTGCCCTTCATGGAGAGGACCCATTGGTAGATCCCATCCCTGGAAACGGCTAGATTGCAATGTCCTTCTGTTATCTTACAAGTGTAGCATGAACTCTTTCAGGACAAGAGAGCAGAAAATAGGGCTAGACTTGTGCCTGAGAAGTATCTGAATTTTCCTCCTACTGCTTTGAATGTTGAGTTGTTGGTATTGGACGTAGGGCGTGTTTCGAATCACAGCTGCCTGGTGCTCTCTGATGCACAACCTCTCATCAGGTTATCTGTGTGTGATTCAACGGGGTGGGAGGAGGACAGAGCTCCAGACTGTGACTCATTCAGTCTTTTCCCACTGCTGCTGTAATTCAAGTGGAAATCTCAGAAGATGGTAAAACATTCGGGCATGTTAAAGATGCCAGGCTTTAAGTGCATATGAGTGAATCCAGAGCTCATTTTGAACTTGGAAAAACAGGGTAGGGTTGCTGTGTTCTTATTGCCTCTGCCTGTTGCAGCGTATCAGTCTCCTTGAAAAAAGTGGCTGCATAATGATGATGTTGTCCACGTGCACTTCTAAATCCCTAATATTGAGGGGGCCATTGCATAGAGGGCCATGAGAAAAGCATCAAGCCTTCTCCTAAAGGTAACCTTGCATCCGGCAATTAATTAGCCCGAGCAAGAGTGTTTGAAGAATTTGGCAGGGTGCTTCTATCTTCATTTGTTGCCCTGGGACTCTGTCACCTGAATTATTTTATCATGGTTAAGCTCAGGACCAGCACAGGGAAACAGAGCTGAGCATACAGAGCACAACAGTTCATAAATGCACCTGCCCTCGATGTGGTGCCTGGGGACCTCGTGTAATCACTGAGGATGACCCTGGCCGTGACTTTCCCTCCCTATCAGGCCATTAGGATTCATCAGCATGCTCTGCACTCTGTGGACACTAATGCTGGACTCCTTCGTGCTCCCTCTGACATCCCCTCTGGTCTTATTAGGCAGATGTTGGGTTGAAGGTGGAATATCCTCTTGCCATCAGGTGACGGTGCTCACTGCAAGGGTCATTGCATCCAGCACTGCAGTGAATTTCCTTGATCCTGCCGAAGTTGAGTTTCTAATAAGGCTGGTCGTCTTGACCTTCTCTGCAGTGTAGGGCACAGGGATGGCCCTTCATCCAAGCCTGGATGTTGGCTATTCTACACAGGCGCTTGCTTGGAGGCAAAGGTAGAGTTTCAGAAACCTTCCAGTGCTGGAGGGGAGAAGATCCTGCTGAAAACTCAGTGAAGGAAATCCAAGTTGTGATTAGAAAGCTGTTACATCAGTATTTTGATTTTAAATAACTGGAGGTATAACTCATGCAAAAACAAAAAAACCCTTTTATTTGTCCTGTAACAGTGACAAATCTTTTGTCCACTAAACACCAGCGACAACCACTCCAGCTTCCAAAACAACCAAATGAAACACAGCCCTCTCTTTCTTTTGTTATTTCTGTATGAGAAGCGTATGACGCCAAGGTGTTGTACAGTCTCAGATGTGAGTAGGTCTTTAATATGAACGAACTGGGTAATATGTGAGTGACAGGCAGTGTGACACTAATTGAGCTGTAGTGGCTTCACGCAGAAGAGGCTTTTGTCTCTGCAGTTGAAATGAGTGGCAACTGAAGATCTGCTTAATAATTTGTGCCACGAGAGGGGAAAAAATAGTATGGTAGGGCAGAGTGGAGCCCTCTGAACAGACCAGTCTCTTCCTTCGTTTTCTTCTGCACTCTGTGTTGGGATGCTAAAGATTATTCCTCTTGGAGGGACCATGCATGGCCAGCTGATGGAGGATGCTGGTATGAAGAAGGTTCAGAAACTCCCCCTTTTTCTTACCATCTTCCCCAGAGACGGTACCCTGAAACAGAGAGAGGAAAGCTGTTCTTGCAAACAGTGCTGTCAACAAAACCCTGCCTTTGCTTTCTGGCTGGAGGGCTTGGAAGAGGGTGAAAAATTGTAGCAATGTTTATTTTACAGAAGATAAGCTTTAAGCTGAATATATATCTTTTTTGGCTGACAGTAATCAGGGAAATTTTTCCTTAAATAAGAAAATAACTGCCCAATCTCCAGCTTCATTTTAACCTGAAAAATGTTCGTTGCTTGGCAATTGTTTGAAAAGGATTTCTGGAGGAAAACCTCATGAATGGCTCAAAAGTTGATTAAGAAGGGGAGATGCTAAGTCAAAATTTTCTAGCTGGAAATAGTGATTTATTATCCAGCTATCTTTGCAAATGACAAAATAACTAATTAGATACAATTCATCATCAGAACTTGAAGCTGCCACTGGAATAAGTTAGAAGATTTTTATGAACAATTTGTAGTCTCAAACTCTGATCTAAATGTAGCATAGCGTGTATTGAGAGTTAGTCAAACACACTGAGATGCTGGGAAAGGCTTAATAAGATTCTGAATTTTTGCCCCCTATAGAATTTTTTTTCTAATGAAGGATTTGAAAAGGGCATCTTAGAATGATATTTTATATGGTAGCAGTCTTTCCCCATAAAACTTCAGCTATAATAATTATTTTTATGCAGATCCTGAGGCACAGAGAGATTAAATGACTTTCTCAAGGTCAGACAGTGAGTCAGAGGCAGAACCAGAGAATGAATGTGAGTCTTGCTTCAGGGGCTATGGTGTACACAAGTAGCTCTCACTTCTTGCATCTCCAAGGCTAGAGGCACTCAGTCTTTCTGGTTCTGATGTCCCAGCATCTCCTAACCCAGTTGTTTCTGCAAGAGGGGTGCAACCCTGGGAGGGGGTAACGTGCTCCCAACCATCTCTGGTTCATCCTTGGAATCAGCATGACCTGCATGAGGCTACTGATGAGTACGTTGTCCTTGGTGGGTCAACTCCCAGGGGATAGTTGTGATGAGTGGCTTCTAATTGGCTGTGTTGTCACTCGATATCCTAGGTGAAAGTTGTGGGAAGGGGTCAGGCAGAGGCTTTCCTGCATGGCTTTCCACTGATAAAGACTGGTGTTTAATTTTAAATACCCACTGGATGATACTCACTGCCTTCCTGGGGTCACCTGGAGATTAGAAGTGCTGCAGCCTTAAGTGCTGCAACATTTCTGTCTGTAAGAACTGGTGTAGTGGTGAATCTTGCATTGCTGCTGCTTCTGGCCAGTCCTCGGTAGGGACTTGCATTCTAGCCTTTTTGAAAATCTTTCTGATCAGCCTAGTTCAGCTGTACCAGGTCCCAGGGGACATATAAACTGTAGCAGTTGTATGTTCGTTTGGTGAAGTCGGGTAAGTCAACCGCATTCCTCTTTGGACATTGTTTGTGCCTCCTAATATCTCCTCATGAATTATTAGCTATGGAAAAGACTTATTGCTAAGAGGTTGTAGCTAGTTTAGTCTCCTGGTCATTGCAGGTTTGCTTCCAAATATGTTTTGTTCTGTTTTAAGTGACTTGAATGCTGATCCTCCTGACATTTCCCCTGGGCCTCTCTCCTGCAGTCTGATAGATCTTGCTGTCAGGAAGTTATTCCTCATACTCAGGCTACTTCTTATCAGTCTGTCACTTTTTCAACTCATTGGGCTAATAGTTTTCGCATTACAAGAGCTGTCTCTCTGTATCCTTTTGCCCCAGTCTCCCCAAGGGAACCTCCTCCTTCTTGCACTAAAAGAGGGTCAGACTCTATGACTTTACAGGTCTTTTTCTCCCCTCCTGCTCTAACTTCTTGGAGTCTGAGAGATTCTGGATCTGACCTATGATGAACTCTGGCAGAGTATATAAAAGAATAGATTTGATAAAATAAGCAATGAAGACATCGGTGTTCATAAATCCCACAGGTTTAGACATTCTATAAATTAAAGAATCGTATCCAAGAAGGGGTGAAACAGGGTCCTTTCTGTCCTGGATGTACATGACTTCTGGGGGCATAGGGGAAGGCTGAGTTATTCTGGTGCTGAGAAATAGTTTCTCAGATTAGTAGCAGGGTTTTCTAAGGATGAGAAGAGGCAGGAAAGAGAAGGTAGGAAAAACAAAACAGGAAGGATCGCTTCTGATGCTCATCTGAGGAACCAAGAAAGGCTGAAGGCTCTTTCTCTATGTAGATTCAGTTCAAGGCTGGGACATCACTGAAATCTTCCAGACACCCTATCTATTTAAGGCTCATAAAGGCAGCTGCTCCATCTAGGCTCCAGATGTGCACAGACGTTGTGTGAAGTTGTGCCCCACCGTGCACCAGCATTTGGTATCATCAACACTGTCCTGCATTCCGAGTCCCCCCTCTGGAGGACACCTCACCAGCCAAGCAGCTGGGCTGGAGAGGAGAGCAGTAGTGCTCACTGCTGATTAAGCAATAATGAAATTAATAGCCTCTTAACATTCTTACATTAACAACAACGTCAGCGTGTCAGTAAGTATTTACAATATAAGTTACACAGATGTCATTTTGGTACACTGAGCACTTCATATTTGCAGTTCTCTGCCACAGCGATAAAATCAATCAGCCAGTCGAAAGAGAAACGCACCCAGGAGATATCATTATTAATGGCACCGGGCCAGGCTTTCGACGATCTGTGTGGGAGGCAGATGAGCAGGGAGGGGCTCGCATTCCTGCACTGAAATGCCCTCAGGTCTCTGCATGAAACCACTTTGAGTCCAGCTGAATGAAGGCTCAGTTACTCAGTCAGCAAAGGGAGAACATTTGGAAGGGTTTGTCAATCATCTCCTCTTCAAGACCTCATAGTAAGCATCAAATCAGTGTGCTTTCCAGGGCTTTTGCACAATTTGGTTTTAAAGGTCCAAAATCGTATCACTTGTCTTGAAGAGATTGCTTCCTGCACTAAAAGATCTTTCCTTGTGCTTCCTGTCTGGCATCCTGAATCTTGGGCATCCAAAGGCCCTTTTCCCCACCAGATGTCTTGATTCTGCATTGGTAGTGAGTACAGATGGCCTTGATGCTCTGGTGCTTTGTTTTAAAGTCTTGGATTAGTAGCTGGATTTGATCTTGGCATCCCTAACTGGTCATTTGCAAGGAGAGTTGATCTCTGACGTTATGGTCCAGGTTCATAGGGGTGTGAAGGCACTTAACTACTGAAGGTGCCAAAACCTCGTTCTTTTAAGGCAGAATACGCTGTAATATCCTGAGAACCTTACAGCAGGATGCAGCTCCCACTGAAGGCAGTGCAAAAATTCCTGCTGATTTCCACGGGAGCTGTACAGATCCTGAATGGGCTTTTTGTCCTGTTTTCTTCTTTAATGAGAAGATAGCCAGACTTCTGAAAGTGCCACGTTTACATGGATCATTTTGCTGGCATTGATCTCTGCAATCAGAGAGACCCTGCTATGCAACAGTGTGGGCAAATTATTTACTGCTGCTGTCCCTCTGTTTTCCTCTGCAAGATCCTAAACCTCGCTGTGCAAGCCACATACATCAGGATCCCTGAATATTTGTCAATGTGTGAGACCCATTAATATGGGTCTCCACGCGAGTAAAGAGTATGACAGCATTTAAAAGTATTTTGTTGTGGTTTCAGATATAACAGCAGCCGTGGCAAATTCACATTCGTCTATTAAGAAGACAAAAACACACAGGAAAAAGAAAGAATCCCAGCACTTGAAGGATTAAATAGTGCATTGACTGCCTAGAGCATCAAGGGCCCTTTGAAGGTCTGGATGTGATAAAAACGCACATGCCCATCTGACGCACAGCAAACATTGAAGTCAATAGAATTACATCAGGGATAGATTTGAATTTGGCCCCTTGCTCCCCACTTTCTGCTGTCACATTACGATTTTAAGGCAAAGCATTATAAATCATATGTAGAACAGGGAAATGTGGGCCTGTGTAAACTAATACAGGTGCCTGGGCTCCTGCAAGCTCTTGAGTCCTAGCAGAAAAGCTGATGAGCAGGAATGGTTTCAGTGAGAAATCTTAAAGGGTTCAAATCAACCAGAAGTGTCAGTCAAGTAGCCCGACAATGCCGGCAAATCAATGCTGAATTCTCAAAGAAGAGCGTGCGGGGAAAATGATACCATTTGTTTGCAATTCTAATACAATGAATCAACAGATCGCTTGCAAAATGCTCCTAATGAAAATGCGCATAATAGATGTGCAGAACCAAGAGGGAGACATACAAGGTATCTGTGCTGGTGAGGAGAGGGGGGGGTCTGAATCTAGGTTTTGCTGATGAAATTTGAAACTGTTCTGGTGTAGCCAGGATGGATCTGTCATCCATAAAGTCCTGGGAGAGCCTGGCAGTGAAGGATGTAAATTTTTGCCAGGGGAGAAGAGGTTTTAATAAAGAAGCAGTTGTCGTTATGGAGGGGTCAACTGTTTTGTAAAAATAGCAAGCATGGAAGCATGATATAAAGCCTGAATGGATTAAAGATGACCTAAGAACTGAGACAGGTCTCCTAATAGACAGCCCCAGCATTATTCCTCTATTTTCTTTCCCTGGTGAGAAATCCAGCTTCTAGCACTGTTTGATTTTTTTGGTGGGTTTGGGTGGTTTTTGGGGGGGTTGAGGGGGTCATTTCCATGGAAAGTGGATAGGCATCAATTGTTCATTGTCTTTTCCAATGTAAGAACTAGGGACTTTCTCATGCAACTAGCAGATGTCAGGTTCAAAACAAGCAGAAACTTGTTCTGGGGGAAAAAACCCATCTCTCTGGTCACAAAAACTAATTGACTGGTAGAACTTCCTGCTGCAGGACAAATTCTGGGTTCAAAAAAGCAGCCAGACAAATCTGTAGCAAAGTAATCAATGGAGGTCCATTAACTGTAAAGTTTCCACATTTGGCTTGGGACATCCTTCAGCCTAAAACTCTTGGAAAGAGTATTTTGGGCACATATTGCTGTATGTTTGCCCTTTTCCTCTGCTCTTCCCTTGGCATCTGCTGTTGGCCATTGCCAGAGGCAGCTATTTGCTAATGGGGTCTTTGACTGGACCCAGTAAAGCCATTCTTACTGTCTTAAAATCCAGGGTTGCCTTCTCCCTCCTCAATAAACATGGTATAAGTAGACAGCTTGCAACTTCTACTCAAATGCAATGGGACTCTCCAGGCTGCATGACTATAAGTTGTCTTTTTCAGGTTCAGGATGTATCTGGATATGCTTTCAAGTGCAATGAGAAAGGGGATGCTGCATTCCTACAAAATTAATCACCCTTTTCCTATAAAGTTCAGATTGAGCCAAAGCTGATGGAAGTCGCTGGGTTTGTCGATCATTGGATAGGGCTGAAACTCAGGTTTTCAGTCCCAAAAGATGGGTGTGGGCCGCTTTCCTCAGGCTGTTGGCTGGAAAGGAGACAGAATGTCACCTCTGGATAAAGAAGGCAGAATGGCAGGTTTTAATTATTTCCAAACCATTCATTTCTCAGTAATACCAAGGAGAAGCAAAACCTAGATCCTCCTCCAAGTCAGAACAAAGCAATTAAGATGCCATAGGTGAATAGATGATGTAGGATGACCTGTTGGGCATCTGAATAAAACTTATGAGCCAGGTGACTCCAAGGATTACCTGTGATTTGTGCTCTTTCTGGGAAAAGTGCTGTGGACAAGGAACGATCTGGTTCTGAGCACTAAGGTTGTTGGTGGTCTGGCTTCTGCCTCTTCTGGAGTCTCATCTATCTAGGCCATGATGGAAGTTGCTCAAAAATTACTGCAATATGATATACATCCTCAAGGAAGGATACAAGTAAGGTATTCCCTGTGAATGGAAAGGTGCTCACATCTACAGTGATAGTCAGACTGGAAAGTTGTACAGTGTAATAAGGCAGAAGTCCTGCTGTGCAGTCTATCCCACAACTGGTGTGTAAAAAATACCAGAATACAGGTCTGAAGCACTGCAATGATGTACCATCACATGCCTACTCATTTTGACTCCAGGTCCAGAAGGATGTCCATTGCTTTCTTCCTGAAAAGACTGTTGGGTAGCAGAATGACAAACTCCTTGTAGAATTCGCCCAGAATATCCGTAGTCTTCTCTTTTCTCTAACATGCAAATATGTGTATTCTGTCATTAAATATAGGTTGGGATGATGGGAAAACTTTGCGGATAACTTCTTGTTCAGTGTCAGAGAAGGTGGCTCTCTCCCCTCCCCATGCAAGAGCCAGCTGCATTTTCTCTCAAAGCAAGTTTCATGGATTCCTGAATTTCTCCCAAGACTTGCATGCCTGGGTCAGAAAAAGAGAAAGGCGGCCAGTGCCAGCTGCATTAAGTAGCTTTTTCCCAGGGCTCCCTCCAGCTTTCCCAGGCAATGACCAACATGGAAGGCAGAATTCAGTGTTTAGGGGTATGTGGGCATTGTGAATCTCCACAATTGAACTTCCACTCTGCTCCCTTGGCACTGGAAAGCTCCACTGAAGGAGGACAGGAAACTGGGATAGCTGACCCTTCTTCTCTCCCTGGGAAGCTGCCTAGGTAGGTTTCTGCTAATTATATTGCTTTTTTCCCCCCACACAGCTGTCATTTTTTTCTCTTTCCTCTTTATTCATCTTTATTTCCCCCTCTATCTCCTTTTCCCAGTGCTTTCAACTTCTTCCATTTTCTCTTTTCCCTGTTGCTTCCCTAAATGCACAAAACAAAGTGTGTATTTCTAGCCTAGATGTATTGGATATTAGGTTCAAGAGGACAACAGAGACAGACTCCATGACAAAGAACATGTATGGAAAAAACATGGGGAAAAAAAAAACCCAACTCAGGAAGACAAACTCTTTCTTGTCAAGGGAATTCCCATCTCCCCTTTAGCTAGACACTTCAGCTACATGTGCTGTCCTGGGGATTTCCTCTGCTTCCACTCACTGGAACCAAAAAGCTTGTGGAACAAGCTCTGATTGCAGGTTAAAGTAAGCTGAACTCATGGTAAAGCACAGCCTTTCTTGTTTACCCTGCAAGCTGTGCTATTCCAGGTGCTTGGTGATCCTCATCATCTGGACTGAGATAGATTCAATAACAACTAGCGTTGCCTGTCATCTCCACACAGTTGCTGTAAGTGCTGCCCATCTGGGTCAATTGTGAGACCAGTCTAACCCACTGTGCTATCCAAAGAGTGAGCAGAAGCCTGGGGAAGAGTAAGAATATGGGCCAGCTTCATTTTCCCAGCTTCCAGTAGCGTGTGTTGTAAGGAAAAGTTTTGAGGCAATTTTAAACTTTGCTCTTCAGGTTGGAGGCCGGTCTTAGACTATTAATTTTCACAGTGAATTTTTTATGTGGTCCGCAGTGAAGTGTTTTGTTCCTCTTTTGAAATGCTTCGTATGGTTTGGGGTGGATACCACATCATGGAACTAGTCCAGGGTGTTATCATTATTTTAGTGCAATGGGGATGAACCACTTCCTTGTGCAAAGTGCAGTGCTAGCTCTGCTTCGGCAAAGCATCTTCTAAGGCCCATTATCTTAATTCTGGTTCTCACTCAATGCAATCTTTGTTTTTTGCCTCTTTTTTTCATGAGAGGCTGCTGTGGTTTCTTAGCATCCTTAGGTGCATGGAGGTGGATGCTATCTCCTGGGAAGACGGAAGTGGGAACTGCCCTCTTCCTTTCTTTTCTCCATGCTTCCTTGCGTCATCCCTGGGATCAAAAAGGAGACCTGCTAGCCCGGAGAGGGGGAGGAAAGCAGGGTGAAGTGAGCGACTTGAGTAGGGCTGTCTGGAGGGAAAATGGGAAGGCAGGAATTTGCTGATGGCAATGAATTGTTTCCATCACTCATGTTTTGGAGAGCACCAGCAAAATAGATAGGCTGAAGCTGGATTCATTGCTGACTCTTTTCAAGATAAAAAAAGCCCTTGACTATTTCATGGGTTTATAGGAAGGGTAAATGCTACACTAAGCTATTCGACAGCAAGACATGGGTGTTGTTATCACCTCTTGTCCTCCTTCTATTTTAAATTTCCATTTTTATTTAAAGTTATTCTCTTCTCCCAGTAGATGAAAAACCTGGAGTTATCGCCAAGGTTATCACTGACTCGTCTCTTTCCAAGGTCTGTAACACAGGTAATTGGGAGAAAGTCAAGTAGAAGGGAGAGTCTGACGGAAGCTCAGAACAGGCAACAAACAGCCTTGGATCTAAGTGGGAGGAGAGTTATGAGGCCTCCAATAACCAGGAGATGAAGCCCTGCCTTTGGGGAGTTACGTGCAGGAGCAAAATAAACAAGGCTCCCCCTGAAGTCAAACCTCTCTTTTGCTCTTTCAGAAAAAGCAAGAACATATCAGCCATAGGAGACAGGGACAGTGCAGGTTGTAGTTAATACTCAAGATGTGAGGAAGACGTGAACAGAAGGAAGAGCTGAAGATACCTACTTTCCTATCAGCACTTGGTGAAAATTCATTACTGATGTCTCTGCTTGAATCTAGAGTTGGAGAGGTAAATGCTGGCCCATCGCAAACTCACTGCGAGCCGTCAGCTCCCTCCTCTCTAGGTTACATGGCAGGTGAATAATCTCTTTCGAACAGTTGCTTTTATTCAGGGGGACTGAAGCTTCCTTTTGAAACATCAAATCCAACGATGGAATTATGGGTGGTGTGCACAGGAGAAATCATCCTTTCTGTCGCTGCTGAATTGCTCAGAAGGGAAAAAAACCAGCTCCCAGGAGCAGTTCAACTTTTGTGGAGGTTTGATAAGACCATGCCTGCTTCTTGTTGATTTTCATTTTCTTTCAGTCCTATTTAGCTGCATCTGTAATACAGGGAAAGGATTTCCACGGGCTGTTGCTAGCTAGAGTTCTGCTGGGGATGGCTTTGCGCTCCGCATGCTGTTTCCCCCTCTCCTCTACCATGCCACATGGCTCTTGTCTTCAAGCTGTTGGGTTTTTTTCTCTTTTTTTTTTTTTTTTTTTAAGAAAAGCTTTTTCCTTCTACAGAGATAAACATGATGACTTTTTCATGAGCGTGGAAAAGCCAGTAACTCAGAAGTACTTCCAAAGCCCAGCTCTTATTTGATAGTCCTTTGCACAAACAAGGGACAGCTAATAACTGTCCATGTGGGAGATACTCGCTTGATTCCACCCAGTAGCATTGCAGGGAGTTGTGGTGGGTTTGGGTTTTTTTGTTTGGTTGGTTTTTTTAAAGTAGAAGCATATAAGGGAGAATTACTTATTTCTTTCTCCCACGACTGTTATCATATTAAACTTGTCTTCCACAGNCTGTTATCATATTAAACTTGTCTTACACAGGTGTAACTATTTTCTGATTCAGTTGACGATCTCTCCTCTTTAAGTGAAATTATTATACTCCGCCTTAGTATAAATTACACGTCAGACTCTTTTTAGGCTGTTTCAGGCTGGTTAGTTCAGAGAGAGCACTGCAAAAAGAAGGCCAATTGGGTTTTATTGGGGGACAACTTTCTTTCTTTCCAGAGTTGGCCGTTGTGTATCATAATGTAATTTCCTATGCGGAGCCAAGCTTATGTGGTTTGACAGGCCCAGACAAATGTAATATCCCACCAGGATCCAAGACAGCTTTTCTGTAGTGGTACTCACTCTTATTTACTTATTTATTCTATTTTGAATTGAAGGTGGCTCTTACTTAATAAAAAACATACTGAGATCTCAGTGCTGTGTGGTAGTGGAGGATTTATTCCTGTTGGATGTAGAAAGGAGCACCAGTCAATAGCAACATACCAGTCGTTCATGTGCTGCATTGTCAGAAATCTTTCCCCCTTTCACTCTTTTCAGTTATTTTTCCTTTGCGTGAGATTGGAAATAACCACGGGTTATTTCATGGAGGGTCCATGGGGATGGACATGGAGGCTTCCCCATGGAACCCTGCAAACATCCAGAGGGTTCACTCTGGATCTGATTGTGCTCCCACCTTGCACATGAAGACAAAAGCTGCTTGCTCCTGAGATCAGATGAGATGACATGAGGATCATGTGAGATCTCAGACCTCCACGTGGATAACACAGAGCTAATGGGACCAGGAGCTGGTCTTGGCCATTGTGAGTTGGCAAGGGCAGAGGATGGTGAGAGAGGATAGGAGGTAGCAGAGCTGCACTTGTTGACCCTTTGCCAGCAGAGATTTAAGGCTGAGAGCAGAAAGGGGCTCATGTTTGTCATGAATGAATCATACTGTAACAGCACTTGGGAACAAAACAGCTTCTGCATGGACTGGTCTATAAGAGGTGGGTCTTAAAAAGGTAAACTGAATTAAGAAATTCAGAGCACACCCTCTTGAGCTTTTGGACTAGTTCTGGGTGGGGTGCATGGTCTCTGCTTCTGTGCAGGGCTCTGGAGAAAGGCTGTGAGCTGTCTCTAGGGTGGATTAATGGATTCAGAGGGAGAAAATTCCTCTGCCCATTTTCACCAAGTGGTTTCCTTGAAGGGGAAAGCAGGACCAATCCTAAAACCAATCTGCCACATCCTCAGGTATCCAGGTCTCTTTCTGCCCAATCTGGGTCCAACTAAGAGGGTGTCTGTTTGGCAGCCTGGTTTGGTGTCTTATTTTTACATTTCCCATTGCTGACAACACAGGTGTCCATGAAGACTTGAAAAGTCCATCAATTCTGCAATAGTGCTGAAAAGTGGATATGGACAGATATCAGGGTTCAGATTTCAGACCCTGGGCACAAACCTGAAGAAAGCTTGCAAATCAAATAATTTGGGGTGATGAGGAGCTTACAGCTTGCAGGGAACTGCATCTTTTAAATAACAATTTATGCCTCTGTTTCCGCTCCTGTATTTTTCATCCTTTTAGTTGTTTCTCTCCCTCTAAACAGCAATGTCTTACTGGGGATGGAATGATACCTGAATTCAAAGACAAGCAAATAACTGGAGATAGCGTATTACCCAGCCCTGTCGTGCAACTGAATGAATTTGGGAATTCATCTACGTGGTTGTAGGCCACATAATATTTCCTCTACTCTAACTGAGCATCTGAATCTCCATTTCTCACCAGCTGACAAAAGTCAAGCAGAAGCTGCAGTCTCCACCATGGAGGCCAGCAGACTTCCAGTAAGGTCCATGGTACAGGGAGCTGAGGGATGTTGCATCTTCCAGAGCTGGGTGTGGGATCTAGGTGACAACACACTGTTACGACTTCAGGGTTTTATTTGTGCCCTTGTCACCAAATTGCTCTGAAACCTTGGTCAAATCACTTGACCTGGTGTTTAGGTTCATCTTTTTAGAAAATAAGACATTGTTCTGTTAACATGCATGTCACAAAGAGGAAAGGTTGAGCTCTCCAGGATAGAATAGGAAGTCTATACTGAAAGCATGGCTTTTAACACCGACTAACAAAATCTTGGACTTTTTTGCTTGGGTTTTTGTGGGTTTTTTTCGTTGCTCATGAATATGCGAGTCTAACCTTGCAGATGCAGTCCAACCCACTGGCCAAAAACCTTGTACCCATGCATGTACCCTATGCAATGGTAGAATGATTATGCATGAAAGTTAATCCCCGGCTGGTGGGCAGCATGGTTTAGCACATTGGGTGTCAGGGTGTTGGGGAACAGAGTTATTCTCTTCTACTGCTTACTTTGTGCATGATACTGTAGACAAAAACTGTAGAAGAAAACAGCGTTTAGATTTTTGTACAGTTTTTTCCCCCATTCCCAGAAATGCCTACTTAGATGGAGGTTTTCTCAGTCAGGGACCACTTCCAACAGTTTACAGTGCCTGGCACAATGGGACCCTGCTCTTGGTTATGACCTCTAAATGTTGCCATAATAATAATAATAGTATGTGGCTTTTGGCACATCACCTATTAATCACAGCAGCTGTCAGGCAAAGCATTAAATGGGAATAGCTCCCTGCAAGAAAAAATAAATACAACACCCTGTGGCTTGTGGAGCATGAATCTACACTCTGGAGGGTGCCAGAGAAGGAAGGAAGGGCTAAGCCGTGACATTTCACTCAAATTTGTTAACCTTGGCTGGTGTTCAGAGGCACAGTGTTCAGCCCAGGCGGTGTTGAGGAGGGGGTCTCCAGAGAGAGCAAGCTTTGTTAAATATTTACAGCGAGCAGAAGCTGAAGTGAAGGTGCACAGAGGCGACGGGGACAGAATTCACCAGTGGAGAAGAGGCATTCATGAGGAGTGGCCGGGATGGTTTATACACTGCTACTGTATTTAATGCCTGTGGTGGATATTTCTTCCCCAAACCTGCCTGTGTGCTTTTCAAAGCCATGCAGACCTTGAGCATCGAGGATGCCCTGAGGCACGGACCTTCATGTTTTGACAGCATGTTGTGCAACGAAATAGTCCCCACCACTTTAAGCCCACCACCCATCAGCTCCATTGGGTCATCCCTGTTGGAAAAAGCAGTGAGCTCTGTCAGGCACTTCTTCATTGCAAGCCCATGAAATTTGGGCTGTGGTACTCCGATGTGACAGACCACTTGTTTAGGTGGTACATCATAGATACTTCCTAGAAGCAGGATGGGTAGATGTGTTCAAAATTCACTCTCCAGAGACAGTCCCTGAAAATTGCTCCATGTTTACGCTTGCGAAATTTCCTGGTGCTAAACCAGTCCATTAGAACATCTGCAGAAAGCAAACCCAAACGAAGTGAGATTACTGTAAATTTGTGTTTATTTGAATTACTGGAGAAATCCTAGTCATGGATCAGGGCTAAACGTGTACAAATAATTGATTTTAGGTTCACTGGCTGAAAGCAACAACACACTGAAAAATCTTTTAGTTGACCTAAAACATTTTCTTCCAGTTTTCTGTTGAAATAAAGGCATTGAAAAAGGCAACAAAAGAATGTACTGCTTTAACACAGGGCCCAGGAAAATATTTGAAGCTTAATGAAATATTTTTTCCTCACTTTGATATTTTCTAATTTTTGTAATTTTTAAAATCAATTAAGAATTCCTTCAAAAATCAAATATCAACATCTTTAATGTTGAAATTTTTTTAAGAAACTTCTCAAACTTTTCAAGACTGTTGAGAAGGTTTTTTTTGCTGTGGGTAATACTTACCCTGTGTTTATTGACGACAACTGTATACAAGTCAAAATCTCTGTCCAGTTTTAATCCAAACCCCAATGTGACAGACGCCATATAAATAGTGAGCATGAAGATTTTTAACAAAGATTTGTGACACTTTCTGCAAGGAATTTTTTTGCAGAGCTGCTTCAGATCTGAGGCCAAGGGCATTAGGCAGTTTTGATTGCTTGGGCTACAATTTTTAAATATGCACTGCGAAATCCCAGGGGAATTGAGGTGAACTTGAACTGGAAGCTGATTTAAGCCATCTAAACCAGACCTGCTGTACTGGAGTTGAACCAGAACTGAATTTAAACACTTTCTTCTTGGACTCCTTGGAAAGAACAGCATTACAAACAACATGAAAACTGCCATGAGGTATCATCTTGCAATTTGGCACCTTGCAGGCTCCAGGTAGCAAAGAACAAAGTGCGCTTGAACTAGACCAGTGGAAATAACCATTTTCTAAAAACAAGATCCCCCGCGTCTGCTGTCGAGGATCGAGCTATTCCTGTCCTCCATGTGTCACCTCCACGCAGCCCTGTTGACACACCGTATGGTACCGACCACAGCAGCTGCCTCCGGACCTTTCCCACCGCTCCTACCCCCACCATGGTTTGATGTCTGCAGGCAGCACTGGCAGTTCACGGGTTTGGGGGCAGTTTTGCAAGCCAGCAAGGGCTAAGCTTGCTGACAGCAGGTCGAGGAGGCTGTGAAGCTGCTTGGATTGAGATTTGCTAGAAGAGGAGGCAAGCCTAAGGATGGTTGCAGAGGTGTGTGTGCCCAGAACACTGCCCTGCACCCCTCTGTGGCATGGGGTAGGTATCACCGCAGCTTGGCTCCAGCTACCAAAGCCCCATGGAAAAAATAATCACCATCATTTCCCAAAGGTGTCCCCTGCCTCTGGGGGCGCATGGCCCCATCCATCCCGGTGCAGATACACAGGAAGGAAGCGTGGACCCCGGCAGACTTTATTGGCAAATGCTGCCACTGATTAAAACAGGCTTGAGCTGCTGTAGGAACAAGAGGTTGCCATGGAAACAGTCTCTTGATGTGTCCAGGATTTGAAACCATTTTTCCCTTCTCTCCCCCCCTCAGCGCTTCTTTTTTTGCTGTTGTTTTGTTGGAGATTTGCTCTCCTGGGGTGATGCCGTGCAGACAGGCCCTTGGGACCAGGAAGGCATCGAGAAGAACCGCTCAGCTCAGGGAGGGCCGTTCAACTGGGAGCCCCTCCCCGATGGTTCAGCAATAGGGCAGAGCTTGTAGGGATCCTGGCAGAGTGGGGTGTGGATGCAGCCTTGGGGGTCACGATGTTGGCAGGGTGCTGGTCACCAAAGGGAGCGGTGGAGAGTATCCCGGGGAAATCCTCCTCCCAAAGGCACTTGACTGGGATGCTCTTAGCATCTGAAGGGCTCTGCACCAGGGACGTCCCTCCCTGGGGCATTGATCTAATCTAATGACTCTGTCTCCATCACCTTGCTACGCTTGGGAACGGTGGCAATGATAGGAAGCCATCTTTTGAACAATGGGAAATCAAATAAGTGCCATAAGAAGGGCTTCTGAGAGACAAAAATGAGCCCCCTCCTCCTTCCCCCACCGCTCCCTGGGCTCCCTACCTTGGGAGAGGGGCTTTCATTTTGCTCAAAATGCAAAAACACCCTGCCCCTGTGATAGTTGTTACTATGCAGCTGTGTTGAAGAGCTGTTGATGACTGGTGCAAAGCTCTGCCGAGCATTTTCCTTATAGATCATTCAGCCCACGTTTCATACATTGTTGTTTTGATTTTTACCGTCCTCCTGGTTTGTTTTGTTTTGTGTTTTCTTTTCAATCACAGAGGCATATTCATAAACACAGACACTGTGAGTGTTTCATCCACTTTTGCTTTTGTCCCCTTCCTGGGAAGTCCCCTGGCTCTTTCCCAGACCCATCCCAAGTGCTTCAAATTCTGCATGTGAAACCCCTCCCTGCAAGAGCTTGAGTATGTTACTGCATCTGGAGTGGGCCTGGCGAACCCTAAACATGGGGTGTCCATTCAGTCCTGTTCTAAAGATCTTCCTATCAGCATCTCCAAACTTGTGTGACTACTCAAGCTTTGTTTCTGGATGGGAACGTAGCAGCTGGTCAATGTTGTCATTTCAAAGCGGAGGGTCCAGATTGAGTTGTTGTTTAGGCCCTCTCTGAAATCCAAGCTGACCTTCCATGGACTATCTAAAAAATATGGAGACGCTGATAATTTTACTCACTGAGTAATGCGTCTTGTGTCCCAGTCCAGACTTCCTCAGCAGAGGTCCCCTCCCAGTTAAGCATGCTGCGATCCCTGTATATTGAGCATTGCAATGGTTGAGAAGCACATCCTCAAGAAACATAGTCTCACCTACTCTAGATACCTAAGTGAGCTGCCTGGCCACCCTTGGGCTTTCGCTGGCAATGCAGAGCCATTAGTACGTCCAGAGGTGGTCTGTCTCTATCTTAGATCTGAATTGCTCTCCAAAGGTGCCTTCTTCACCTCGTTGCCTGATGCAGCAGCATCGGATGACTAGTTTCCTAAGTTACCTTCAATTTATGTGATATGAATCCAGGTTTGAATACTCACTGTGATGATGAATCTCAGATGAGTTAATTTGGAAATGTCTGTCTGTAATTCCCCAAGCTTGGGTTGCACTGTCTGATTTATTTTAAATGATAGAATGGGTATTTTTGTACAAGGATCTCTTAATGTTTCACCTGCCCAGGAAGACCTGGTAAGTGGGGACCTCATGAGGCCATCAGCCAAACTGGAGAAGGAACCTCCAAGAAGCCGCTGCTCCAGCCCTTTTGCTCCTATTCCAAGATGGTATGAATGCCTGTACATCCACGTGTTGTGTGTTATTTCCCATGCCTGATTTTCAAATTTCAAGCCCTCCTGCAAAGCTTGGACAGTTTCTCACTTTCATTGCATCTTAAAAGGGAACGGAGAAGCCCTAGAGTCCTTCTGCAGGAACGTCTCAATCAAAGGTATCATGAAAGGGGTTTAATTTCAAAAGCTCTGAATTACACCTAGATCAGGAAGGACGTGGTAATGGTGGATTTGCTGAGCTCAGGAGGTTAAAGAATGAAGGGGAATTCACAGTTAACATCTGTGACACACTGAGTCAGGATGAGAGAGCATTCGTAGTCAGAGCAAATATCAAAGGCATTTCCCAGTTCTCATGCTTTTGGGAGATTTTTAATTACTCTGATGTTTGTTAAGAGTTGCTTACGGCCAGATAAGCGGATTCTTAAATTTGAAGATGCTTCTCTGCTCCCAGAAATAACGGCTGAACAGCAAATCAACCCTGGCATGTGTGGCAAGGAAGATGCAGTGAGCTTAGAGCTTCTCTGAAGCCAGATCAAATATCAGTTCACATAGCGGTCCCTGCCTCCAGCCACACGAGGATGATGATAGGAGAATTGCTTTGAAATCCTCCGAAGAAAAGCATTCAAGACAGTGCTCTCCTGGGTAAATGTCTCCTTTCCTGGCATTATGTTCTCTTGTAGCTCTAATGCAAGAGGTGGCAGGTGGTGAACCTATTGTATGGGAAGGGATGAGGAAATCGGATAGGTGAAATTAGGCAGGTGTTTAGCAACGCAAACAGCAGCCATTCAGCGCTGGGTTTCCTGGCTTCACCTCTGAGCCACCTGGAGAAACCTGGGCTCTGGTGTCACAGCAGCGCTGTGGAGGTAGTTTGAAAAAATACTGAAATAATGGGTGGCCTGGGCCACATGGGTGACATATCAAGCAGGACTTTGGCAGGAGGGGTAGAGGAGAGCTCAGGTGTGTAGCCTGTGTTCGTTACAGATGCATGCACACAACCAGAACTGCAGCTCCTTGCAGCAAGGAGGTCTGGTCAGAAGGACAAGGGTTTTGGTAAGGGAGTGCATGAACTGTCGGCACAGATTTGTTCCAGTGTGCAGAGCTGCTCTTGGTGTCTTCACTTGCTTGCAGTTTCATGACATCTTTCTGCTGGCACATCGGAGCCTCGCTTAGCTGGGGACTATTGCATAAGCCTCACTGGGGACCTCGAGAGCAGATTAATTCCTTGAGCATCTTCCTTCTTGCCGCTGGTAAAGTCTGCTGCTCAGATGTGATCCAAGGAGACAGCTGGGCAGGGCTGAGTCTGAAATCTCCCCCAGACAGATAAGGCATGGGACAAAGAAAGATATTCCTCTCTCCCAAGCCCAGGACAACTATCTTTTTGGGTGAAACCCTTTCTCGTGGCAGCTTGTGGAGTCCAGCTGCAGAAGGGACCTCTCTCCAGGTATCTTGTGATGATGACGGTAAGACAGTCAAGTTAAGGCAAAGACGGAGTGTGATTAAGTCCCCCTCCCTCCCTCAGGCAGAGCTCAGCCTGCAAAAACGCTTTGGATGCGGTGGCCTGTAATTATGTAATTCTTCCTCATTATCTTTTCTAATTGTTCTCAGCACTGTTTCCTAAACTGATTGGAAACAATGGCAGACGGGGATGAAGTGGGAGGCAGACGTGAGCATGGCAGACTGCCAGCGTAGTACAACGCTTTCCAGAAAGGGAGAGAGAGAAGGGAAGGAAAAAGAAAAAAAAAGAAAAAAATCCACGGTGGAGACCTGGATGCCAGGACCTGAGTCGAGGGGACACCTGAACCACTGCCAGGCTGGGAGGCGCTGGCAGGGGATGTCTCATTCAGGCTGATGCATATGTGATCTGTATTACACTCAAGAAATTTCAAGCCTTCCCCCATCCTTGGCACACCTCTCCTCCCCGAGAGTTTTGCTGTTTTCCTTTTTTCCAATACTTGAATGACGCAGGTTGAACCCTCCTGGGGGGGCTTTGCCCATCGCTGGGAGACACTGTGGTCTTCTCCCCCTGGCATTGAGTTGTTTGTTTGCTTGTGGGGCGGGGAGAAATAAAAGAAAAAGGGGGGAGGTTTGGCTTGTTGCATTTGGGGGTGACTGCACAGGGCAGAAGGAGGAGCCTGGGGGTGAAATATTGCAATGAGATTTCTTCATATTTGGCAGCTGGTTTCAGGGGAACTGCGGGGTACAGCTCCCCAGAAGCCAGTTGTTGTTACGTTGACTCTCACTTTCTCTGCAAATGTCTGCTGCTCTTCACCCACTGCACTCTCCCCATGTGGGTGAGGGTTTTTTGCAAGGATATGCATCACAGAGGTATTTGGGGATCCAGCAGAGACCTGGTGTAATGACCCTCTGCTCTTCTTTCACTGACAGTCCTCTTTTGCCAGCACCGTGGGAAGGGGGGAGCGTAGGACTGCTGCTATTATTTTTGTCTAGAGAAGGCCAAAACAAGCCCTAATCTTCCAGGCATGAAGTCTGAGCATTGGTTTCTCATGGCAGGGGGAGAGAACAGATGTCTGTGGGGTGACATGGCATCCCACAGAGTGGGACACCCAAACGGCAGCATCATGACCCCTGCAATGAGCAGGGCTAGCTTATGGGACAGGATGCACCCCTACAGAAAGCAGACCCCGTTCATCCATGTGGGATCAGCGCCAGGCACTGGCGGAGGCTTTGGGTCACCCCAGGATGCTGGCACTGGTTTGCCCTCCTCATCCCAGTCTCCGGGTGCTTAATCTCCATCCAGGACCCCGTGTCCTGACAGCTCGGCGAGTCACTGACCAAGCAGGGGCAGTCGAGGGAGGAGGAGGAATTTATCAGAGCTGTCCTCTCCTCCTCCAAACCCAGTGCTCTTCTGCTGTTTTTCCATCACTGCTGACTTCTCTGCATGCTTGCAGGCTGCTGCTGCCAGCACCGTCCCAGCTGGCCAGCCTCTCTGGCTTCTGTGCGCAGCTCTCCGGGATGGAGAGGAGAAATGCTGCTTGAGGCTTGTCCTCAGTATCGGATCAGAGGTTTCCTTACTGCTGTGTGCTGAGTGGGGTCAGGGAGATGGGGCTGTAAGGACCAGGAGCTGGAGGCTGCAGGTGGTTCATCTCTGGCTTGTGTAGGGATTTGAGGGTTTGGAGCTGTGGCAATCTCCAGCCACCTCTGGGCAGGAGTGGATGAGAAATAGCCAGAAGGAGCAGCTGGAAAGCAGTGGAAGTTTACAGGTGAAAGACAGAAGGGTGGCCACCTACCTCTGTCCTTGGTTCCTCCTGGTTCCTGGGAGAAATCATCCAGTCCACGCCTGGAGGTAAATAGGGGCTGAGGGCTAGGAGGGTAGGCAAAATGTGAACCCCCGTGGTGACATGTGACAGGAGGGACAGGTCACCGCAGTGATCTGTTTCCAAATGGCAAAAGCAATCTGCCTGGATGGAGCTAGAAGGAAATATCTTGGAGTGGTGGTTTGCAGCCCAGGTGTTTCGGACCTGTCAGTGCTGTTGTCTCCTCCGGACCTGCCTGCCACGGTCCTTTTCTACCAAAGGAGGCTGTACCCGGTATAACTAAGGGGCGGGGGGGAGAAAAACAAAAAAAACAGCTGTCATTGCATCAGCCAAAGGGTAGACATTAATGGCAGCTGACTCTTCTCTTGAGTGTACACCAATCTCCATCCAAGGTTGCAGGCCTTACCCTGTTGCAGCCCTGCCTCCTTTGCAGCACTGTACAACTCATTACATGCTTTCTGGCATGTAATGCCAGCACTTACTGTCCCCACTAGCTCACAGAGGGAGACTTCTTCTGTGCTGAGAACACACCAAGAGGCAGGAGAAAGTTCACGAAATATGGTGTCATGTACAGACTGTGATTTGGTCCCATCTGAGAGCTATACCATGCGTTAGAGAATGGTCTGATGGGTGATTTGCAGGCTGGATGTGGCCCCTGGCACAGTCCTCTCTAGCCTTCTCTCCTATAATCTCTGCAGCTCTGGTGGTACCAGGGGTGAGGGAATGGCAAACAGATGAATCACAGCTCCTAGCAAATGCCTCCCTGTGTGCCACTCTACCAGATGTGCACCACCGTGAGCTGCTGCTGTGGGTCTGTGCAAAGGATTTGCATTTGCATGAATCTGAAGAGTACAACTCAGTTTTGTCAAAGGCTGAAGAAGCACCCTTTGCTATCTCCTGAATGTATCCTGGATTTGCTCAGTGCTGACAGGCACACAAATAGATGGCTGGCGGATATTTTCATGTAGGGTGGCCTACTGGCTGTTCCCCTAGCAGTGGCCGTTGTTGTAGGCTTCATAAATACATCAACTTCTTCCTTCGGCTCAGTAGGCTCTTTGCCCCAAAAGTTCCCATGATGATACAGCACAAGGGAAAAGCAGTTCCTTGTGTCAGCTTTATATTTCACCATTTTTAATTCAATTTTTCTCGTGGAATTGTCCTTTTTCTTGTGTTATGAGGCAGAAAGAACAAAAGATCCCTCTATAATTTTCTAATATACCTTTATCATCCCTTCACATTCATCTCCTCTCTGAAATGTACAGTCTCGGAGCCCTTGCTAATCCCTCTTCGTGATCAAATTTTTGCCGTGACCTTGATCAGTCTTGTCACAGGTCTCTGGACCATCTTTAGGCAGACCATTGCCTTTTGGGGTGGGTGGCAATTCTGTACACAGTGGCACGTCCATGGTACTTCAGACACTGTTAGAAGGTCCTGTCTCTCAAACAGGGAAGACCACCTAACATTGTATGGCAGGAGACCATCCTCAAAGAAGTCATTGGTGGATGTTCTACTAGAAAATGTGATGCTAAGGGAGATGTTTTCCTCTATCACTAAGCCAAGGCTAAGCCAGGACCTCAACAACACATGGCGCTGGGATGCAGAGGCTGATGTCAACATCAGGACATTGGAAGAATCCTCACCTGCTACAGCAGTGGAGGGAGCTGGTGAATGGGGAGGAAATCTTAATTCCTTCCCAGCTGCAAACACTACCTCCAGGCACATGTACCTCATGAAGAGACAAATTATTCTCCCTCCATTTCCAGGAATTGTTTATTTCTTTGTTTATTTGTTGGGGGCAGGGGGTGAGGTGCGTATTTACTTTGCTTGCATTACATATTTGCATTACCTTCTTCTCTCTTCTGCAGAACACAATCTGTGGACTAGCTGCCAGGAAATACAGAGCAACTCATGTTATTTCGGTGTGTTTCACACAGTTGTTTTTCTTCTGTTATTAGTCTTTTTTTTTTTCCCCGCTTTCTCCTCCTTTCTTTCTCAGACTAGAACAAATACAGTGCGTCTGGCAGAAAATTGGCAGGCGTCAACGATCCAGAGGCAGTGATTTTTCTTCTAAGTAGCTTAATGGAGTCTATATTTTTTTATTGTTTTCTCAGCCTGCAGGTTGATCGAGTATTTAAAAGAGAGAGAGAATTCAACTAGCTCTCTCCCTTCCTCCTCTTACCAGCCTGTTTTAGAACGTCCATGCACCTACAAGAATTCTTCTGGGTCATCCACATTTCAGAAGTGTGCTGAATTGGTCACAGACATTAATGAAGGAGGTTGAACTACACTCCAGGCTCAGCCTTGAATAGAAAGATTTAAACAGAAACCAGCTCACTTGCATCAGCACCCATGTTTAGGCACCCTTGCACCACTCTACTGGTCTGCTGTCCCTCCATCCCTCTCCCTGCGTTTTGGCTGGGATCTTCTATGTCTTTCACAGTTGAAGCTCCTCCAGGTCGCTTGTCCCCCTGGGCTCCTGCTCCCTGTGGACCTTGTTTCCTTCTGCAGAAGGGAGCAGTACCAAAGCTGATTTCTCCTCCTGGTTCGCTCTGAGGACCATTGCATGTTGACTGCAAACAAACAGATGGACCATTGGAAGCCCAGGGCTGGAGCATTCTAAATGATGTCACCAAATGCCTTTTTGGAGATGATGGCAGGGCTGCTGGTCACATTGCTTGGGGACAGCCTGGAGCCCCTCCGGCAGCTCCCCTGGTTCTGCTGGGGAGCTTGAAGGAGAGAAGGCAAAGTGAGCACCCATGGTCTCACAGAACATTGACCTACTCTCTCTTCTGTCCCAGGTGATCTACGCGATGGCTGCTCAAAGTCTTTTTGTGCTTTGCCTTGGAAGTCTTCTCCGGGGTTGGCTCTGGGTTTGCTTTGCTGCTCCCAGAGACACCCCCTCTCATTCATTTTGTCTCGATTTGTTGTCTGTGAGGGACTACCATTCTTGCTCTGCTGCTCAGGTGATGAAGCGGTCTCTGGCCTGCAGCCGTATCCCCTCATGTCATGATCTCCTCAGGTTTCCTGAGCTGAGCAGTCAAATGGAACTCATGGGCGCTGCAAAAAGAAGGTGTTAATGAGCTGATACTTGTTCCTTCTCTGCTTCAGTGCAGCAAACGGGGGCTATGGAGGATATGGGGAGAATCAGTCCTCGGTTGTGAGAAAGATCAGTGTCTCAACTTCTGCTCATAAAAAAATATAGTGTAATTTTCTTCAGAGTTGGGAAATTCCAGCTCCTCTCTTTCAGCCAGGTTCCTGAGTAAGACCTTGCTTTTGTTCTGTTTACCTGATTTCCCCAGCTGTCTGGGGATTTGCAACTCATTTTACACAGTACAAATCCTAAGTTTTTTTTCAGGAGCAATGTTTTTATTTGTTGCTTGTTTTAATGCCTTTCTCTTTGGGGAGTCTAAGTCAATACACTATTTTTTTTGGTGATGAATAAGCTTTGCTGGCTCAGTTTGTCCTTGTGAAAGATTCTAACAACCTGCCAAATACTTTGTGCTTCGCTTCTGTGGCTCCAGTCTGATTGCTAGTGGTCCTGCAACCCTCATAGGTTGCTCTCAACTCCATCCTGCAAATCCATATGGGGAATCCTTAGCCAGTAGTGACTCCCTTCTCCTATGTCTCTCTTTACCATGTCATTGAAACTGCTGGGAAATAGGTTGCAACCTTTAAAATGAGCATTCAGAGCTGTCTGTAGGTGTAAGCTAACGAGGCAATACATTCACTGGGGTTTGTCATCTAGCCCCGCTCCTCATTGGGGCAGAGTTAATTTTTGCATGCGCAGATAAGGAGACTTGAGACAACCCTGCGTTAGCTCAGTGATGCCGTCCTCTGTGTCTGAAGGACATCAGGAGAGCCTTGAGGAGGGCTCCCAACTCTGGGGGTGCCCAGATGGGGATGTTTGTTTTCTCCAGAGTCAAAAGGGATTTCAGCTGACATGATATAATCCTTGGGGTGCACAACCTTTTGGCTCCTGATGATCCAAAATCCAGGGCAGTGAATGACGCTCTTCTGCAAATGCTGGCATGAACTTCCTGATGCTCAGCTGTTGTCTGACACAAGTGCCTTAAGCATTAAGGTATAGACTTTTATAAGCAACACAGAGCTCAGAAGGGAAATCCTTCATGTGATGAAGATATATTGAATGACTAATTTGATTTAAAATGAGGGCTCAGAACCATCTTCCAAGAGGCTCTGCATCAATATTTCCAAGGAGCCTGAATTTTTCCAGCTTTAACTAGTCTGCACAGGTCAATACTACCACGAGCACTACATGAGAGGGGCTGATCTGTATCTGTGGTGCCAGATGCTAAGCACTAACACAAAATGATAGATTATTCAAGATTGTTGTCAAGCTGTCTGTGGCTAAGTGCTGCCTACCAGAGCAGGGGTGCAGGGTATCCATCTTCCTGGAGCGTGCTGGGACAACATTGACCCCTGAATCAAACCACTCAGTTGAGTATCTCCTGTATCACAGAAACACAGCTCAGATGGGCTGACGTGATAGTCACATCTCCAGCAGACACTGCTGGTGCTAGTCCAAGTGCTGCCAAGGTCCATCACGATGCCTGTTCTTTCATCTGCTCTTCCAGACCCGTATTAAACCCTGACACAAAGACCAGTAACCCTTATAACCTTCATCACTTTGCCATTTAAAAGCATCTGTTTCGGGTGTAGCTCATCGGGAAGCCCACTCAACTCTGATCGCTTAGGAAGCATTTGCAAGGCAGAAATGATGCAGTGAAAATCCCAATGTGAGGTTAATTCCTAGGGTTTATTTTCAAAGTTTGAAAGTGACAACTTGTGGGCCTTGAAGATTTTTCACCAGCACCAGAATAATCCGGAGGGAGAGATTTTCTTCTTCTTATTCAGACCATGGGATGATTAGTAGATTTTAATGACTGCTTGAGAAAGCTATCTAATTAGCTATTAAAAACACGCCTCACCCCCTCCCCCTTACCCAGTCCCTAAATGAAAGCCACAAAATAGCCAGTCATCTCTGTGACCGGATGCGTCTTAGAGATATTTTTCTTTTCAAGCTAATTGTGACTGTTTGGTATTTGCTGGGGAAAACTCTGATTGGGAATGCATTAGGATGAAAAATGGTCTGTTCTGCTTCTGCATAAGTGTTAAACACAGCCACAGCCCGTTGCATGAATCATAGAATCATTTAGGTTGGAAAAGACCCTTAAGATCATCGAGTCCAACCGTTAACCTAGCATTACTACTAACTCACTCGTGAGCCATCCATGGTTCTCTGCTGGCCAATGTCATGGGGACTCACCTTGGTTGAAGTCCCAAGGTGCCCTGTGAGCCCGGTCCTTGCTACATGGGTGCTGGTATCATGTGGTTGCACCTTAGAGCCAGGAGCGTTTGCTGCCATGACCACTGGTTTTTAGAGCCATATCCACACTTGGTTTAGTGACACCTTGTCAGCCAGGCTGCTCTGCCTGACCCATCTGTCCTCGGGGTGTCCTCTTTCTGTCCATGTTCAGTATTAAGGTGAAGGGGGGACATAGCTAACACAGTCTGTGCTTCCTACATGTGTCCGTCCTGTGTGACTGCGGACAAGTCAGGAAATAGCCCTCAGCGCCTCCTGTCTCTGCTCGTGGAGCCAGTGACAACTGGTTCGGCTCACTCCAGCGGAGGTGGACAGCTTTTCAGAACAAAATAGCTTCCCTCCCTCCGCCTATGAACCCTGATGCTTTTTAATTCAGCTCTTGGCATGTTCTTCTCTGTTCATTAGCATTCCTTACCTCTTCTAGGGGCTGGTGATTGCTCTTGCCAGTATCTCTTCTCCCCTCTTCCCTTCTCCCCCACTGGCAATGTAAAGTGGTTTCAAAGCCTTGAATAGAAAGGGACAAAATGATAGCAGGAGAGGACTGAGGTCACTTTCGCTTTGCAAGGTGACATCCTCTCCTGTCATTTACCATTCCCTTAAAGAGCACTGATGCTCTGCAACCCATCAAGCTGGGGTGGATGCTCCTATTCAGGGGCTGTATGCTCTCCCCACCTGCATGCACCACAAATCCTGCCCTGCCACTCCAGAAAAAGAGGCTCTTTGCTACTTTCTGGGGAGATGCTGACCTGCTCCACCTTTTCTGTAAGGGCAATGGACTTCACTGTGACACAAATCAAAGCACGTGCTTAATGTTTGTTGCATGCAGAAAGGGCTTGATAAACAACAGCCTTTGTATATGGCAGGGTCCATCTCCTCATTTAGGCTTGTCATCAGCTGCAGAAAGGCTGCGCATTGTCCCACTCCTTCCTTAGGTGTTTGTGAGCGTGAGCTGTGGTCTCGATTGGAGTATATTGGTGTAGCTCCAGTGACATTTCATGGGGTAGTTGAGGTGTTGTTCATCCTGAGAAGTCCCATTCATCACACAAGAAACATGGAGAGGTTAAGACCATCTACCTGGCTGATTTCCTTTTCCAACCCATCATCTGCAACTCTCTGATCTCACAGTCTGTTGTTATGGAAATAATACAATTGCAGTTGTGAATAAAGAGGAAATACAGTCTGCCAAAGGGAAGAAAAGGAGACCAGTTTTCTGAGGTTTTCTTAAGTATTTGGTGAGAGGAAGAGGGGGAGAGGGAGACAGACAAGTGCCACAGGGCAGGACTATGTTGGTTTCCAGCTGTATCCCCTTTTTCCCAAAGCATTCATACCAGTTTTTGTTCTTCTGTAGACAATGGTCAAAGATTGGTCAGTATATTCACTGGTGTTCTCCACTTAGCTAATTAATACTCCTTAATGAAGCCTGCGGAGGTGGACAGCTTTTCAAAACAAAACAGGTCCCCAGCTTACAGCTGTGAGCTCTGATGCTTTTTTACTTTCGGTCTTGACATATTTCTTCTCTTCATTAGTGCTCCCTTGATCTTCAGGGGGCTGCTGGTATCTCCTGCCAGCATCCTTCCCTTCCACACCACTGCTTCCATGAGCTGTTCTCATGGAGACCCGTTCCTAAGTCGTCTCATGTCATGCAGTTTCCAAATATCCACTCTTGCAAACCTCCCAAGTTGCTTCTCTTTCAGACCAGGAGACCAAACACGGTCATGTGATGAGGCTATGCCTGAGCTCCTGTGATGGAAGAGGATTGATTGAGAGACCCTACAGAGCGCAATTACTGCTTTATCTCAGGAGGGCAGCATGACCTGTTGGTCACATTGGGGCCCATGTACTGGTCTAATCTGGGCAGCAGGTCAAAGATCTGGCCAGCCAGGTGGATCCATCTGGTTGGCCAGATGGGACCTATGGGATCCCAGAGCACAGGGAGTCTGCAGTTGATTCTGCAAGTGCAGGACATATGAGTGCCACAGCGGAGCAACAATCCATGCTTGTATGGCCGCAGCACACCACAGATAACCAGAGAAGAGAGAGGCATGGGGGTTGTTACTGGTCACTGTGTTGAATGTAAGATTCGCATTCTTGCTTTTAGCTGAGTTTCTTGCCTCTCCTCTTTAAGGACAAGTGTAAAGAACATGCAAGACGTGAGATTTGGAGGCATTGACCTTGCTAGTGCCAACACATCAAACGTTTAATGTGATGGCACCTTTACAAAGACAGTGTAAAAAGAGACGTGAAACAATGAGGGTTGAGGCAGAGAGTAGGAGATGGGGTTTCTGTTTTAGTGCTGGTTACCAAGTATGTGGGATTTAGGGGAAAATCTTTTTATTTTCTGTGCCTTGGATCAAACAGTCTTTAAACAGGAAAGATGAAACTTTTCTTTTTAACTGTCCTAGGGACAGGGAGTATTGCTCTGTCTGGAAGCATCTCACTTGGAGTTACCACTGATTTCTCTGGAGATGAAAATGTTCTTTTCTTTAAGCTATTTGTTGTCAAGGAAGGACTTGAATGCCTCTGTTCACTCAGGCCTCGGGCAGCGACCCGTTCCTGAGGCCAGTTTGCAAATGGCTGTGTACTGTTCGATCCGACAGCATTTGCTCCTCTCTCCTCCTTCCACCCAAAAGATGCTTCAGGGAGAGAAAGACACGGAGAAACTGAAAGGGTTGTCTCAGTTCCCAGCAGTCACACTGCGCTCGTCAGAGCCAGCCGAGTGGAACTGGTGACACTCGCCAGAAGAGCCTGCTCTAAATTAAGCAAAACTGCAGAAACTTTGTAAACAAGCACTGGCTGCTCCAGACCACAGGAGGGAGAGGTGGCAAGTCTGATTTGTCTTGTGGAGGGAACCAGTGTGGAGCACAGCCTTCTAAAATGCTTTTGCTGAGATCTGCTTTCATGTAGGCACACCATTGGTCTCCCACTCCATCAGTCTGTCTTGGAACAGCGTATGTCCTCTGGGCCAATATGAGGACCAGGGACTTCACTGTGAGTGAGTTGAACAAGAAGCTGACAAGATGTATAGGTACAAAACAAGTAGAGAAAGAAACAATGAGAGTTTTGCTCAGGCAGTTATTCTTGGTTTTGAGTGTCCTATGTCAACCCACTCTTTATTGCACTGAGGCCACCTTGCCCTGTTCTGGATAACAGGACAGAGATTGACTGGGATGGATGTTCATCATATTTACATCTTTTTTTTATATCTATTTTAGAGCACTGGGCAGAGTAAGGAGGCTTTATTGTGAACCAGAGTCACTGTTTTCCCTGTCTGGTCTCACAGCTGACCAAAGTCAGGTGTGTTTGATATCTGCCTGGCTACCTTCCCAAAAAAACCTCTAGAGGTAGCAGGAGGTTAAATTTTCCAGGCAGATTACATTGCCCTGTGGGCAGGGTACATTACGTCTACTTGAGATGATTTCTCTTTGACTCTCATACATTTGCTCGAGATACTGTGGAGCTACCTGGTGATTTATCTGTAGGCACTGAGAGCAGGGAAGGAGAAGTCTGCGTGTCCTAGCCAAACTGCAGTCTCCTTCTGCTTGTTCTGCTTCCTGTTTCCCCTCTTTCCAGCTAGAAAATAATCTGCCTTATGTGCAAGGTTTATCATGCATTCACTGCATCCCATCCTGGAGAAAACCACATGCCACTTGTGACTTGGGGATCTTTCAAGATAAGAGAGCCCTGTAAGAAAATGCTTTTACTGTATAACATTTCATTATAATTACATTTTTTTTTGAATCGGGTCCTACACCAAGAATTTAATCTAATTTTGATTATCCAGAGGTTTTAAACCTCTTCAGCTCCTGTTTCAGCTTGCATGAATAATACTGCTATCTCCTTTCACTCATATTCCCCAGCAAACCCTTCTGGCAGAAAACAGCTTCTCCATTGTACCCCATTTCTAGAGCTATTGGCAGGAAGGTGTTACGCAGAGCGTTACAGACCAAACACAGAAGTATGGCTGACTTCTTCTGCAAAGAAAAAGCCCCCCATGGCTTTTTTGTTTGGGAGAAGCACTGACATCTTGCTGATGTACTGCATTATTCAGAGTACAACCTTTAATCCCTACAGATTGCTTAAAGGAGCATCCTAAACAATGTCTATTCCTCCCTTAAGGGGCTCTTGCCAAGTTCAGTATAGTCCTAAGTATGCAGACATGGGATGGGAAAAGAGAGTCAGGAAGGACCTCAGCCAGTTGCTGGTTTCCTTATTAACAATTAAAATCTGAGGCAGCATCAAAGAGGGATGTGGTTGTCTCTGTCTGAGTCAGAAAGTAGCTTCTAGCTTCTGACGGATCCTGCCAGGCTTTGCCAAGGACAGGGCTGCTGTGGCTTACCTAGAAAAACTGCTGCAGCCAGCATGCATCTCAACTGTAGAAATGTCTGAGATAGATAGATACATACTGCATCCAGATGTTGAACGTGGAGGTGAGGGGTGAAGCTATTTGAACTGGTCTGCTCAGGTACGTGCCTGTCTTGACCTTCAGGGTTTGACTGTTTCACCAATAACCCTTCTGTCACTAATGTTTGTATTCAATTTATTGGAAAATAACCTTAATTCACTGATATTGCTAAGGAAATCCTTCTGATGGACCTTTGGGTGTCCATCAGTGACAAGTGCCGCAAAATACTGAATGCAACAATGACGACTATGTGTCTAATTTATTATTTAGTTGTGTCCACTTCCATTGTACGTAAAACAACCCAAAGACAAAAGTGGTGGGTACAACAACAATATATGTACGGTCTTGTAAATGCTAATGTGGATTTAGCCGTGGTGATGCTGTATCCAGAATGATGGAAGGATACGAGTGTGTCGGGTCTGCAAGAAGAGGTAAAATATCTTCTGTTGAATCAACAGATAGAATCGAAAAGAAATGGGCACTCAGTTTTGTATAGAAATCTCTTCATGAGATCTCAAAAGAAACAGCAAAATCCCAGTTAAATACTAGTTAGCCACAATTATTGTTCTTCGTTTAATCTAATTAAGCCTTCAATTTAGTAAGAAAAGCAATTAACATCTGAAAAGCCAAGAAGGCTGGTAGAAAGAGTGGAGGAGGCAGGTCCGCAGACATAGTGGGAGAGAGAGAAAAAGTGTTTTTAGTACGAGTGCAGAAGGGAGGTGCCATCTGCATAGCTGTAGATGGCCATAAAACCAATGGCTCTGTGTAGTTCATGGTCTTTAATTCTGGTGGAACCAGGGATTTTAGTTCTCTAAACTGGTTTTGAAGATATTTCCTAAATTTACGGTAAGGGTCAGGAATGAAAAATCAGAGAAGGATTCTTTTCTGTGAAAAATGTTCCTCCCATCAGTTCAGTTTGTGATTCTGTTTTAGTTCATTTTGTGGTAGAGTTGTGGTTTTGTGCTAGCTGTGTAGTTTCCATGAGGACATTTGGTTCTTTGGATGAAATGCACTGTGTTTTGTAATGATCATGCATAGGATCCAGGGGTTTGTATGGATATCTTGTAGAGCAGTTACAGCAGATTTTGAGTTTCTTCCCAGAGAAACAAGGCGAAATGGAAAGTGCCAAAGTCTGGTTTCATTTGTCATTTCTTGGTGTGCAGAAAGTTTCATGGAAGAAGTGATCACTTTGGCTAGCCTACTGGGCTGCTTGGAAGCTGGGGGCACAGATTGTGGGAACATTGCTTTCAAGGCAAGGTCTTTGTTCAACACAGCTTTTAATTATTTAATATTCTCTGCATAAATTCCAGCATGGGGTAACATTTGGTAGCAAGAAGCGTAGAGATGCTAGGAGATTTCTTTTAGTACTGTAGTGTGGTTGTTCAAAGAAAATACAATTGCAGTCTCAGAAACTCATAAAAAGAATAAGCAGTAAAGGCTGGGAAAGAAAAATATTGGAGGGAGGTGTTAAGAGGCAGAATAACCACACCTGGGGATGTTATTGCAAGGGTCCTAGTACAAGGACATGAATATAGTGATTTTGAAGGCATGTAGAGAAGACATCACTGCATAGGGATGCTTTAGAGATCTCTGATCCAAACCTGTGTTAGTTGCATCTGCAGAGAGATCTGGAGTTATTCTAGCAATAAGCATGTCCATGGAATGACATTAAGGGGTGTGTTGACTGAGCAGCGAAGAGCTGCTGTACAAACTGCAGAGATGTGAGCCCAGCTCTGCAATAAGAGGATACCAGCCTGGAAAGTGCTGGGATGGTATTATATCGAGTGCTTTCCACATAGAAATGTATTTCAAAAAGTGTCACAGAAGTAATTGGAAAACATCAACAACTGTTGATAAAAACATGTAACTGGACACGCCTGGTGGAACCTCTGTCTGCAGAAAGCAATGAATGAAGATCCATAAAGAATTGAAATGAATTGTTAATCTCTTGTTACTTAAATGAGATTCACAAGAAAGTTGCTGATTTTTCCATGAAAAGATGACCTTGTCCTGAAACCAGATAAATCTCTAAAGTCTTTCCACCCATTGGAATTGCTTTACTGGAGTTGTGCAAGGGATTTATTTGGTGCTCAGTCAAGCTGTTTTGCTGGAAGCAGTGTACTTGCTGAAGTTAGGGATCCCAAAGTATTAATTTTGCTGTAACCTTTAAGCTAAGAGTGTTTGGACTAGGTTAGTATTTGGACAGGAGCCTTAAAACCCCAAACTGGAAGAAGTTGGAGTTGTGCAAGAGCTGGGTGGATGGCATTTGTTTCTCAGAGTGAGGCAGTCTGGATTGCACTAATGCTTTGGCATGATGTTAAGCAAGAGCCGTTAAAATATTAGTCCTGACTTCTTTATGGTTGTTTTAAATCAATAGTGCCCCACAGCCCAAGCCAGCAGACTGAGATTATGAACCTCAGCATCCTGGCCAAATCCAGCTTAGTCTTTCAAAACAACTTGAGTGGTATTAACTGTGCTGTAGGCATTTGCAACATTCTTGGATTTATGGACCCTAACCATCTTCTCATTAGGAATGTCATACACAAAGTTTTCCCTATAGTATCTATCTATGAATTTACTTTTCTTTGTCACCTTTTTGTGTGGCTATAGAAGTTGCCCATGGACCAGAGACTAAAAAACACCGAGTCATAATATTCTTTAGTGCTTCAGCTGTTGTGTATGGGGGAGTATTAAGTGGAGCATATAGAGATGATGTGAAGGATTTTAAGACCAGCTGTGGAAACCTCTTTGGGAGAATTTGGGCTTGTGTTCATGTGAACCGGGGCTGAGATTCAGAATACTTTAGGAGATTTGGACTAAGATCTTCACTAAATGACCCCTTTTCTCTGTTCCTGCACTTTAATATGCGTGCCTGAGAAGGAAATGGTTAGGGCAAAGCTGCGGGGAGGGAAAGGAGAAGTGGAAAAAGTGGAGGCAAAAGCAACATGTGCACAGTTGAATATATTCTAGGTGTTCCTTGTTTCCCAATAATGTTAAATTTACTCTGAGTCTTACTCCATGGAGACTTGCATGGACTTCCACGGGGTCTAGATCATCGTGGTGGGGAAGCTTGCGGTAATAGTTGCACAAAGTGATGGATGGACCTCACCATGTGTGGAGAGCAGTTGGCAGGTGGATTACCGGCAGTTTTAGAGCAGGCATTTGCAATGGCTGCACACAAAAAGCAAAAATCTGTTTGTGTGTAAAACTTGCCATGACATGATAGGTGCTCTCAGAGTCAGTTGGCTATTTTGGGCTAGGATTCTGTGAGTGGCTTTTGGGCTTTCATTTCTTAAGGATCTAGCCCTGTGGTTGTCATCTGGCATCATAATTGTGATTGACATATTAATGCCAGTGGCTCAAGATTGGTTTTTAACAATTTCAGAGGAGACTCAGAACCACCTCTGTTTCCTGGATGGTACTGGAGGTTGCATGGGCAGGTTGAATGTTGGGAAGGCAGTAAGGGTTAAGGAATGCTGGATGACCAGTGCAGCTTCAGAGAGGAAAAAGCTTTGTGCATTTGTGCATTGTGCATCAGGAAAATAGATGCAGGGGTGTTATAGGATGGGGAGTGAGGATATGGTTGTTACACGCTGGCATATGAAGCAAGGAACCATCATAACAGTGATTTGTTGTGGGGGACAGAGGGATGGAAATGGGGCATTAACCTTAGGACAAAGCAAGCAAGAGGAGAGTCACTTAGATCCCACGGGAATGTGGGGCTGCAGAAGGCTGCATCCTTGGGTCAGGAGCTCTGGTAGGACTGGGCTCCGTTGTCTTGCTGTGTGTAACAAAACATTTCAGCTGTCTCTGATACTGTGCTGCTGATTTCTGCCCATCTGAAATCCCTTTCTGATCACTGAGCAGCATTTTAAACTCATGTTCCTGCCCTCAAGCTTCTCCTCATTGGTTTTGGATTGATTTATTCAGCCTCTGTCCCATCGTGTCCAAACAGCTTTGATGCCTGCGTGCTGTCTGGTGGTGGCTGCTGGTCCCTCACAGGGCTCTGATCTTTTCAGCTTGACCATTTCCATCCCCCATCCCAGGAATGGGTCGGTTGGGAGATACAGGAGAAACCATGGCACGTGATGGGTATCCCGGGTCAGGTCTGTGCTCCTCAGCTCCTTGTGAGCAGTTTAACACAGTGACTGCATGGCGACCAGTCTAAGGCCAACTAGAATTGGAGAACAAGCTCCCTCTGGCTTTCCATGCCTTAGGTCAAGTCCCTGGTGGAGCATTTCTTGTTGGAGTCAGCCTATCTGTGCCTGTGAGAGAGGAACTGTGCTTTCACTCAGATCTCCTATGGATTGGTCAATGGCACAACTGAGTGTTGTTTGCACATGGTGTTTCCTGAGACAGCTATTTTTTAATGCTTCTGCTTAGTCCACACTAGTCTCCTCAAATGTTTCCATTTTCTCTCAGCTGTATTTGATTAGAGGCTGTTACGCAGCTGCTAGGAAAGACTTCCCTCACCAAAATGCCTCTGTTCTCAAAAGCCTTTTTTGGAGGATTTGACACAGAAGATCCCTCCGTTGTGGCATAGTCCTGGTGGTCCTAGGAGGGACCCTGGGTCTGCTGAGCAGTCTACTCTTGCTTTCACCTTGCAATGCCACCGCTGTGCTTGCGAAGCCCAAGGTAAAGCATTAGCCTCATTTAGGACAAGGTCTGCAGCTCAGGTTTGTGTCCTTTGCCATGCAACCAAGAAGCTACTCAACAGTGTCTCTTGGTGCACCTTTGGGAGGAGAGTGCAAAACCAGCTGGCAAAGCAGTAGCTCTTTAAAAGGATCTCCCGTGCCTGGATTATTATAAATCAGCTGCTTCCCTGGGTGCTAGCAGTGAGGATCTAAGTCCCAGTGTGCTAGGGATTTTGGAGGGCCTTCCTCTGACCTTTACATACTACAGAGATCCCTCCAGGGACTGAGTTGCAGGATAGCTGAAGTCTGCTATCTTCTGCCGGCAGGCAGATGATTGCAGTCACTACACTTTCCTGAGGACCAGTTTCATGGATGGCATTTCCAAATCCAGCAGAAAATCCCAGACTATGTGAGCAAGGATAGCTAGCTAGACATGGGCCTGAAGAGGAAAGCCAGATCTCTATTCATCTCACTTCAAGGAAATCTGGATGTGGGTGAGGACGCAACTGCGAATTCCCCACTTAACTCAGTTTGGGTTGTGGGTGACGGCCCTGCAATGTCTCAGTACTCAGAAAATAAGAACTGCAAGTGGAATGGGAACTGGATCCCTATGGTTTGCAAAAGCAATAGTTTTGGGATGAAAAGGCAGCACAGACGTGTAAATCCTGAGTAATACTGATGTGGGTATTGCCAAAGACAACCTGTCCATCCCTGACCACTGTACTGTGAGCTCAGCTCAGCGAGGTATAATGAGATGAGGCTTTACCACGACCTGATGCTTGAGACAAACCCAGTTTATCTCAAGTCTGCCAGAGCTGTTGCATCTCTGCTTCAGCTCACTGATGGCAGATTCCTGCTGGTGCCATACGGAGGAGTCTTGCAGAATTAAACAACAAACTTTTCATTTTAACCATCTTCTGGCCTGAGGAGTTTCAAACCTACACCAGAGGTCTCAGGGGATGTTAAAAAAACTAACTAATATAGCAACTCTGTGCAGAGGGGCTCATCCTCAGCTATGTCATCTCAGTGACACTTGGATGCATGCTTATAACCACCTGGGTTTGTCTCTGCTAAAGTCCATAGGGTGTTTCTGTATTGAGCACTCTCATTGCTATTTCAAAATCTGCTTTTTATCTCCCGAAGTTCCAGTTTGTCAAGTTGGCTTTTTTTTTTCTTCTGCATTTGTGAAGCAATTCCAGAGAACTAGAGGGATAAGGGGGCTAGAGCTGGTGGCTTGGGACTTGATAAATATTTTCCCTCTGGAAGATTTAGTGTTCGCGGAAGGTATGTGATTGATTTTGCTGGTCACTTAATTGAAGTAAAATGAAAAGCGAATTTCCAATAAACTAAACCATTATTCATCTGAGATCACAAATCTGTACCCAGGGAGCCCTCAGCAAATCTCTCTTCCCATGTGCATTGTCACTGCAAGGGACGAGAGGATCCCTCTTTTTCATTCATATGCACCGGAGGTGACCGCGAGCGCCAGTGGTGCATCACAGCACGTAAGCGCTGTTAAGGATTTTCAGTCAGCTTTGGCATGAATGGTGGTGTGCTGTAAACACTCGGATATTGTAGTGACAGAAGATCAAATAAATATCTAGGTAGATGGATGGCTGGAGGGGAAAGTGGAGCTGGAGTATGCTCACTCTTCCCTCTGTTCCTTGACATCTTGGGGGAAGTTTTGCTTGAACCTGGTCGGAGTTTCACCATTAACTTCAGCAGGGCTGGGGTTTAACTGCTGGGTTTCCAGCTCAGTGAAATGAGATGGAAAAAAAGAGAAGCACGCTGCTTAATTGCAGCTCCTCCTGGGAGCAAACGTGTCAACCTTTAAACAGTGACATGAAACTGTACAACACAGTACTCTATGGGGATGCAGCCGTGATGGGTGTTACGTGCAGGCAGAAGCTGGATTGCTTTTTATTTCCATTTTCAGTGAGGCTGGAGCCGGGGAAGGCAGTGGGCAGCGCAGCCCACATCCCTGCCAGGCACTGAGTGCCAAGTCTACCTGGCCAGGACCCAGCGCTGCTCCTCCTGAATTATAGAGAGGAGCTGATGATGAGAAAGGGTGACACGGGCTTGCCAGAAATGTGGCAGAAGGTTTATGCAGCCAGGTAAAATGTCACTGAAGGGTTAGTGTTAATAGAGGGGTATTCTCCCTGTGGGGAAATTTTGGAGAGCAAAGAATGGGCTGTCTGTCTTCTCGTTGCGCTGCTGTGGTTTCATGTCAAAGCTCAGCGTATTCCTTTCAGAAGTCCTGCTGCATTGCATGAGTACAGGGTGGCAACTTGTTAGGAAAATGATAGGAGTTTGGGGACTAAAGTTTAATATATATATAACTCCTATAAATTATAATCAATGTTGCCTCCACATGTGCAAGCCAACCCCCACACATGGTTTGAATTAATGCTGGGGGACCATCTTGGAGGAGCAGAACACCTTCAGCACTGAAGTCATGTTGCCTGAGCTAAAGATGTGACCCCAGCAGCCCTAAAAAATGGCGTATTCTTCTTGATGCAGCACAAGCACAAGTAAGAGATGTAATCCTAAGTCCTCATGCTGAGACCACTGATGCAAAAGGGAAATGTTTGCATTGAATCAGGATCCCACAGTTAAAAAAACAACCTGTGTATTAGTGATGGTCTCTCTTATTGCAGCAAATGGATTGTATAAAGAAATCAAAGCAAAGCAAATGTAACTCAGGTGAGTTACTCGCTCACAGAATTAAGGTTAGTCTTCAACAAGGGACCAGATTTCTGAGATTGGCTTTTGTCATGCTCCTTTTGGCAACAGTCCCTGTTCCCCTTTCCCTCTTTCCCTGTAGCATTTCAGGACAGACTGCCAGGACATCCCACCCCAGGCGAGCAGACTGCCTTGCCCAGACCTGCACCTTGCCAATACCTTCTAACCAGAACTTAGAGGAGCCCAAGGAGCCGCGGTGCTGCAGCTCGGGGATGAGGTCTCTGCAGCTAAAAGTCAGCTGTAACTAGGGGCTGCGTGGCAGCAGCAATGAACCATTCTGGCTAATCCAATTAACTTCACTCTTCGGTCATCATGCTCATCAACTCCCTTCTATTATTAATATAAAAACACACAATGACAGGAGAACTTTTGTTTGAGAGGGGATGGAGGGTGTGTTTCATTAAAATAAGCAGGCTCTACAGTGAAAACCTTTCTGCTCTGAGCTAGTTCTGGTTCCACAAGTTCATCCTGGCGCTTCCCAAGGCAGGTGACCTGCCCGAATTCTTTGCAATCTATGACACTGGGAGCTCTGTTCAGGGAACAGCACAGGTGTCTCACCTTGCTTCAGAGATGCTCTTTTTTAGGGGGTTAGAAACTCAAGGGAGGAGCATGCATTCCATGTGAGCATATGTGCAGGTGCATGCCCAGGCAGAGCATCTCTGCCTCGTGCAATCAGAGGGTACCGGCAGCACTATGTTGTTGGTGCGTGTATTTATGTGAATATATGTTTTGTGGCATCTATAATGCTTGTGTGGTGACTCACAGGCTGTTGTTTGAGATGAGCTGGGCTTGGAGGGGGTACATCCTTGCTGTTGTGTGTTGTGGCTTGGAGTATTGGTGTCTTTGGCAGCACGTGCACTCGGTGAGTATGCCCTTGGCTGAAGAGGAGCCCAAGTGCCCCAGCCCAAACCTAGGCTGCCCCTAGGACAGAGCCTGTTCACTCACCTGGCTCTGCTCGGTTTTCTCCAGCAAACCCAGAGCCTGCTGAGGAAGGAGGAGAGTGAGTGATGCGAAAGTTAGTTATATTTTCCAGTGGCTTTCCCTCGGCGCCGCTACCATCGACCTTGGCTGAACTCACTGCACTCACAAAAATTAGAACCATTTCTCATTGCAAGCCTGGGCCCCGGGACCTGTCATTTTTTTCAAGAGCAATGTTTAAACGCCTCCCAGCCTCCACGTGCTGAGAGGGGCTGGGGAGCAGGTCCAGCGAGGTCCAGCTGAGCTCCTGGGAACTTTAAGATGAAGCAGGAAAGGAGCTGCCATATGGAGAGCTGCTACCCTCAGCATGGCTGAACACCTTGTCCTTGCCTCCAAAATTTGCTCCACTAGCCTGCTGGATTTTTCTGCCTTGCCCCAGCCAGCTCTAGGTTATAGAAAAGGAAATAAAAAGCATGTTTATTTTTAACCAGGGCTGCCTGAGAGGGAGACTCTGTGTGCAAGCAATGACCCAGGGACAGTGCCAGCTACATGCTACACCATGTAACGATGCTGCTGCTCAGCTGCTGTGGCTGGGAGGAAGCAGCAGTGGCAGCCGGGGTCTCCTGAAGCACCACCAGCAGCAAACCCAGCAGCTTTCTTCCAGCCACGTTGGGTCTGAGAGCGTGGCCCATGTCCTCCAAAATGCATCCAAACAAGTGGGGATATCCCCTAGCAAAACAGCCTCGTTCTGCTCCTGGCGTGGCTTGTCTCATGGCTGTATAGAGAGGTTATAAAACCTGGGAGTGTTAGAGCAGCCTCTGGTTGTTGTGTTAGAGCAGGCTGGTATTAAGAGGGCATAAAATCATATCAAAGCCACCTTTGCCTCTCCCCCACGACCCTGGTCCCAGCCTCTCAGAGTGGCAGCAATCCCTGAACTCCACTTAATTCCCTGGAGTCCCATCACACCGAGGCAAGCCTTGCAGGGAACGGTAACTGTAAGTCAATGCCAGGTAATTTCTTCACTGCAAGGTTATTTTGTCCAGCCTGACTGTTTCAGCTGAGGGTAATGGCGTTTCCCCTCTTTCCCCTCCTTGGAGAGTGTTTTCAGAGTGTAATAGATGCTATTCTCAGTATATTTTCTGTAGATACCACTCAGGTTTCTTCCAGACGTCCCACATGATAATCAGTTAATATCCTTCTTTAGAGTCATTTCATCCTCCTGTTTTCCACCTTTGCTGCTTATCTGAGCTGAGCTTGGTAGCTGAGCCCTATTGAACTCCTCAAACTCTTTTTCCAGTCTGTAGAAAGCTGGATTAGCTTTTCAGTAGCCTGGGTCATCTTGGGAGAAAAAAGGTATGTTAGAGGGCAACCAATTTATTTGCTTAATATTCTGAGAGCAGCAGCCTTTTGGTTCCCCAGTTGCATGTGCCTGTGTATAATAACTCTTCTGGGAAGCAGGGGTGGATAGATCGGGAAGTATCTTTAAAACAAGCATGCACTCTATGGTGGATAGAGTCATTTGATTTGCTGTATGTACAAACTGCAGCAGAGTGCACGGAAAATTGCTCCTGCGGATCAAGAGGTCTGAGTTGTTTGGCAGCAAGTGCTGCAGAGGGCAGAAAGTTGCCCTGCTCCCAGTGTTGCAGGTGGGAGGAAGCCTTCAAGGACATTGCATCTCATAATATTCAGCTGGTATCATATTGGCATCTATGTTTGCTGCACAGTTTGGTATCACATCTGGGTCTCTTGAGACTCAGGCTGGGACCTGGACACCTGGAGCATCCTTCATCTTCAGTTAACAGGCTGAGTTTGGCCTTTCCCTATGATTGGCATGACAGCATACGATCCACAGCGTTCTGCAGACACCTTTTCCCGAAAAGCCAGTGGAGGCTTGTTTTTAGCTCAGCAGTTGCCACTGTCTGTAAAGTATACTACAAGCTCTTTAGCTTAATACCCAAAAGGATGCAGCCACACACCCCTTCAGTGGCACTAATAACATAACGTAAAACGAAATTAACCCATCTGCTAAACCTCAACACGTCATCAGATAATTATCAGCAACATACAATCTCCTCCAAGGAAGATCTTATTCTATTAAAGAGAAATTGGCCTACACTTCAGCTGCAAGAATGACGATGTGCTCTTCATATGAGATTTCAAGTCTTGGAGTTAAAGCATGCAGTGATTTCTGATAAGCAGCAGTCATGGAGAGGAGCTCTGCCTGAGCTTACCTTTCCACCCCTGCAACATGCGTCTCTCTCCCCGTAGCTGCCACGCTCCCAGCATCCCGGTGCAACCTTGCAAAGGTTTCGGGGATGCCAAGGCTGAGGCCAGCTCTGATTGCCTGGAAGGGATGGTTGGGAAGGGACACATGATGGGCGGGAGGTTCCTGGAAAACGGCTGTACTCATCCCATCTTCCCCCGCCCAGCTTCTAGCACTTTCCATCTGGCTGCCACAAAACACCTATGGGAACCCACCAAACTGCTGCAAACCCCTTGAAATCTCTAGACCTTGTGACTCTGTGCCTGCAGGGCTTGATGCCCATGACAAATGCATTGCCAAGCGTTAACCTTGCACTTACGGCTCGGCCCCGATAGGAAGCTTCCCCTGCTCTCCTCCTGAGAAGGAGGTCCCTTATGGCTGTCTGAAATGTCATCCAGAGCATGTGATGTGGGACTGGGGGTGCAGGTAGGGTGGGCAGAGGAGGAAGCACGTCCTTTTCTCTTCAAGGCAGGCAGAGCAGGAGCGCCAAATTGATTTGCGACGGTTGCAGCGCAGTGGATCAGGCTCTGGCAGGATTTCTGCCTGCCCCGGCGGACTGTGCACTGCAGCTAATCCTTTTCCGTGGCACAGCTCACCTCTCTGCTCTCCTCCTCCCCTCTGCCTTTCTGTTCGGCCACTGATTTCCCCCCCTTCCTCTTCTTTCCCCTTTGCAAATTTCACATCTTCTTTTAAGTTTGCCTGGTAATTTCTTCTGCAATGGCAAATCTGTCTTGTAATTCTCCAGGTTCACAGGTGACGTGTTCTGGGGGGACGAATCCTGCTCAGCCGCTTGTATTATACATCTGTGCATTGCACAAACGATGATCGGTAACCAACAGCTCCCGGATGGCAGTGTGGTTGGGGATAGACACCCCTTTGCCAGTCCCTGCAGTGTCCTGATGAGCACTGTGATGCTGTGAACTTTTTGGAGGGGGGGGCTTTATATTCGTATACTGGGACCTCCACAAATCATGGAAAAAATGAAGTTTGAGGCCTCTCTGGTGGACCTCCAGATCCAATCGTGCAGAGTTTCTCATCTGAAAGAGTGTTTGTTCAGCATAAGGAAAGCAACAACAGCCAACAGAAAGAAGCATCCCACTTTTTCCTCCTCTCCTCCAAACAAAAGCATCGTCTAAGGAGAGGGAGGCACAAGTCTGGGTTGCTGGGTTTCCAACAGGACACAGATGCCAGAGCAGAGAGCGGCTGCTCCGTAGCATTTTCAAAACCTTCTTTTAGCCTTGGGCACACGCTGGCACCGTGTTTTCGAGCAGATCCGTAATTTTCCAGTGGATTCTTTTTCGCAACAAGGCAACATGTTTCCATGTCAAAACTTTCTGCGAGGGCTTATCGATTTTGATGCAGGGCTTTTGTGCTAAAGAAGAGAAAGGTAGCGACTGCAATGTTTTCAATCAAGATCGTGTAGTTTGACTTTTTAAATAAATTTTTGCCTTGCAAGGAGTGGTTTTTCTGCCATGCTCATTTAAAAGAAAATCAAAGCAAAGCCTCCCTGCTGACACTAAATAAGCTTCCCAGTCTCACCTGCAGGAAATTTCCAAATGTGACATTTTATCCAGTTGAACAAACACAAGCAGAAGCCCAAATTTGTGGGATTTGCTGTGAATCAGAAGTCAAGATCCCACATAACTCTGATTTCCAGCTGCAGAGTGCAGCAGCTCAGGGTTTCAGACCTAAACTTGCCTGCAACTCAGGGCTGGGATTTCAGATCAGATCTGTCCTTGACAGGGGGACCCTGAGTTCTCAGGCAGCAGCAAATCCACTCCTGCTGGAGCCAATTTTTCTTGAAACCTCAACCCTTGTCAGCGATATTTCTTCCCTTGGATTTTCCAGCCTCTCTGCTCCTTTTAGGCTGCAAAAGAACTAGATGCCAGGCTTGAAGGCATACTGCGGGGAAGGATGTAGGTGTCCAAAACTCACTAATACATGAACGTGTCTTTTGGTGTCTGATCCAAAACCTCTCCTCGTGTTGATGGAAGTCGTCCCATTGCCTTCACTGTGTTTCTGCTCACGCCTCTGATCAGGGCTCTGCTAATTATTCTCCGTTATTAACTGCTTGGTAATGTTGCTGTATGCCATTATGTGGGTGTATTTGTTAGTCCAATGATGCAGCCAACTGCTGTGTCCTCCTGCCCTCCATGTTTCTTGCTGGCCCTGCTCTCCCAGGCAAAGCACAGGCTATGAAGGGACAAGGCAATCTGCTTAATGGAAGAGACACCGCTGACCCCAGGCCCTCTGGTCACCTCTGCAATTAAACCGTAATGGAGGCCAGTCCTGGCTAGGCAGAAGATCAAGGCAGGTGCAGCAGCTGGAGTAATTTTAGGCGGGTGCTTAAGTGCACCGACCTCCAAATTTGAGGTTGCTGATGGTTTGCTGAGGTCTCCCACCCATGCTGATGGCTGGATAGATGTCCTGGCCACCAGCCTGGCTCGGCTTTCCAAGCTACATCAGAAAGCCCACCAGGCAGAAGCTCTGGCCCATGGCTGTCCCCAGAGTTTAATTCCCAGCTGTCAGCTGATGCCCAGACATAGTTTGGGGTAGCTTGGTCTGGAGTTCATCTCCAGTCAGCAGTTCAGGTGCAGCCCCCATGCTGGTAGGAATGTGGATATGAACGGGTATAGGGGGCAAGGGAATAAGCTCTGATCTGGTTTATTTGCTTATCTACAGATGTAGCCACCCAGTCCTCATGAAAACAGAGTGGCAGAAGGGTCTAGACCTGCCCTTCTCCCTGCAGGCAACTGCTATTCAAAAACCTGCTGGGATCACATGTAAAAACCACAGAATCTGGCCATTCTTGTGCAGTTTCTTCATCATCTGGATGTTCCTCTCATTAGTGAATGAAGTGTCCTCTCCCTACGTCTGAGGCTTAACTCAGGCTTGACCATAGGTCTGTTACATGAACATTTAAAACAAAGCTTGCTCTACTGAGCCTCCCATTAAAGGATCTGTAATTATTTAAAAGAGCAATAAAAGAAGCCTCAGAAGCCTTATGAAGCCTGGGAGGTCATTGAATTATCCAGAAAATAGTAGGCATTTTCTATGGAAAATTTTGTCCTTTTATCCAAAGACTTAAGAAGGTTTTGGGGTTTTTTTGTTTGCTTGTTTTACTGTCAAAAATCAGATATATGGGGGAAATTGGGCTTTTTGCAAATGGTTCAATTCAAAATCCCTGTTCCCCATCCTAATAATGCTTGATGGGAAATTTTCAATTAGCCCCGATCATTATCAACGTTTTGCAAATTAGGGAAACTCAGGCACAGAAGCGTAATCATTTGTTTATGGGCCTTCTGCATGTCAGAAAGCAGATTATGGCTGTCCCTTGGGCAATTCCTGATAGCCTGGCCGGTTGCACTGGGGCCTCCGTGTTTGCTGGAGTTACCGAGCTCCATGCAGACTTATTCCGAATGTGAAGAGGCTGTTTGTTCAAGACTAATTTTAATTTTTTATGTCTTTAAAGTGGCAACCCTAAAATAGATCCAGGAATCCAAGCTGTCCTTGCGTGAGGATCCTCTGAACATTGAAGGTGTAGAAGTTCGTCCAGGTCTGTCTGGTCTGGTCTCAAATCCCAGCAAGGTGGGAAGTGTAGGGTGTTTGGCTTCAGCTTCCCAATCAGACCTTCCTGCTATGGTCTAGGACCTGAATATAGTTTGGTCTCCTAAATTAAGCTTTGAAATTAGAAGAAAATATGTAGTTAGCCCTGCCAGCTCACTCGGTCAGGCAGGGCACAGCAGATCTCTGGCCATGTTGCTATGTGTGGTCATCTCCAGTTCAAGTGGTACCAGCGTTTTAGCCACATCCTCACAGCTGACAAACCTACCTTCTGTCCCCAAATCACCCTCTCTTTCAGTTGATGCCCTTCCATCCATAAAGCTGTGTTTTGCTTTGAGTTTTGGGATTGAAAGGCATCACCCTTATTGCTGCTAATATGTTTTTTGGGAATATGTGGGTGGAAGGGGAGGTTGCCTTTCTTGTGGATGAAATGGTTCTCCCTTGGGATCTCAAGGCTACTGTTGTTCCTCCTCTCCTTTTTTGGGGGATCCCTTTGCCACAGGTGCCTCTCTTGGCCCTGCAGTCCTGTAGTTTGGTTGGTAAGGATGACGTCCCAGCACCATCTCCTTCCATTTCAGTTGTTGTCCCAGCTGTTGTGTGTGATGCAATGACGGGACTCGTCCCATTTGCACATCCACAACCAGCAGCTGATCATGGTGAATGACCCTGCGCATTTCTGTTTGCTTCACGTCACTGATAGGTATAAATAAGTGCTGATTGCTTTGCACGTGCTGGTCACCATGGATCTCCAAGTCTGCTGGGGGAACTCCCTCCAGCCAAAGATTTAAGCCCCTCATTCTGTCAGACCCTTTCTCATTTATCCATCTCGCCATTGCTTCCTTGTCCACTGCTTTCCTGGCCATTTACAGCACAATGTCTGAGCCAGCAGAACGTTTCCAAAGCAGAGGAAAAAAACCCCAAACCCTGTATCTCCTTTATGGCTCATGCAGAACTCCGGAACAACTTTGATTTAAACCATAACATTTGGCAGGTGATCAGTCCGTAAAATATCCTAATCACTGATAGAGTTTAAAATTAAACAAGTAATGAGATCTTTTTTTCTTTCTTTCTTCATCCTTTTTTTTTTTTTTTTGAGTACTGTTGCAAAAGGACTTTTTTAGTAAATCAGGTGGGAAAGGGAAAATAAAGTGTAAACAACTGGGTTGCAGTTACAGCGCTGGATTCAGCATTGTTTAGTACCTGCTCATGCTTTATTAATTGTGATAGCACCGCTACGCCTCATAGGTGTCGAGCTGGCTCCGAGTCCCTGGGGAACCTCATCTGTTTGTGTTTGCAAGGAGAGACACAGTAGGGTTGTTTGGACAGATCCTGAGATGCGCTAATTAGAAGTTAAAGATCCACTTTCCGGCACGAGATGAGAATGCATTAGAGTGGGGAGCACTTTCTAATGCTTTGACTTTTTAAAAGCACATGCCGCATTAAAGCCCATGGTGTTTCTTTGATCCATGCCACCAAAATAATTCCAGGGGCAAACACAAATGAGGGATAATAACTAATTTAACTGGAATTATTGGAGAGCGACACTGCAGAAGATTAAGATTTCCAGAGCAGACTGTAATTGCTGGGAGATTGGGGTCTGATGCCTGTTTATCTATTCTATTCATCTCTCTCTGCATCTGTCCTTCTACTCGATCAGCTGCCCATTAGCCATCATTTAGCTACTGTTCCTGCCTTTTCTGCCTTCAGTGTCTCACCCCTTCTATCTGCTTGTTAGCTAGAACAGATGTAAGAAAACTGCATTCTGCACAGAAGGTAAATGTGAGCTCTAATGGGCCAGATTTTGGTTTTGTATGTTCTGGTGTAACTTTGCAGAAGTAAGAGAAATTCTTCTGGGTTTAGAGTAGCACGGCGGCAGCAAAATTGGGCCCTCACCACTGACATACTGTTCACTACCTGGTTAAACCTTCTCTACAGGACATTGGTAAATGAGTGAGATCCCAGGGCCAGGTTTTAAGACATCAGGATCATGACTGGGATGGTGTCCATTTTATGGGGAAGCACCTTTACTCCTTTAGCCGTTTCTTTCCTTTTTTTCCAGCCTCTTCTTGCGAGCCTGATCTGGTGTTCAAGTGCCCTTTGTAGTGCCGAGGGATTAAGAGCCAGGACAGGTCTAGGTTGCACATAGTGCGATTGCTGTCGATGTCCATTTTCCACCTGATGACCCATCCATCAATCATCACCTGTTGTGCCAAGCTACTGTATGCCTCTTTCTATTGCTACGTCTCTGGGTGATCTCCCATCCTGCTACCTGATATCTGTCTGCTCTTCTCATCTACCCTGGACTGTTCATTTAGACTCCATTTACCTATTCACTGTTGATTTTGCATATTAAAATCTCTGCCCATCTTTGCTTAGCTAATGGGGATATTCATTGGATCTCATTTTGTAATAGGACATTAATTAGACTTTTATAATAGGATCCCTTTGGAATCGCACGTTGCATCCACAAGAGGCCTTAATACTTACATTTTATTCCTGTGAAAAACAAAGGAATTAGACACGTTTTTGCTCTGGTCGTGAAGACTGACCATCAAGCTCACAAAACACAAGGTACACCTAATGAGTCGGGCGATGTATCTTCCTATCTGTCATAAAAAAGCTCCCTCAAGTCAATCTAGGGGGAACATGCATACTATAAAGGAGGAATAACGAAATGAAATGAAGGAGATATATTGATGTGTCTGTGTAAACTGAAGAAAACACGGGCCCTGGGGACCTCTGGGAATCTTGCGCTTGAGTATTCTTTAAGCTTCCATGGATTTTTGTCCGTGTGTTGAAAGTATTGTTAACCCCTGAGGAAATTTAGTGCCCAGGATCAATGAACATAACACACAGATGCCTAATAATAGAAAATGGGATTGACGTGTTGCTCTGGTAAAATCACCCCAGCAGTTAATTCTGCTGCCACAACAAGCACGTCAATAAGGCTCCCTGCTGATTCATGGAAGGATTTGGGGGTACAGCATGGCATCTGGGAAGATGGAAGAGCTGAGTTTGCCTCAGCTGTACAGTTCCTTTTCCCAGTTGGAAAAAGGTGGAAATTTAACTCCAGCAAGGAGTATGTGTTCTTCAGAATAGGTTTGGGCACTGAATCAGGGACAGCACATGGCAGTGCATTGGCATTCCACTTCCAAACAGCTGAAAGATATTCCCCAAAGGCCCCACAGCCTCAACCTCTTCTCTCCCGCCCAGCTATTCCTGGCTGCTTTGGGGCACATTGATGGACTTCCTGATTATTTCTAGGTTGGAAGACAGAAAGAAGGTTTTCACCAGATTTCAGTTCCCTCTGGATCTACCTTGCACTGATTTTGGAGTATGAGCAAAGCAATCTAGGATTTCTTGTTTTTCAGGAATGACAGGCTCTGAGAAGTAATAAAAGGTGTTTTTCTTTGCCTAGTGGTGGCACTGAGACCATGTGTGAAAGGAAGAGAGATTAATTTTGTGAGAGACAGCATTTGAGAGGCTCTCTGTTCTGCAGTAAAACATCCCAAATGATGGGACCTTTGAAAGGTGAGCTGGTGCCCCATCCAGTCTCAGCATATCACGGCCGTCTCACTCCTGCTTAGAGCTGATCAAGTTGCCTGTGGGTTTCTTTTCAGGTGATGAAGTATCTCATACAGGTACATGCTGCAGCACTGCAGATCTCCCGTGCTTCCCTGCCAGGCCCCAGGTGGTCGGTCTGAGCTGGGATTTGCCTCCTGGATGTGTCCAGCGCACCGAGTCATGAAGCAGGAGAGAGAGCAGAACTGCACTGGGCTGGTGTAGCCCATCTTCGGGTTCTATGCTCAAGGGTTCCTTCTTCTCTATGCCACATGAGCAGGCAGTGGGGTTGGGACTGTGTTTGGAGAGCAAACTTTTGGCAATCTTGACTTTATCTCTGTGACCGCTCCATCAGTGACGTGTCCTTCCAGTTGCCTTGACCGAACTCCATCCACTTGGGCAGCATTGTGTCTGATGATACTGTGGGATCTGGTGCAGGCAATCCTGTTGCCCACGTGCTTGTGTAAAGCCACATCGTTATCTCCCTGCCTTTCACTGGGAAGCTTCTCTGAACACCGAACGCTTGCAATGATTTCACTTGCTTTGGATTGTGCTATGCATTTACTCACAAAGAAAAGCGGGCACCCCAATTTGGGTCCAGAGCAGGAAGCCTTACCTTTGAGTTACCAGCCTATGCAGGAGCCTCAGGGCTCTCAAAGCCAGAGAAGGGAGAACTGCTGGAGTTGTCCAGGCGCTGCTCCCCTGACCAGGGAGACTTTGCTCTGCTACGTTTCGTAGAATCATGGAGTAGTTTGGGTTGGAAGGGACCTTTAAAGGTCATCTAGTCCAACCCCCCTGCAATGAGCAGGGACATCTTCAACTAGATCAAGTTGCACAAAGCCCTGTCCAACCTGACCCCGAATGGTTCCAGGGATGGGACACCTACCAGCTCTCTGGGCAACCTGTTCCAGTGTTTCACCACCCCCATCATAAAAAATGTGTTCCTTATATCTAGGTTTCACATGCCTGAACTCTTCAGTGGTTTTTTTGGTGGTTGTCCTTGTTTTGAAGTTGATCCTCTTTTTTCTTCCTTAAGCTTCGAGCTCATCGAGGCACTCAGCTGTTAGTTGCTAGGCTGTAGCAAGCCCGTTGTACGGGCACACAACGTGCTGATGGAGCCGGGCTGCATCTGAGAAATTTGGGTCTGGATCCAAATTTCAGATGCTCTCAGATCTCAGGGCAGTCTGGGTCTGACTCTTCAGTTCTTCCCCTTCATGGGAGGTGAATCTCTAATCTCCTCGCTTCCTCAGCTCTTTCCAGACACGGGGATTTTGGGGTTGTGTATCAGACCCATCTCTGTGTCTCTAAATAACAATAAGGGGATTATCCTGCTTGGGGGGCTGGGGGGTGGAGGGAGGAGTGGGCTCTGCAGGAGACTCTCTGGGACCCATATGTTGGGTAGATGGTTAATTTTTGCAGTTGGGCGAAGACCAGCAATCTGCTTCGTGCCGAGGCTGCTAGGATGCTGTCTCACTGGCTGCCCCAGATACTGTCCTGCCCTTAGTTTATTAAGGATCAGGAAAGAAATTGCTGATGGTACCTACTGCACTGAGGAGGGGGGAGAGACGGGGGGCATCTGTGCAAGTCTATTACATCTGGGCTTCTTTCCAGCATGAATAAAAATATTCTGTATGTCCAGAGTTATTAACATATTCTTTTTTATTCCTGTCAATTAATCTAATCTGAATGAGACGCTGCTGTTCCTACAATAATAGCCTTGAATGTAAGGTCTTATTTCTCATCTGCTTTGTGGACTAGCCTCCAATGTTGTTGGCCTGGGAATCACGCTGTTGATTTCCTCTGAGCTGAATCAAGACCTCCTTGACCAAAGCACTGACAGCCTCGGTGAGGTAACTCACTCGTGAGAGCAGGCTGTGTTTTTACAAGCCTAGGAAAGAGCATTGCAGCCCCGTCCCGGTTCAGACGCTGGCTCTCCTGCCCGTGTCCCTGCCTGTAACCCCAGCCTGCCTCTTGGCACCTCTCGCCCTTCTCCCTGTACTGTTTATTTTTCCTTCCCGCAGATGAAAGGCAAAGAAGCAAACCACACGAACACTATATTGTTCATGGCTTATTGAACAATTAGTTTCAGCTCAGGGTCTAATCTTCCGGCATTTCTTTTCTTTCCTTTGTATGCCATGCATGTCTTGGAAACTTGTTGGCTGCAGGACTTGTGTGGCACTGATGGACAGCTAAGGACTTGGCTCAGATGGATGCTGTGCCCAGAGAAAAGCTGGTGTGAACTGCTCTGGCTGCTTAGAAGAGGAGGATAATTGGGGACTGTAAACAAAACTAAAGAAAAAAGGCTACAAAAAACTATTGCATGGTAACACCTCCTGCTGAGGGTCGGATATGCCCCTCTGGCATTCCTCTTCCCAAGGTCTTTCCATCAGCTGGCTGAGGTTTTAAACCTTTTAAACCCTTTTCAAGGCTCTCCGTCGTTCCTTTGGCTGGTGGACTGTGTCAGGAGCACAGGCGATCCGCTGGTGCATGGCTCCCTGTAAAGCCGGGAGGGTGCGGGGAGCCCGGCGGGCGCCAGGACGCACCTTTGCAGAGCGGGACGATGCCAGCTCTCACCTCCTGGCACCAGTGCTGGGCTGCATGTGCTGTTTGCTGTCTCCTGAATGAGGTTTGCTGCTGCGTGCCAGGACCCGGCGTGTTGCACGTCTTCTCTGCACCACGTCCCAGCACCGTTGCAGGGTTTGGGGCTGGTGGAGGTACTTGGCTTTGCATGGGGTGACCCACAACTGTGAACTCTTGTTCACAGGGGTAGGAGAGGAGATCTGTGCCTCCTCTCTTGCCCGGCGGCTTGCTCATTTGGGCTCTGCTGCTGTCTAACTCCAACCTGCCATGTTTCCCGTCCCCAGGGCTGTGACCCTGATGTTTGTTTGGGATCTTTCCAAGGGTTTTAGCAATTCCTGACCTCTCCCTGCACAGGCTTGCATATGGATATATTAGACCTTCTCACACCCATTCATCCAGAGGTTTCACACCCCTGTGCATTCACAGCAGAGCATTTTGATTGTATTTTTTCTCCCACATTTGGGGTCCTCCTGCCCTCCCTACTTGAGTTCTGCTATCTTGATACTGTTCACTACTCCATACGGAGGGTTCAGTTCACGTGACTGCCCCATTAGCTGCTCTAACTAAAGCCTCAGGCAAATAGTCATTGAGGATTTATTTTTATTAAAAAAAAAAAAAAAAGTCGGATTAAGTATTCTGATGAACAAGAATAACATTAGCAGCTGTGCCTGCTCAGCCGACGCGATCCCATCCCTCATATCATAAGCTGATTGCCTGTGTGGGTCAGTAAGTTATCCCAGCAGCCCCTTTCTGATAACGCTTTGCACATTGTTTTCATAGTACTGTTAGTTCATGGGGTGTCTGGGGAGGGCTGCAATACCTGAAGAGGCTTCACGGGTGCAGAAATCCCTTCTTCAGATGCCTTTGAGTGTCAAGTTGAACACATCTTAGGGCTGCGATTGCAAGAGACCACCTTGCAAAGGTCCCATGCGTGGCCAGTTTCTTGCAGCACAGAAGCACCCCCAGCCCCTGGAGTCCCTGGGTGGGTGATGGAGAGACTGGGGAACTGCAGCGGAAAGAGATGACCTGGGGCTTTCCGCCTGTTGAACGTGAAGCTCTCACCTGGGCGAGAGCTGGGCTGCACCCTCGGATGGCTGAAAGGGAGGCACAGGGAGTGGGTGGAGGGGAGTGGGGGGCAACAAAGCTGCTGTCCCGCTCTAGGGAGCAGGGGACAGGTGATGCTCTGCCACCATCTGACATGAAGCCATGCAGTTTACTTGTGTCACTCTCGTTGCAAGGTGCTTGGTTATGACATGAAGTGGTGCCAGCCTGGGGAGCAAATCCCTTCTTCTGCCTCCAAAGCACCCAGAATTAGGGCTGCTCCTTGCACGGGTTTGTTTCCCCTGGTGAGCAGTCCCTGGGCCCACGCTCTCCCTGCCGGCTGGCAGCCAGTGTTTGTGTTCTAACGTTCGTATTAATGATATCAACAGTCACCTTAAATCCTGCTAATGCTAAACCCTGAGCTGGCATCGGGCTGGTGACTAGCTTCTGCTTCACAGGGGCTTGCCAAAAGCTGTGGGATGCCCTTTGAAGATGGGGAAGCAAGCGCCATAAAATTATGCAGCCTTATTAGTGGTATTATTATTTGTTCTCCGCAAACATCTGAGACACTTCTTCATCCCCCCTCTCCCAACTCCCGTGCTTGAAAATGGTGGCAGCTTTCAGGAACCCACAATCAGGGGCACCATTCAGTGGCCCCAAACCACAGGTGAGCATCCCAGGGGATGCATCCTTGTCGCCTTCCAAGACCCATCTCTCCGGGAGGGCGATGTGTGCATCAGAAGCCGCTGTGCCACGTAGCTCTGCTGCCAAGAGATAAATCACAGCATGGGCATGCAGGCTGGCAGAGGGGAACATCCCCCCGGGATGCCAGCCCTTGGGAGCTGGTCACTAGAGACAGAGGAGAAAGCCCAATTTTCCAGGCCAACTAGAAAGCCGCCCATGCTCTGCAGGTCCTGCTCTGAAGTATGGGAAGGTGGATGAGGTCTTGCTGGCTTGCTGTGGTCCTTCACTCTCTTATTTCTGTTAAGGACTGAGTTTGCTGGGGAGGGCACTTACCTGCCGGAGGCTGCGGAGCCCGGTGCGGTGCAGCAGAGGCACTGCTGAGCTGCACTTTCCTGCAAGGGGCTGGTGTCACTTCTCTGTTCTCTCTCCAAAAGACAGATCCCACATCAGCATCCATAGCTGCTGGCTGAGAATCTGGGTTTTTTTGGCTTTTGGAGGATTTTGTTAGTAACCTTTTACAGTGTGTAAAAACATGATTGTGTCTTCTGTCCATCTGTCTGTCTGGGCTTTTCTCTGTGGCTTACCCCCAGGATATCTTGCATTATTTTAGGACTTCTGTTTCAGTGCTGCAGACTAGAAAAATTGTATTTTCTCTCTGAAATCTCCTAACCGTTTCTAGTGGACATGGGATTTTCAGCTGTTTTCTCTCCATGGGGAGGACACTGTCACAGAGATGAAGAGTGTATGTGTCTTCAGATGGTGATGGATGCAGTAGAAAGTAGTGCGTGAAGATGTTGCTCCCCTTGTTCTGCAGGGAAAACCCCCTTTCTTCTGAATGGAGAGGAGAAGCTGCTCTGTCCCAACAAAGCAGCCCTCCTCTGGTGCTTCAGGAGTTGTTCCACAAACATCTCTTGGTCCTCTTGGTCACTTGTGAAGAGGGACCATGTAAGCATTGTGATCTGTGAGCCTAGAGTTGACTAGACTTTAACAGGCAAACAGAGTAAAGAGAGGCTCTACGAGCTTGGGGCAAGTATCTCATATCCAACATGGTCAGTAGGAGATGCTTATGGCAATGGGATAAGAGCAGAGAGTGGACCTCGTGCCTAGACCCTCAGCTTCCATCAAGAAGAAGATGAGGACTTCATGCAAGAAGTTGTGTTAGGGCTGTCACGTTGAATTGCTGTGGATGATCTCCCACCCATGAGTGTGTTTAAGCCCTTTCTGAATCCCTCCCTCTCCTTGGCCCCTCCAGATCTGTGCCAGCTGTGCCCAAGCTGCACCAGGGCAATACCTGTGCCATATTCTAGTACGGGAGAAAATTGGAAGGAAAAAACTGGGCAGAAAAAGGAGCAAAAGTCCCGCTTCTGACATGGGAGATATTAAATAATTAGGAAATGTGGCAGGAAAGACTATGAAAAACAAGTGCAATGATTCATGTTTTATGTCTCCTACTGTACAGAACACTTTAAAGTGTCAGACAGCACGACAGTCACTCTTTAAAGCCAATTAAAGTTTTATAATAAATAGAAGCTTTTTTTTTTTTTTGATCTCTCTCTCCATGTGGTGGTGATGTAGTTTGCTGTAGAGAGCCTGGCAATGCATTTGCTAGAAATCCACAAACAAATGGGTACAGAGGCCTGCTTTTCAAAAGCCTCTTTTATGCCAATTATTTACCTTCCTTAAATTCAGCTCTGGTGGGGAAAGTAGCTGTAATAATATCGTATTTTTTCATTGTGCTTTTCATTCAAGGAGATTACAGCCAATAACCTGGAGAGGGTAGGGAGAGGTGCTCTCTTTTAATGGTCAGGCAAGGTGATTCGGGAGCTCGGAGATCGGCAGAGCAATACGTGAGCTGGGAGCAAATTTTGGGACTCCCATTGCCAGGGAATTCATTTGGAGAGCACAGGTTGCTCTAAGCTTTGCAGGTGAAGGTGGGCTTGGATGGGGGTCCAATTAAGTGAAGCCGGGTCATTTTTGGGGCCAGGAGAGCAAAGGCTGCAGGATGCAAGAGAGAATGAGCTGGAATCTATTTTCTTTGTGCACCGTCTCCTGGGGGGAGACTGATAGTTATTGACCTCTTGGATTGGCAATACTGGAAGATGCTGTAAACTGGGAGCAGCTCTGGTGGAGGCCGTGCTGAGGGGTCAATGGGGACTATGGTTATTGTAGCCCTTTTTCCTTCACCTCTAAGTCTCCCCATAGGTAGTATGGGCACGAGAAACGGAGCTGCTTGCACAGGAGTCGTTTTGCCAAACTCGTCTTTGGCTGCTTCACAGCTCATTGCTGTTTTGTCTTCATATTAATGGTGCTTCCTGACAAAGAAAAGGGATTTCCCACTGCTCCAGACCCTGGACTAAGATCAGGTTCACAGCTCTGAATAAAAAGATCTTGCTTCCCCCAAGCCCAGGGAAGAAGCCATGGATGTGACTGCTCTTTCAGCCACCATGGCCTCTTCATCCTCCTCTTTTTCCATTTACTCTCCCATCAACGGCGCTTGTATTTATGCATCTTTATCTCGCGCACACAAAAATACACCTCCAACCAATTGAAATTTTAATCCAATTAACATTAAAAGAAAATGAAAGGACATTGAAATTGGAGGTCCCCCTTGCCGTAACCACCAGTCCCCCTTGGCTGAAATATCTCTATGAAGCTCGTCAGACTGTAGCCCGTGATTCCCTGAGCGGCATCACTTTTATGTTTTGGAGTGGGCACCTCAGATGCGGAAAAGCAGCTTCTTTGTCAGATATCTCCTCGGCTTTATTTGGGAGGGTGATAAAATTATTCTGCAGCCTTCCTGCCAGAGGGGAGTTGGAGGAGCGGTGTTCCTGCTATTAGGCAAAGATCCTTTTAATTGGATGGGGTGAATATTCACTCTTTAATAGCAACGGGGCTCTAATCCTTCCTTATGTGGCTGCAGTCCCCCTCCCGAATGGTTTTTAATGACCCGTTGTCTAGATCATTAATATCACAAGTGCTGACACTGGTAGGAAATACAACAATCAAAGGGAGACCCTGAGAGGTCCGGGAGCAACAGCGGTTTCCGTCTCCCCTTTGTTGTGGAAAATGCGGGCACGGGTGCTCTGCAAAACCAAATCGGCAGCAAGGTTTTGGCCTCCTGTGGTGGGCGAGGGGAGGGTTAACTCTGGCAAATTGCAGCAGCTCAATTAGTTCAATTAGGAGCTTGAAAACTAAAGCAGCTCTTCCTGAACCCCGTCTAGGACTGTAGGCTCTGCCGGCAGGCTCAGAAGCACTCCCACACTGCCCTGTTCCCTGGGGCTTGCAGCTTTTGAGGGCAGCCTACGTTAAAGAGGGAAGGTCAGATTCCCACCGTCTTTACTCCAGCCTGGGTTGGAGGGACTCTGTAGATATCCATGATATTACTCCAGCATATTCTTGGAGGAAGAATCTGGTCCAGAGAGTCCCAACTGGGAGAGGTTTCATAAATGGATCAGAAGGAAAATGGTAAAATCCCTTTTTTTCTTAATTTCTCAGTATTCTTTTGAGTCCCTTCCCAATAGTGCATGAGCAATAAGCACCAGTCACATCCAGCCATCCCAACTGTAATTTTTTTTCTGTGTGACAGCACCTGCCTTTTGATAATCTCAGAAGGAGACGGGGGTATTAACATAACAAATCTGCGGCTGTCTAGAGAGTACCATGTTGCTGGCACGTCACAGAACGTGTACATTGAGTACTACTAAGTTCCCATTGCTCTAAAACCACCCTATGTATTAAGACCTAATAAATTACTACATGACAAATTAACCGTCTGTTGCAAGGAGCCGGTCTTGGCAATGCTCTTCTCTCCCTCCTCCTGTAGCATGTTGCGTTTTGCAGCTTTTAGCCTCATACTGTAGATCTTGGGAAACACTTTGCAGTGACCAGGTGTCATGGTGCGTGTAGTAGATGCTCTGCAGACCCCCTGCATTAAAGGTGCCTGTGGTGACAGGGAGCTGGATGTGACTAACATGATCTTTTCCAATGTTTTTAGGATTAAAATGGGAGATTTTGTTCAGGGGGGCAATTCCTGGCTCTTCTGAGTCTATACCTGCAGCATCCCTGCGCTGCTGTGCTCTGATTTTTTGTGTGGTCCAAGCAGCATGAACCACTGCAGAAAAAACTAACCCCAACCTCCTGGCCACTTGTTCTCACATCGTTGCACCCGCCTTGTGCTGCTTGTACAGCCGGGTCACCGATGGGTGTGAAAAAAGTGCAAGGACTGAAATAATACACATATTTTTTGTTAATTCAGTTTCCAGCTGGATCAAGTTTGCTGCGTGGCACTGTGGGCACAGATTTGTGCTGACACAAGGGAAAGGTGGCACAGGGATGGGAGTGAACAAGCAAGGCTGGGAAATGGCACAGGGGAGGGCTCTGGTCTATCATACATTGCTACACCCAGGAGTGAAAAGCTGCTTTCCTTGCAATGGGGTAACAGCCCAGCAGTGCTCCTGACAGCTGTGGATGGGAAGAAGAAGTGACTCATCTCTCTGGGTTACATTAGATGAGTGAAAAGTGTTTGCCTAAGCTAGAATTTAATGAGAAAATAGGGGTTAATAACCTCCAAGTCCTGGCTATTCTGGGAAAATTAGCTTCAATTTTTCCATCCCTTCCCATCTAATTTATACCAGGGTGGGTACCGCTCACCGAGGTGCCCCAGCTGCAATCTCTCCCTGATGCAGCACAGGATTGGGCTCAGAGCTGTCATCTTCTTCCAGTGAGATACAGGATGCCGCTCTGGGGAAAAAAGGTTTACTCCCAAGCTTTCTTTTTCTTTCTAAGCTTCCCCCCGCCAAATGATTAACTTCCCAGTCCCCTTGTACTGCAGACAGTGTTTGTGCAGCTTTTATTACCTGAGCTGCTGTGGGAGAGGAAGTTCTGTACCATTGGTGAACCACACATCTCCCCAGAACATCTCAAGTGGCTGCCTGTCTCTCTTTTTGTGCTCATCCAGGCTGCCGCCTCGAGATGCTGCAGGAAGAGAGGCAGACTCCTCTTGCAAACCACAGAAAGGCGCCTTTCTCTCCCGCCCCTATCTGTCCTTTTCAGATTCACATGGCTGGCACCACCGTGGTGCACGTTGACGCAACCCCTTTTGTTGACCCAGCATCACGCACTGCTGGATTAGATGCCATCTGGAAGCAGCCTGCCTCAGCCTGACAGCGTGATGGATGGTGTCATAGGTGATGCAATGTTGACACCTGCTTATCTTTCGATGCCCAGTTGCCCCAACCTCAACACATTCATTAGATCGGCATCTGTTTGCAATAGCTTCTCAGCATCTGCTCTTGGTTACCATGGCACGCACTGAGGTGTGTGGACTGGCAGGAGTGGAGAAGCTGGGCTGTTAGAGGAGTTATGAGGTCTAAGCATGCTGCTGGATTGATTTAAAATTACACCAGTGTCCTTCCACGGGCCCTCTAGCCTTGAAGGAGCTACTTACATTAATGCATTCATTTTCCTGGAAGGTGTGAACCTCCAGGCTGGGGTTTTCTTTTACTTTGTAAAATCAGGGGCACTTCAAGATGGCATACAGTCCAGATAGCGGGGCAGTGACACTGCCCAGGGACAGCTCAGTGCTCAGGCGTGTCTCCTTTCTAAGCTGCAGAAAACAGGCCATGCTGGTTGGGTTATCATCTGTTTTCAGGATGCGTGTGTCCTTGCACACATTGTATGAACATTATATTATTGAAAACAAACACATGGGAATTCACACATACCTTATTGTGGAGCCCACAATAACACACGGGACCTTCTCTGTGTAGAGCTCAATGGGCTGTCGAGCTGCAGCCCCTAGTGACCAACTCTTTCTCAGGGCAGAAATATGTTAAGACATCTGCATATAACTTTCATATACACGGAGCATATGAAGGCATGTTCTTTCCTATGTAGAGCTGGAGACAGCCCTGCATTTATCTGTGGCTCCTGGATTCTGGCAGGCTTCTCCACGATGAAAGGCTCTGACTGTGTCTACTTTGCAGGTGCCATACACTAACTGTCTGCAAGCACAGACTTCTCATCAAGGGCTGTTGTATGGCCAAGAAACCCAGATGTCCACAGCGTATGCACACGGTGGCTGCCCATGGCAGGCACCGTAAGTCAGGTCTCTGTGTGTGCACAGGTTGCATGCGTAACTCATAGCCACACTGAGCGTTGTGGGATGCTAAGGAGTGACCTAGATCAGCCTAGAAAAAGTATATGCACCTTGGGGTCAAAATGGGAATCTAGAAGTCCCACGGGCTTGATGGATGTGTTAATGCTGGCATGAGAGTTGGAAATCCTAAGAAATGCCACTATGGCTTGCTATAATGTCACAACGCTTTTTGACCCTTGCTATCCAGAAGAGCTCCTGCCTGTGTAGCTGTGCCTAAATACTCCCTCTCCGCCCATCCCAGAGGCGTACCACGGAGAACACACGCAAGTCCATAAACTCACCAGCACGGTCTGTCTGGGACTCTGCTCCCCCAACCACAAGCGATGGGGTCTCCTTGCTAAAGGCGTCTCTCACAAACGGTGCCTCTTTGGCAATAAGATGAAAGAAGAGAATGGGCCATGCCCTCTAAGAGCCTCTAGCAGAAAATCTGATCTTTGGGAGTAGTTATTGTAACTTTTTACAATACTTCAAGACTAATAAAAGACCCAACCACATGAACAGGAGCAGCTTTATGGGCCAGCAGAGACTATTTCTTGACTTATTTGCTTGATCTCCTGCAAGCCAGTCTCTCTTTTCTGCCTTTGATGGCACTTTAATCCTCTCACCTTTTTTGCCAGGCCATGCTTAATCATAACTCATCAGTGACAGCATTTGAAAAGCTTGTCCTCAGTCAGTGATTCAGTGCTGAGCATTGTGGATGCTGGCAGCAATGTTCAAATGTGTTGGGTGAAAGTGGTTCTGGGTGGTACCCGCTGGGCAAGGGTTAAATTGTACTGATGGGAGGGCATCAACAGACCATCAAGGGCATGTCCTGTATCCAGAGCTGAGCACCTGGCCTGAAATGTCTCCTTTGAGATACCGGTGCTGATGCTGCATAGCTGAGACTGATGAAGCCCTGAGCACTGGACCTAATAATCACTACAAAATAAACGCAACTTCCCCATCTTGATGCACTGGCTTTCCCCCTCTCAATGTATATGCTTTCTTCCAGCTCCCCCTGTTTAATCCACTTGATTATTTTTCACTTGTCCTTCCCTCCCCTATATGCTCTGTCCCATCTTCCCCCATCCCGACCATCCTTCCCCTTTCCTTCACTTCCCTTTGCACTCTGACCCTGTAACGCATGGCCATCCCTTCTCTGATGTTGATCCCTCTTTGTCTTCCTTCATTCTTGTCTATTCTATGATTCTATGATTCTTCCCTCCCTCCCATATCCTTCCCCCAATCTGTTCAAGGCTCCGTTCCTGTTGCAGACACTAGCTCGGCTCTGGAACAGCACATGACACTCCTGGCAGTCATTTTGAGCTTGGCTGCTGTCCCCAAGTTGTCTAAGGCTCTTCTGGGAACGATGAGAAGCTGCTGTGTGCCTTCAAAGTCACAGCTAATTGCATTAGCTCCAGATCACGTAACTCCCGTAGATGACAGCTGCCAAATTTAGGAGCACTAGTGAGGTCTTATAGAAGATGATGGGGATGGTGTGCTGGATTCAGCATAAAGGAAATCCTGGGTGCTGTCAAAGGCATTGCTGGTTGGTTCTTCTATTTTTTTAAGATGGTTATTCCCTCTTATTCTGTCTCTAAGGGGGGCTGTCTATATTATCAGCCCGTTCTTGAGCCCAGCATTGCCCACTATCCCCATTGAAAATGCAGGGTGCGTAGGAGTATCAGTCTAAACAAAGTTTGCCAGAGCAGTGCACACTTAATGCTTTCACAAGGACCCAAGCGCGGTCTCTCCTGTGGCTGGATGAAGCACGTGCCTCCATATGGTCTCAGCGTGCCACAGTGCAGGTGGCTCGCGACCACTCCTAGAAGGGCTTCCCCATGGCTGTCACAAGGGGTTGTGGAGTTCCTGGTGTATCTGTGCATAAATACAGCACCCTTGAGCTAAAAACACCAGGGCAACGCAACAGCATGCACGCTGCGTGGCTTGCATTGCTTCACGCCGTTCTCAAACCTGCTTCACCTCACAGTGCAGACATATCTCATTGTTTCTCTTCTTCTTCTCCCTGTTTTTCTAGTGGTCTTTGAAAACAAATTGCAGTTTCCAAACTATCTCAAAACCCCAAACACTTGCATCAGAGGCATCCCAGTGTTAAGTACGGACTCTGAGAGCCTGCTTCGCTCACCTCTGTCACAGTGCTTTTATGTTCCTGAATTTGCAGAACTTAGGAGAAACAGGATGAAGTTCATCCACCTCCACCAAAACCTTGAGGTGGTTTGGACTAATACCATTTCCCTCTCCCTGTTTCCTTGACACTGAAGCTGTAGCTGGGATTTTTTTTTCTGTAGTCAGTCTCACAAGATCAGCTGCTGTGTTTTCCTCCACTGGTGGAGGATATTAATAATATCTGAACCTAAGAACATAGCATTTGCTCGGGAGGTCACATGGTAAGGTTCATGTAAGGCGGTATCCTTTTTCTTCAATATCATTGATGATTCTTCTGTCTGGAGCATTCCCCTAACATGAGAGCAAAACACGCATCCACAATGCAACAGGAGATCTAAACTCAGTTCTTACAGTGCTGAAATAAAGTCTATGATCACCCAGTCCCTGTAGCTAGAGGGCAAAAATGTCACAGCTGGAGTGATCAGGAATAAGACAGAGTTTTATCTGATGAGATCTTATACAGCTCTGTTTCACTTTATCTCTGTACCAGATACGAATTCACACCCAAGTATCGCAAAATCCTGTGGTTTAATTTGGGCACAGAAGAGACATGAATATTAAGAGACAAGAATTAAATATAGCTCTCGGCCGTCTGATTGCATGGCTTCTGTTCTTCTCTGCACTCAGATTGCTCCCCTTGGAGGAGCCCAGAAGAGATCTCGTAGCTCGTTTAGCTCTGGCCTCATGGGAGGACCCAGGAGATCTGGTAAGTCTTGTCCGCTTCCAGGTCATCTGAGGTCGCCAGGTCCTGCAAAGCAGGATGATTGGTGTGAAGGCATGTGAAGGGACGTGCTGCTTAGGAGTTCACACCTCATTTCTATTTACCCTGTTTGGACACTATCACAAAAGATTTTTTTCTGTAGGACACAACACTTCTACAGAGGATTTTTTTCAGATACCACAGTTCGTGTTCATTTTTACCATGAGACTGGCCTCTGAAAGGTCAGCTAACCTGGTCAGACAGAGAAATTACAAGATGAGGACAGTGCACAAAAGAACTTGGAGTTCTTTAAGTATTGCTGCATGAATAGCAGTTGCATCTGCTGGATGGTTGCATCTGCGACCCAGGGAGATTATGGTTGAGATATTCCAAGCCACCTAACAGATTAAGAGAAATGGAAAAAAAACCCCAAGCAAACCCCTCCTGCTAGTTTGAAGGAAAATTATTTTAAATCCCCTAATCGGCTCTGAGATGAACTCTAAGCAACATGTTCAAGGTCACAGGGGGAGCCTGTCACAAGGGGGGCTGCTAATCTAGATCTGTGGGGCCCCAACAAAACAGCATCCTCTATTCACCTGGCTTAGGGAACAGGTAATCCCTCTGAGTGGTTCCCTCCCCAGCTGGGGAGGGACCGTAACCACCCTCCTTCCAGCAGTCTGCAGGGCCACCCCCTCCATGGAAATCATCATCCATTTGTGGTCCAGCTGAGAATAAAAAAAAAAAAAAATAAAGACCCCAAAAGACTAAATCTGAAGAAGGTGCATGTACAAAATTTCCTTAGCTCTCCATGTAGAAGGTGGGAAGAAAGGCAGCAACTTCCCTGTCTGGGCTGAACTGTTCATTGCTGTGAATGCCACTATCATGCCTCCCACGCTTTCCAGCCAGACGGCTCAAGTCCGTGTTAATCTCCCTTCCATGCATAAGCCTTTCCAAATCCCTTGGTTCACAATCCCCGGGTGGTGAGCGATCACCCTTGTTAGAGAAGGAAGAACCGAGGTGCGGATCTCGCAGGGCGCAGATGTGAACACTGGACGGTATTGCCCTGTTTTTGCCGCTGAGAACTCACATGCAGAGCTCTCCGATCAATAATCGTAGGCACAGTTGCTGCTGCAAGGTCTAAGTTACTGATTTTGTTTATGCAGAGAGGACCAGGGATATAAATAGCCCAGTGGATACAGTTGTGGAAACCATGCTCTAGCTATAGACTGTGTTTACATTCAGGGCAGGGGACGGGGATGCTTGGAGGGAGGCATTTAGAAGGTGACTCCCGGTTCTCCTGATGACTAATAGCTGCAAAGTGATACAGCAGATTCTTTCCAGCATGAAGCAGACTGAGGGATGTCAGCGGTGCTCGGAGGTGATGTGAGGGCTTTTCATGCCAGGGGGTTTTCAATCAGTGCCTACTGTACTGTCACATGGAGACAGAGCTGTTTAGCATCTATATCAGGCGCTGGGAGGTGAAGCTTGTGTGCTAGATGCGGCCATGGTCTCTTGGTATGTGGAGAAGGTCAGTTAGTGTAGTTTACTCTGCATTAATTCTCCGGAGATGTAAGGGAGTCTGTTTACTGTATCCCTTTTTCTCAAGGGTGCTCATGAATGTTTGAAAAGTGCCATGAGATCGTTTTGTATGGACCGAATCCTCCCAAGCTGGCACTGCCAGATGAATTGTAAACAGTGAGAATGGAAAATTTAGTTTATAAGGGAGAGATTTTTAACAGTTTTAGGGAGGGGAGCTATGATGTGGTTTTGAGCCATGATGGGCAAATCTCAGAGGGTTCATTAAGTGTTCAAGACTCAGCTCTTCTCTGGCAACACACAAGCCTTTGGGATATTTGCTGGTGAACTGAATGTGCCCAGTTTGCCTCTGAGATTTTTAGGTCTCCCACTGAGCCAGATTTCACATCTGAGAAGCCTTTCTGATGTGCTCACATGGTTCAACTTCCGGATGGCATGGAGCTATGAAGAAACTGAGAGGAAAAGCAAGATAATGGATTGGTTTAGAAACAGTCTCACGAAGCAGAGGCAGCATTGTGGGGAGGGAAAGCTCAGTTTGCTTTTTGGGTCAGCTCTGACTTTACTTGTCATCGTCTGGACTTGGGCAGCCTCTGTAAAGACATCACTGTCTTAGCCTGGATGTGACTTGATGTCTTGTGTCTTCCAGTGCCATCTGGACCACGTTTAGCTGAATACCTCCAGGGGTTTGCAGCAAGCTAGAGATTGTATGGGCAAAGCTTCAGAAAAATCACATCTTGGTCTTTGACGAGCTGTGCTCAGAAAGGAAATCCCACAGCTTGCAAAACCCCGATACCTTTTGAGAGTGCCACAGTCGTGTCATGTGGGCAAGCTGGCAGAGCTGACTAGTATGCCTTGAATCTGCCCAGCCAGCCTCTCCAGGTATATGGAGCATCTCACATTGACAGAGGGGGAGGGATGTTTAAAAGGGGATGGACCAAACAAATCCGAATGCTGCTGAGTGAGAGGTATGAAGCCTGGACCAGGAACAGATCAGGATTATATGTCTTCTCTTGTGAGCTGAACTCCGACTTAGGCATGCATAATCTCTGGAGAAGTGATAAGCAAAATGTAGAGCCTTGCCTAAGCTCCAAGGCTGCCCTTTCTGTCTGTAGAAGCTACATCCAGGCTGGAGCAGATCTGATACTTATTTGACAGTCCTGAGGTATAGGGTCGGCTCGATCATTAAATTAAGACTATACCTAAATATGTAATATAGATACAGGTTTATGCTTCCCATCTCTAATTCCTCGACGTAGGAAAGACTCAAGCTTTGGAGAGACAACAGGCTCTGAATCCTGAATTTCGCCATCCACCCTTTGTCCTTTTTTTGAGTCTTTGCTTCTTTTTGCATCTGGGGTCCCCTTCCTGCTTCACTCCAGACAGAGCCACAGAGATTTTGCTGGGCACAGTGACTGTTTCACAGTAAAAAAACCCCATAAAAATCTCTCTCACTTCACTGCTGTTGCAGACCTGAAGCTCAGGAGAGGCTGGGTCAGACTGGTCTCACATCTGAAATAGGAGCCAGGCTGGAGGAAATACCATCCTTTTCTTGGTCCTACATGCTTCCTTGCTGACCTGGACCTGACTCTTCCCTCCCTCCCGGTGTTTTCCTAATTGCCCTTTTCTCTTTTACTATGAGAGATTTAAGGACAAATCTTTAACATGCAGCATCACTGACTGTTGGCTTCCTTACAATCTGAGAAGGTGGTTAGAACAGTGAATCTTCCTTAATTTCTTGTGTGCATCCCTCGCACAGACTGGCCGTCTATTCCCGCAGGACCTGCCATGTCTGCCGTCCTGTCTTTGGCTTGCAGTCAGCATTGGCTGTTGTCCAAAGACTCACACCAGGTCCAGCATCACTGGGACAAACTGCCAGAAACAATCCTCAGATCTCTCTGGTCTTAAGTTAATTCAGTGCTCTCAATGGATTAATTTCAGGACTAAAGACAGATATGGAGAGCTGTAATTACCTCTCTCCCACACGTATCTGTTCCCCAAGCCTGCACATGATTTTTGCACTGCAGAAAGTTTCTCAGTGGCTAAACTCCTGCTGTGCTGCCTAATGAATTAAAAAAAAAGTAAAAGAAAAAAGAAAAAAAGAAACAAGGGAAAAAATAAAAAAAAAAGAAAAAAGCAAAAAGCAAAAAACAAAAAGAAAGAAAAGGAAAAAAAAAAGAAAGAAAGAAAGGTTCAGTGCATCACTATACACAGACAAATAATGAATCAAAAAGAGACACAACCTGCACCTAGACAGTTACCGCCAGCTAGAAATCACACCACAAAACACCATTCCAGTTTGCTTATTTCTGTGCCTGGGTCCTCTGTAACAAGCGGTTTAGATGTTAATTTGGAGTATCCAGACATAGTCCGGGTGTCTCAGCGTGAGGCTTGAAGCGTGGAGAGAAACTCAAGGAGACTTGATGGTATGAAGAGCTCCCAGGGTGGCAGGGACAAAAAGGCTGGCAGCTCAGCTGCTTCTCCTTCAGCTTGCCCTTGGGGAAAACACCCTGCGTCGGTTTGCTGAATGCCCCATGGTCTGAATTCCTCTGCTTGGGTTGGCTTGGGGTACCATCCTCCCTGCTCGCTATAAAATTGTGGCACAAGCCCTGGTGCATGGCCAGGTGGCCCCGCCGGCCTGGATCCAGACCGCTTGGAGAGTGAGGTGCTGTTGCAAGCCACTCTCCTTCCAGGCACACATGTAGGCGGCTGTTTTTAGAAGCAAGCAGACGATGTGCTAATTAGAAACAGGGCACGAGCCAACCGGGTTGGTTTCAAGTGTCGCTCCTTTCATCGGGACTCAGATGGTAAGGGAGCTCCCTGGCTGGGGAACAGAGCATCTCCCTTTGTTGGGAGGAACAAAAGTCCCGTAGATAGAGCCGAGGGAAGAGCACTGGGACTGGAGGCAAATAAAGGTCACATCAGTTTTATCAGCTCTACGGGAGGAGGAGGAGAAAGCTGGAGTTAAGACTGTGTGGTTGGTGGTGTAACCCCAGAGGTAGCGAGAGTACCAGGTTGCACCATTAGACTTGATCCTTTACATCAGGGCAGGAAACCTTCTGCCCTTGGATGAGACAGTTGGATGCTTTCGTTTCATAGGACATGGTTTAGTGGTGGGCTTGGTAGTGTTAGGTTAACGGTTAGACTCGATGATCTGAAGGGTCTTTTCCAACCTAAATGATTCTATGATTCTATTCTATGATTCTGTGATTCATAGGACCCAGCACTGCTCACGTCCATATCTAGCATTAGTGGATGGTGCTGGGGTGTACGCGAATGTGAGGTTTGCCAAAGCTGTTATTCCATCCTCAGGAGGGGAAAGGCTTCCTGTGTCTGTTTTACATCTCAGTTTTGGCTGTTGAGTTTGACTCTGTCCTCCTGAATTGCTGATGCTACCCAAAGGCAAGCATAGAATAAGTCAGGGGAGGGAGGGGGTCCAGCCTTACCCTAAATCTTAAGCCTGGACCCTGTTAGTGGCTCCAGACTCACCTCTACTTTGCTTTACGTGCTCTGTGGATAAACTGCAAGTTTCCTTTCACACCCATTATCCTGGTGCCTCCCCTAAGGACTAAATCGTATCATGTAGGAATGGCCCATCTGGGGAATTCCTGCACATCACAAAAGGAGGAGAAAGGATTTGCTTCAATTCTTGCAATTTTCAGTTGTCTGTCAGCACAGGGAAGTGAAAAACTCTTTGTGGGCTTTGCCTACAGCCCTTTGAAGTCAGTGGGAAACTCCTGTTACTTCGGGAGGGTCCAGGCAATATGCAGAGTAATTTTCTTGCAGCAACATTGGGTGAATTTTATTTCAATCCCGGAAAGCATCTGCTCCTCCTGCGAAGGCCAACATCCACCTATCGCTGCCTCCTTCTCCCACAGTGCCTTTCACTTTCTCTTTCATATTGGCCATGTGAGTCCTATTAAAGTCTCAAATTTCCCCCAGTGGTGCCCGCAGGGGTTTCCTAACAATTTTAAGCCTTGTGGTTGATAAGAAATTTGTTGGCAGACCCCACAGAGGAAAACAGTGAGAAAGAAATTCGGTCCTTACACCCAAATTTTCTTGGTGAAGCGTTCGGCACCTGGATGAGGAGAGGATGGTGGTTCCCATGGGCAGCTCTGGCAAGAAGGAAAGGGGAGCAGAAAGTCACCAGGGAATGAACAGGGTTCTGCCCCTTTATACTGCAAATTCACACAGAGGCCCTTGATTTATCATGTTCCTGATTAAAAAGGCAATTACATTTCCATGATGGACTCAGGCGGATGAATGATGAGCAGGTAGAGCAGCTTTCCCCTTGCAGCCCAGACCATCGAGCAGGTACCTTTCACAAGCCCTCAGTTCACTTTGCCCTGAACCATGGAGTGGCACGAAATCCATCTGGCCCCCTTCAGATGGGTCACTTGCTCCATCCCCGTCCTCTCCCCAGTGAGCTGCACAAACCCTCTTGCCTCTTTGCTTTAAGCAGGTCCCTGGTGTTCTTTGGGGTAATTACTTTTCTCTCACTCTCGCAGCTGTGAGGTTTCCTGGTGGAGAGGATAATAAGTATGTCTGCATTTTCAAAAAAAAAAAAAAAATAAAAAGAACACAAAACCAACCCAACCAAAAACGAAAACACCCAAAGGAGATAAAAAAGAAATCTGCATTGGAGAAAAGTGAACTAAAGTTTCCCATGCAGAGCAGCAAGCAGCTCTGCAGCCTTCTCTCTGCCAGTGTAATCAGAAAGGCATTTATTTTTTGTAAGAGAGTGCATATCAGCACTTAAAAAGGGAAAATAAATTACGAGGAGTGGAGCTGGAGGCAGGAATCATCTTCTAGCAAAGGGGAATGAAGCCTGCAGCTCCATTTAGTTAATATGTTTTCATGAAGCGGGTGTGCTTGAGCGTTTTATATGAGCTCCTAAGCCGGCTGACACTGTTTGCAGGGAGTTGCTAGAGGTGGTACCACAGAGAGTAAGTCACTTGGAGAGCAGGTGTTATTTCTAAAACAAAGATTATGGTTTATGGCGTTGCAATTACAGAGTTCTTTCCAGCAATGTTATTGCTACTGCTGTGGGCTTCTGCATTCAGGCAATGTTTGGGTTTCATTTCGAAGGAGAAATTGATGATGCAGTTATTATCCCTTTGATGAAATCCCACTCTCGTATAAAGGATGCGTAAAGTTCTGTTCCCTGAATATATCTGGTGATCAAACAACAGGAGCAAACTTGCTTGTGGTTCAATTTTCTAGTTATCACTTTGCCTAAAAACTTTCCCTCCGCCTTTCCAGCTGTCTATGGGGACCCCAGCCTGATTTCTTTCTGTTTGTCTCTGGTGCTTCATCAAATCCCCAGCATTTGAATCCATGTGCCTTGCAACAGGGCTGTGCCCCTGGGGCTCCTATTCCTGATTGAGTCTGCACATGGACTTAGTTTTGGGCACTGCCTTCTATTGCTTCTTCTCTTTTCCTCCCGTGCCTGGGTTCCGAGCAAAGAGCAGTCCTCAGGCTTGCCAAATTTAATGAGGTTTCACTCAACCCTCGGTGCATTATCATTTGTAGAGGCTTCCAGGAGGCAAACTCATAACTGATGTTCACCAGAGCAGATGTTCTTTAGAGAGGGTCATTGTATGCAGAGAGCATCTAAAATACCTGTTACTTTGAGGGAGATTTTAGGGCAGATGTTGTTTTTTATGGACTCCATCCTGCTGTCTCCACTTTTATCAGAGTAGCTCCATGCCTGCCAGTCAGCTTCCAGCCTGGGGAGGGGAGGAAAACGCAGTCAGGCTTTGTTGTTTCCAAACCACAGCCATTTGGAGAAATCAGATCTGATTCCTAGTGATTCTGAGTTTTCAGCTCATATCCAAGCAATTGCACCCCGCTGGGGTTCGGCAACGCATGGCCCGGGGGAACGGGAGTGGAAGGACAGGAGAGGTAGGTAATAGCCCTGGCACTGCTGCTTGCTGAGAGGTTTGAGGAAAGAACATTTAGTCGGGTCCCCGTCTAGTTTGCTTGAAAAACCAAGTTACTAGAAATGGAGCTTAAAGCATACTGTAAGTATTCAGGGAAGGACTGCTCTCGCCCGGCTGGGTCAGCACTGCAGGAGCTCTGTTGCCAGCCGTCAAATCCCCACAGCTTCCAGGAGTTTTGCCAGTTGTAGTCTGATCTTGCTTAATAGAGACCTGAAGGTGCCTGAGAAATCATAAGCAAAGCCTGGTTCCTAATGGTTGATCATATTAGAAACACAGTTCCAGTTCAGCGGCACCAAACCTTTTACGACTGATAATGGAGCTTCCTGATGCATTCGACTGGAAAAGTAGAAACCAGATTGAAATAACGATGCTACCTGCCTCTGCCAGGCTTGGTGAGTTGGTTTGGTGCATTACACACAGGGGCACACAGCCTATCTTGAATGCATCTGGCCTCTGCTGCTGTTGTTACTTCATCGGAGCATGTCTGGCCAGAGATTAAATAGCTGGATATTGGGCTAATGCATTGTGCTGGCTTCTAACTCCTATAGCTGCCGGTCTGTTTCTGAGTCTCAAGCAGGTCAAAAGGAAAGCAAAGTTAATTTTTTTGTGTGTGTTCTTAACCCAGAGTTAAGAAGTTTGGCCACATCATATAACCAGCCTGGCTACTTGATTTGACCTCAGTGGAATAAAGTGCGAAAGAGAAAGCTAAGACTGTCCATGTACGTGAACACAGAATCAGACTCTGGGTCCTTCCTCGAGGATTTGATAAGAGTCGGTCAAGCATTACCTGTCCAAAATAGCTTTGTTCATTGTTATTATTGTTTTTAACACAAAGCCAGCTTTTTTACTGAATGGGTTTTATTTTCAAAAGAATGTGGACTATGCAGAGATTTCTGGTATTTCTATCAAAAGTAAAAAAGAAAGGAAGAAAAAAAGGAGGAGAAGAATACCGAAAGAGAAAAGATACCAGCTGAGAATGGTGATTGCTGTGGTTTGGTTCTGTGTCTTCCTTTACTCCAGGAACAACAACCCCCAATAAAGCCTTTCTCCATTTGCCAGAGAATGACATGATGCAGTATTTCCTGTGACTCACTGTGACGTATCGTGAGGGACAGTGTTCATCTGGAGACCTTAGCCTGCACAGGGGCATGGAAACTCAGGATATCTAAAATTTCAGCTTTAAATGAGCCACTTTAGTAACATGCCTGGGTAATAGAGAAACATTTACGGGGGGTGGGGGGGGATTTCTCTGGACATTTGCCTCCCTACCGCGTCCCTAGCGTCTTTCAACTTGCCATAGCTGAAATCTGTTCTTGCTGTGTGTTTTTCAGCAAATCCTTTTGCGTCCCTCTGCTTTCTGCAACCCCCTTGTAAAAAGTGCAATGCCCTGGGAGAGGTCCCATGAAGCCTAGATTGTCTCTAAAAGCCTTGTGATGTCTCCGCAGGGTGCAGTCATCCCACACTTCTGCAGTCCATGGAGAAGAATGGGAATTTCTGAACAGCAAACCATCTCATCCCGGTGTCGGCATCTAAAAGAGCTCAGGCGGATGGTGCCCAGAAATTGCCCATGTCTCTGTTGCTTGTTGAGGGAGCTGAGTGACTGGCTCAGATGAAGAAATGCACAGTGGAGTCTGCGTTTAGTGTTGCTAGACATAGCTAAGAGGTCTGATAGGGTCCCTGAGGGCTTTGGGACCAGCATACCTATTTTAACGCCCACTTGCTCATAAGCAAACCACCAGCAAGAACTGAGAACAAACAAGCCTCACACTTTCCTGCTGGTGACCCAAGGCCAGGGGATCGTTTCCACTGACCCACCTGGTGCACAGCTCCACTTCCATTTCCCCTTCTGGCTCCATGGTCCCAAGCAGAGCTGCTATCCTAAATTTCAGAGCCCCTGAGACGTGCACAGGCTTTGCCTATGGAAACAAGGCAGACCCTGACATTGTCAAGGCTTTAGTGATGGGTTGAGACTTTTTTCTCTCATTGCCTGTGGTCTGCATCCAGCCCTTCTGCCAGACTAAAAAGACTTTTATCCTCCATGCCCCGGTGACCTGGCCTCAGCACCTTTGCTGCAAAAAACATCCCAAGTATTGATCGGGAACATGATGAGGACACTTTCCTGCCTGTCCGTTCGTGCACACGACACATACACACACACACATTGACATGCCAGATTTCCATTTCTGTTCTTAACCTAGGCATTTACAATTCCTCTCGTGCTCCTTGTGCTTTCTTCTTAAAGAAGGCAAATAAAAGTGTGAATAATCAATTTCCTAACTGGAATTAAAAACGGCTCCAGTTAAAATAAGGGAAAGCGTGAACCAGCATGTAAAGTAGGATAGAGAGGTTATCTGAGCTCCGATTAGTATCCTGCTCATGTAGGAGAACAATTAACATGTGCAGGAGAACGATTAAGCAGAAGGTAAATTACATGAAATGCACCCATTCAACAAAGCAGGCCAGCTCGTGGACAGGGCTGGTGTGAGAGTTTTTATGGCTCAGTTGAAACAGGGCAATGACCGCCAGAAAGGATGTGGTTTCTCAGTTTGCTCAGAGCTACAGGCCAAAATAGGGTGATAAAGGTCCAGTCTCACCTTGGGCTTTTATCAGAGGTCGAGCTGTTGAGTCCGAATAAAGGAAGAATTGGGAATGGGTTTAGTGAGCTCTTTCAAGGGCGTCTGTAAGTCCTCTTGCTTCACATGAGCTCATGTGGAGCACGATGTGGCTGCTAGACCAGGAGCTGGGAATGGGGTTTCATGTCTTGTGTGACTCACTAATGGATGTTTCCTGTGGCGAATCTTTCCCTTTGCTTCCTCTCCTGGGTAGAGCACTGAGGATAATGGCTCCTTGTCAGCTTGGGATGCTCTTTGAAATATTCCTGTAAAAACTACTAGACAAATGGGAAACATTATGGCAGCTGTAGCCAACCAGCTTGTCTTGGGAACCTGAGGGATGCAGGAGGCTGGGTGTCCCCAAACCCTGTGCACAGCTGCTGCTGCGGTGGGGAGCAAGCCCTGGGCTGGTAAGACAGGTCGTGAGAGCTATGGGCTGCAAAGTGGCCAATTTGAGGAAGGATAAGTCCAGCGGTAAAAGAGAAAACAGTGCAACAGGAGGTGTTCGGCTGCTTCTCCATGTGGAAGATTTCCAAGATCTCTCTAGTGAGACTAGGTAATGGATTTTGAAGGTGATCTCAAATATAAGAATGACTCTGCTCATTAAAGTCTCCATAGCCAGTACAGCAAATCACAGCAGACGCCTTCCAGGAGTTTTGACAACAGACATCAACCATCAACAAGGATAAAATAAGGACAAGTCAAAGGCTAGTATTGATTCTAGGAGCCTTCGAATTAAATCCTTGTTGGCCCACTCAGCATGTGGAGCTCAGGCTAGTTTCAAAATGCCTGTTCTTTGTGGCTGTAAGGCTTGGTGGTACATATCCATTTGAAAAAAAAAAAAAGGAAAAAAAAAGAAAAAAAAGTAGATTGACTCTTGCTATAATCAATAATCAGAGAAAGGGCAATAGAAACAAATGGGTAATGGAAGAAGCGTGTGTGTAGGGGTAGCCACTCCACTGATAACTTGTCATGAAAGAGGTTTATAAATGAAGAATAAGGAAGGGATCATTTTTAGTAAAGAAACATTGCGAAGCAATAATAAGCAAGAGCCTAACTCTTATGTGTAAAATTTCTCCTAATGAGGAAGGGCTTTGTGTGTAGTAAAAATATTATCTCAGTGCTGTCAGATAGTTTTAAGGTAAAAAAACCCTACTTTGGCATGATTTAAAGAAAAGTCATGATTTTATAAAGTCTCCCAAGCCTTCCCCACCCTTTTTTTTCTTATTTCGAATTAAAATGTTCCTCTGCAGGTCTGGAAAACTCTCACAATAGTACAGCTCAGATCTATCAGGATAAGACCCTGCAACTAGCTGAAATCAGCCAGCCTTGTCTTACCGCCCCTGCAGAACAAAGTGCAGAAAGTAACTCAATTCCAGCACTGCAGACAGGATAAATTCAGATGCAAAACTTGCAATTTCATAGCCTGATTGTTTGCAACTTTCTCATCATTTATGGCTTATTAGAGTGTAATTGAGAGAGTGCCTTGTCCAGGTGATGTCCTCATCCATGGGTTTAACATGAGCTGTGCGTTCCTAGTCTCTGGAAGTGCAATGTGCCCTTTTCTTCTTCCCAGGAGTTGGTGTATCTCCTTTTCTTTGCTGAATTTGAGGTCTGTATGCAGACTCTGCTCATATTCTGCCATGGGGGGTTGCTATGGGATTGGTCTCACATGGAAGGCTTTTATAATAATTTTATATGGGGTCAAATGGCAACGAGGAAGGCTGTGGACCATCAAACTCACAGGCCTTATGTAGTGACCTCCGTAATAAAACTCTACCATTTCCCTTCTGAGAATCCCAGGGGAAAAGGAGGAAGAAATGAAGAAAGAAAAAAAAAAAAGAAAAAAACCCTCAGAAACCAGAAAGAGCTCTTTCAAAATTCATGAAAGAGAAAAGTGAGGTTTTGTTGACATTCATGTTTGATGAAGAGCAAGCACGCAGGCAGGGTGAGTTACTCCATAAGCAAACACTGCTCTAGGCTGTATTCCCCTCTTCCTGCTCAAATCAAGTGATATAATTAGCTCCTGGAAACTTCAAAGCGTGGGGTGCAATAACAGGGGTATGAGAGGTGAGATTCCTGTTTACCAGGTGGGCAGCATTAGGCTTTGGGGAGAAATCTTAGATGGCAGTGGAAGAATAGTGTCTTGGGGTAGCACTTCGCTTTGTGGGAGGGAGAGGATGGGGGATAATGTAAGGTCTGCACAACCTGCTGCAGGATCGGAGAGTGGAAAGGGGTTGATTTCACCCTTTGCTATTCCCGTATGAAGAATGAAAGGGCAGGGGATGTTAAGGAGAGTCCATTGAATTAGATTAAGGGAGATTAGCTCTTACACTGTTGCTGGACTGGGAGATCAGTTGACCAGTTTTTACTAATTTTCCCTCTTGGGGTTCAGCGTTATCTGAGATTGATCGAAACCCTTGGAGCATTGTATCTGGAAGGCAACGTCCTCCCGGGCCTCAGATCTAACCAATGCAATTCTGAGTCTTGATGAGTTGCATCTTGCTCAATGCCCCTTCAGTTACAAAGCCTGTGTTCACTTGACATGGCTTGAAAGGTACTCATTCAAAAAGACTTTCTTCCTCCCAGATGTATTTTGAAACCAGAGCAAAGTCTGAATGAGCTGTTTCAGCAGGTTGATGGGTGATGCTGTGGGCTTGGGATACCCCATTGTGTCTATTGATTTAGGAAATGGAAAAAGGGATTTTAAGGTTGTCTTTGTCTGATAAGATTTTTTTTAAAATCAGGGGAATAGAAAAGAGTTATCTTTAATCATTTTGCTCAGCTGTTGACACATGAAAGTTCTTCCAGAGTATAACAGAGTGTGAATTTAAAGGGAGTGAGTTTTTCCAGAAGACAAGTCCTTAGGGAGGCAATGTTTACACTGTTTTAATATAAGAGGATGAGCCCCTGGTTAATGCTTTGGGCTGCAATTTAGGAGATCAAGGTGCGATTCCCAGCTCTGATGTAAAATATCCATAGCTTTTGATATGTCCCCAAAGGTCCTATCTGTTGTTGACCAGGACCATTTACAGAAGCGCAACGTGGGTGTAAACTAGCTCAAACCAGAGGGTTTCTATTTTGCAATAATTATTGCAGCTCTGCAAGGAGCAGGATGAGTGCACTGGGCTTTCACTCTTGAGACCGTTGTCCCCTATCTGTGACATGAGACAGTTCTTCCCTCTTTCCACCTTTCCCCACTTGGTATGTTCAAAACACTAAGATTGGGGGAGAGTGGCTGGAAAGCTGCCTGGTGGAAAGTACCTGGGGGTGCGTGCTGACAGCCGGCTGAACATGAGCCGGCAGTGTGCCCAGGTGGCCAAGAAGGCCAACGGCATCCTGGCTTGTGTCAGGAATAGCGTGGCCAGCAGGAGTAGGGAAGTGATCGTGCCCCTGTACTCGGCACTGGTGAGGCCGCACCTCGAGTACTGTGTTCAGTTTTGGGCCCCTCAGTACAAGAAGGACACTGAGGTGCTGGAGCGTGTCCAGAGAAGGGCAACGAAGCTGGTGAGGGGTCTGGAGAACAAGTCTTATGAGGAGCGGCTGAGAGAACTGGGGTTGTTTAGTTTGGAGAAGAGGAGGCTGAGGGGAGACCTTATCGCTCTCTACAACTACCTGAAAGGAGGTTGTAGTGAGGTGGATGTCAGTCTCTTCTTCCAAGTAACCAGCGATAGGACGAGAGGAAATGGCCTCAAGTTGCATCAGGGGAGGTTTAGATTGGATATTAGGAAAAATTTCTTCACTGAAAGAGTGGTCAGGCATTGGAACAGGCTGCCCAGAGAGGTGGTGGAGTCACCATCCCTGGAGGTGTTCAAAAAACCTGTAGACCTGGCACTTCGGGACATGGTTTAGGAGGCATGGTGGTGTTGGGTTGACAGTTGGACTTGATGATCTTAGAGGTCTTTTCCAACCTTAATGATTCTATGACATATGGCAGTGCAGTTGCTTATTAAGGCTGTGGTTCTACTTTTGGAAATTACTGAATAAGAGTGTTTAATGCTGTTGTTTTCTGCACCGTCTGGGTTCTCCTTCATGCAGTTGTATGGAGCTGCACAGTGACAGAGGTGGTGGTTTCCTCCAGCGCAGGAGGGAGGCTCAGGAGCAAGTGACTGGAGGCAGGGAGCTTTCAAGTTGGCCTTGCTACAGAAGGAGGCACCAGGGAAAACACACGTTTTATTTCTAGTGGAGACCTGCTCCCTTCACAAGCCTCCAGACCTTACTGCAAAGTAACACTGAAAGCAGGGAAGCAAGAGCTTCTGTGTTCTCTGCCAAAGACCCTGACACTTAACCTTTCTCTGCCTCAATTTCCTCACCTTCACACTCAGGACAGGGTCTTGCTGGCTTTATAGAGAAGGTGGAAGTTCCCTCAGGTTTGTCAGATGCTTTGTGGTCAGAGTAGATGGGGCACAGCTGGGTGCTCAGGATTTCTTGCCTTCCTTTGCAGCCTAAACCAACCTGCTTAGGTATTTTCTTTGTGCCCGTATTCATCAACCTGATCTGAATGATTGCACACTAGCCTCCCCCAACACACAGTACGGGCTCTGAGTTGGCACCCTTCCCATGTAGCAGTCTGTCCTGGTCTGTAAGCAGTGAAGGGGGCTGTTTTGACATTGACTGGGATGACCGGTCAATACAGATCCAGGAAGTCCTGCCAGTTAATCCTGGTCATCTCTGACTGTGAGATCCTATATTTGGAAGCCTGCAGCCACAGACAGAAATTGCTAAATCGATGCTCAGCAGGGCACCACAGATCCATTATGTCTTGTTTAACTGCCCCCTATGTTCTCTCTTCTGCAGCAACAACCTGACTATGCCTTCTGGAAATGCATGGAGAAAGAGCACAGGGCAGGAAATGTTGCAAATAAAATAAGAAGTTGGCTGGACTAAACTTTACAACCAGAACAAAGAATTTGCTTCGGTGCTGCATCAGCTCTGGAAATGCCTCTTGATGAGCTGCTCTTAGGAAAATGCAATTTAATGGTGTACCTCTTTAATTAAAAAACAAGCAAACAAAAATCAAAAAAGCCCCGATGCTCTCGAGTGGAGCTATTGCAGAGAATGTTTCTCTATACTGAAATATCAGAAATATTTCTTTCTTAAAGATCTGGTGACTGATGCTGTGTGACAGAGGATCACCCTTGGAACTATAAGTGAAGTCCATTTATGGAATTGTATGTGACAACAAAAATGAATTCATCAGGACCAGTGATCCTAATGAATGTGATATCCCTATCCTAATGAAAACCTTAAGGAGTTCTGCAGAGAATAGAGCTGGAGTGGTTTACAAAAACAGATACCTTTGCAAAATAAAAAATAATTTAAAAAACCCAACCAAAGCACAGAAATCAATCATGTGCAAAATCTTGAAATATTTTTTAAAATTTTAATTTCTTTGTTACTTCCAACAAAGAAAAGTGAGTGTTGATTGTATTCTCCCCTTCACCGCCCGCCCCTTCATGGCTGCATGCATGTCTCTTTGATTTGGGCTGGCTGGCTGGATCATTAATTGAACATAGTAAGGTCTTTTCAGATCTTGGAAAAGGAAAAAAAAAAGGAAGCGTTTTCTATTGCTGTTTATATTCCCCCATCCAGGGCTTGACAATCCACCCTGTCTGTTCCAGAGGGCCCAGACCACCTGAGTCTAAGTTTAGATCATATCCTGCTACATTAAACTCCACACATAATACGTTGGCCACATGGGAAAATTTAAGGAAAATGAGATTTTATTAAAACCAGGAGACCGCTTGACTGCAGAGGGATATAATAACAGTGTTATGAGGTTCTTATCTCACATGAAAGTTTCACATTTCCCTGGTTTCCTTTCCTTTATGCTACTGTGGCTTCCCCCTCCCCCCATTCCATATGGGTGTCTAGTTATTTAATGCAATGGCAAAAAAGGCAACAGAATTAATAACAAAATCATCCAAAATATTTTATTGTTTAATGAAGACCCCATAGACTTTTTAAGTTAGCACAAAGGCAGCAAAGATCTTGGACTTGATGATCTTAGAGGTCTTTTCCAACCTTAATGATTCTATGAAAGATTCCCATTGGCATCCCAAGCACCTGACGGGTCACACAATCCATCTTCCAAGAGGGAAGAAGATGTCATGTGAGAGAGCAAGGTGGGTTTGTACATCAAGAAGAACAGCTCATCTTGTGTGTTGTGGCTGAATTCCTTCCGCTTTCACATTTTGATGTCTTTGAGGATGTTGCTCTGTAAGACTTTTTAAGTTTTGAAGGAGCCAGGGGGCACTTGGGCTTCAGGGTCAACCAGGCTTGCTGTGCCCCTCGGCTGGTTTGCTCTGAAAGCATAACAGATACCTTGTTGGTAGGCTGAGCAAGCCTCATTGTGCAAGTCTGTTGGAGCTGACACTCTTCATGGTGAGAGCTTTAGATTTCCACTCTTTCATATCTCCATACAGTCAGACGTTCATGTTCAGAGCTGAGCATCCCGTTCTGCACTGGCCAAACCGCCTGCGCACATCTTGAGACAACATTTCTTGCAGGAAGTTGTTGGGAGGTCAAGGGACCTCTGACAGCCTTGGCTCTACTCAAAAAGTTGCTCTCATTGGGCTCCAGCAGATTTTTTTTAGCTGGTAGTGCGGTGGAACATACCAGAAAGGGGGACAAATCCAGTCTGGCACTGACCCTGTTGAAAGTTGCAGATGGGAGTGAAAAACCTCCATAATTCGTCTTCCCAACAGCCTGATACAAACTTCCCTGGTGAACTTCCTTCCTGAAGCCTTGAGAGTTTTTCTGTCTTTTATTTTTTTTTCCCCTACTTTTACCTCCTTCACTGATATAATTACAGAAGTCACCAAAATTCACTGAAAACCATGTACTTGATCACCTCAGTCTTTGGAGACCCTCCTACCCTTCCCCAGAGGACATCCCTCCAGCACTTCTCATAGGCGCTCTGATCCATGCGTCACTCTGCCCCAAGACTGTTGCTTTAATTATACTCCTGAGAGCTGCATGTTAGCGAGGAGCTGTGCAAAGACTCTCTGGAGACAGAGGCAGGGAAACCCCTGGCATTCCCAGTTAGTATTCCAGACAGGTGAAGGCTGCAAGAGGATTTGCTAATAAACATTGTTCTCTGTTTCTTCTAGCAAGGAAGGTTTTCATAGCATTAGTGGGCTACATCTATGCTTCTTCTTAAGACCGTTCCCAGGGCTTTGCCATGGACAGGTTAGATATTAGATTTGGCATTCTAAAGAAATTATATGAAAACTGAATGCTTTTGATGAGCTTTATGTTCAAAGCAATGCATTCAGGGCAGGGAACGTGCATTGGCTATCCACTTTGCACAGTTATTACTTTTTATCAGTCCAAGTCACTTATCACTTAGATGATTTCTTTTATCCTTCTCTGGGTTACTCCACTACTGTCATTTTGCATGGCCTGTTGAGATAATGTCTCAGGGACAGAAATGCAACTGTTCGGGCTTCGCTAGTCTCACCTTGAAGTTGGGGAGACTTTTTCTGGGTAGCCCATCTGGGGAGTCATGGGTTGCCTTCTCTGGGGATCACCTGTTTACAGAGTAAGCAAGGTATTTAATTACGTTTCTTGCACCCTGGTGGTTTGCTGGGAATTGTAATCAAAGAGGAGGCTTAGCGGAAAGAATAATACAGCCTGTGCCACTGATTTTTGCCTGAGGGGAAGATGAGAGTTGAAAGGAGCAGCAGCGGTCAGAAAAACAAACATACAACTGAAACTAATGAGACAGTTGCCTCTTCCTATGCTAGAGCTCCTGTAGAGACCTCAGTGCTCCCTTGCATGGTCCATAAGACCTTATTTGGTTGTAAGGTCATTTCCTTTTCCTTTCTAATGAATTTCCTAACAGACCAGAGGTGAAAAGGTGGGGAGATTATACTGCCATGCTTTTAGTGGATCTGTGCTATTCTGAGCACACCTCCCATGCCTCAGTCTCCTGGGCTGTTATCCCATGGCCCTTCTGTCCATAAGAAAACAGAACTAGATGGTGATGAACTCTTGGCGTTGGAGCTAGATGCTGTGTTCTGGTCTGTTTTCTTGTTTGCATCCCTTTCCCTGTGGAGCTTGGCTGGGTTTTCTTTAAAATGTGACTACCTGAGCACAGGCTGGAAGAACCTGCGTTGCTCAGAGATGTCCAGGGATGAAACAGCAGACCATCCCCGTGCACATCAGCAGGACCTGCATGGAGGAAGAGAGTCATCTACTTGCTGTGCCCGCTTTGGCTGGGATGACAAATCAGAGAATCAAATTGCAGCAAAGGTGTACTTCAAACAGTGGGAAAAACACCTGGGGTGGCAGCAGCGTATGGGTGCTGAGCTGCGGAAAGGCTCATAGAAAGCTGGGTGAAGAGTTTCTCATGATTTGACCTGGTATGTCCTAAGCAATGGGAGTTTGGCTGGTTTTGGCCACCAGCACACTGAACAGCTGCGAATGTCAGAGGGCTTTTTGCAAAGCAGGGCTCCCCGATGTGTCTTCTCTTTGTTTCACGTGCTTGTTTTGGAGCATAAATATGTAACAACCAAAATGCTAATGAATTCCTCCCACTGACGTCCTTCCCTCCACATATGCACAAACAATTCACAACCCACACGCAGACGTATTGTCCAGGCGTTACGCGAACCCAGCACCATCTAGGAGGGAAAAATCACTGCATCATAGTCCAAATTTTAATTGCTCCAGTCCTTCCAGTTCCAAGCCTGACAAGTACATGGGACCCAATGACACACAGTATTGCCACGTGCAAGCTGTGGGCCTGCTGTGAGCACTGTGGAGTAGGCTTTGGGCAGGACAATCCATGTGCTGGATCGCTAACGGAAGCAAAACCACAAGGGACACTCCCTCGCCTCGTACGTGGAAGTGGTGGCTGCTATTTCAGACCTTGGATCACGTGAAAACAAACATGTCAGAAGCTTGTGGTTCTGCTGCTGGGCATTGATGGATCACGAGGGGGTTGTGTCACTGGAAGATACAGGCCTGGGCGGGTGGTATGATGGGCTGTGAATAGTCTTCTGCACTGGCCCACTCTTTGATCACTCTGTGGCCTGCAAGTGCAGTGGTTATTGATGGAAGATGTGCATGTTTGGGGAAACAAAGTCTTATTCTGCTACCATGGCGTTTAGCTTTGCATTTATGGTTGCTCATCTTCCTGAAATGGGAGACCCAGACTCATGAAGGTATTAGCCTGCAGTGCATGCACACACAGCCCTGTGGATAGGCAGGTACTTGGGACTGTAAGAAGGTCCTCCTCTTTGGATTTTAGCATTTGTCGTTCAAAGTTTAGACAAGAGGTGGATGTACTTATGGGCCATGCGTCTCTAGAATTAGGATTGCTGGATGGCTAGGAGACACAAGATAGCTACCACATATTTTGAGGGGGGAGCTCTGAAAGCAGGAGAGACGAGAGATGACAGCAGCCATGGGAGGATGGGGTTGGGGTGAAGGATCACCCTCATCCTCCTATGTGCCTCACCAGTGACTCTTGTCCCAGCACAGTCTTGCTACCAGAGCAGGGAGCCCTACTCGAATGGCGGATGAGTTGCAATGAGTTGATGTGTTATTGGTTGGACACCTTGGTTTTGAGAAGCCAATCTCTCATGAGGACCTGCCGTGCCACCATCACGGGGCACTACGGGGAGCAAAGAGAGGGCTTTTGAAAGCAGAAGTCTTCCCCTGTTTGCTTTTTTTTAGGGATAGGGCTAAACAGTTTCAAAATTCCCACCATTATGCAGCACGTACATTGGTTTCTGAAGGTTTAATAAAGGAAAGTGGGTGTCACAGTCCCTACTTTGCAGGTAGATATGTATGTGGAGAAAGGTGCTGTGACTTGTCCAACACGTGTGGTAGCAGAGCTGGGAATGCAAGTGGACTCATGCACCCATACTTCTTCCATACACACCAGGCAGTCTGCGATCGAAACTTTATATTCTGCATAAATTGCTTTGGCCTCCCACAGCAGATGCTGTTCTCTCACCAATAAATGCAGCTTCGGGGATGCTTAGAGGCAGAGTATCCCTGTAGCCTCTGTAAGCAGATAAAGTTTGCACTGGTCGCCACAACAGCCTGGCTGTGATGTGTTGGGGGAAGGGAGGAAAGTCAGCCCAGTAATTTCATGTTATTGGAAATACTGCTTTTGCAATCCAGCATTTGGTTTTCATTTGGTGGCTGTGCTCAGTTCATTTCTGCTGGCGCTTCACTTCTGATCCAATTGAGTTATCGATGCAGGCAAGGAGAAGGAAGCAAACAAGATTGGTGTCAATTTTTTTTGTGGCTTTTTTTTTTTTCCTATCTCCCTCTTGCTTCTTTACTTTCAAAGATCAAAAGAGGACAAAATAAAACTTTATATATAATGAAACACAGGCAGAGGGAAAAATGGCAGCACACAAAATTGTTTTCAGTCTTCTTTTAAGGTTGCTGTTGGTATCTTTGATTTAGGCACCACAGCTTTAATCAGGGTGTTGGAGATGACAGAAAAATTATTCATCTAACCAAGTTTCCCTCTCACTCTCTTTCTCTCTGTTTTTCTGTCTCTCTCTTTTTATTAATGTGGATTTAAAAAAGATTCTCAAAATACAGTGCTGGCTCAATTTTGTTTTCCCAGCTAATAACCCAAAGCAGGATCAGCTATTTTGCAGCTGACAGATCTGTCTCTAAACTAGATTGTCTTTCTTACTGAAGTCATCCATCATGCATGGCAAAAAAAAAAAAAAAAAAAAAAAAAAAAAAAAAAAAAAAAAAAAAAGAATAAAAATACGTTTATTTTCCACGAGCTCATCACTCCCTACAGTAGCGACGACCTGATCTCATCCATGCCATGACAAGCCCACTCCCAGCATGGCGTAACCAGGACACCGCTGCAATACCACACACTTTTTGGGGTTGCTTTCATGCTTGGCTGCTGCATCCAGGCGGGGACTCAGTGGGGCAGTCTGTTTGCAGGGTATTTTCTAAGACATCTCCATGGAGCAACCGGTCTTGCTTATGCCTCTGAGTGAGAACTAGAGCAAACTTGGGCAGCAGTCTCAGTGTGCTCTCCCCGAGTGCCTTGTGCTATCGCTCTGCACCTTTCTTAGCGATTGCACCTTGCTCTGAAGAGGCCAAAACACATTGCTGTTGAGCAGCTGATGTGCATAAACTGTGCCATGTACTATGGTCCCTGGAGCAGTGTGCTGGCTGGAGCTGGAGATGCACACGGAAAACAGCATGCGCTGAGTAATCCTTGTCCTGAATATCCTCCGATCTTCCAGCAGATAGCGGTGTAGGGACTTCCCGAGGTGAAGGTTATATCCTGAATAGTGTTTAATAGCCCTTAATGGACCCATCCTCCTTCAAATCATCTGATTTTTAAATTTTTTTTACTTCATTCATATTTTTTGGCCTGCCTGACATGCTGCCCCGACCAGTTCTCCAGTTTAATTATACACTGCATGAAAAAATACTTCCCTTCTTTTTTCTTTTGTCTTCAACCTGCTGCCTGCTAATGTTGCTGCCCAATCGCTTGCTCCTGCGTGCTGGGAAGGGAACAGCCGTTTGCTCTCCCCCTTCTCTGATCTGTGATTTTATAGACACCTCATTGGTTGTCTCTTCTCCAGGCTAAAAGTTACCGGTCTGTTTAGTATCTCCTTTTCTGAAGCTGTTTTGTACTTCTGCTTATTTTATGGCCCCCTTCTGCATAAATATAGGATACGTACCTGTTTGTGTTAGACCTTCCGTCGTGCTGAGTGTAGCACATCAATTATGCATGGTAACAACCTGGAGCTATCTGACGCGTGTTTTCTCCTATAAGGGACAGGCATTATCCAGACGGATACGAGTAGAAGGAAGGGGAGAAAATTAACAAAAAGGATTTTGAAGAATCGTATCAAATGTGCAGGCAGCAGGGGCTGCTAGAGAGGAGAACATCCCTCCTCGCAGGGTGGTAGGAGTTTGGTCACAGTCTTTAACCCAAGTTTGGCAGATCTCTGTGGCGCTTGCTGTGCAGGTTGATGCCAAGCAAGCAGTGAGGTGGGTTGATTTCTTCTTCTCTCTTAGGACCTACTTTTTTCCTTGGTTCATTTCTTAGGTAACTTTTTTCTTCTCTAATCTCTGCCTCTTGCCTTCCTTGTATCAGGAATAGTGTGGCCAGCAGGAGTAGGGAAGTGATCGTGCCCCTGTACTCGGCACTGGTGAGGCCGCACCTCGAGTACTGTGTTCAGTTTTGGGCCCCTCAGTACAAGAAGGACACTGAGGTGCTGGAGCGTGTCCAGAGAAGGGCAACGAAGCTGGTAAAGGGTCTGGAGAACAAGTCTGATGAGGAGCGGCTGAGGGAACTGGGGCTGTTTAGCTTGGAGAAGAGGAGGCTGAGGGGAGACCTTATCACTCTCTACAACTACCTGAAAGGAGGTTGTGGTGAGGTGGGTGTTGGTCTCTTCTTCCAAATAACCAGTGATAGGACGAGAGGAAATGGCCTCAAGTTGCATCAGGGGAGGTTTAGATTGGATATTAGGAAAAATTCTTCACCAAAAGGGTTGTCAAGCACTGGAACAGGCTGCCCAGGGAAGTGGTTGAGTCACCATCCCTGGAGGTATTTAAAAGACACGTAGATGTGGTGCTTAGGGACATGGTTTAGTGGTGGACTTGGCAGTGTTGGGTTAACGGTTGGACTTGATGATCTTAAAGGTCTTTTCCAACCTAAACAATTCTATGGTTCTATGATTCTATGATAAAAGCCAATCTGGACAGGACAAGAGAAGACCATTTTTGGAAAATCAATGAGAAATTGCATAACAGAGAGGAAACCCTCATAATTTGGTAGTAGACGTGCATCATGAGGGAAAACCGGGACATGATATGTTTAACTGCAGGCCCCCAAAGGGAATATATTTGTTAAACATTATAATTACCCTTCAGTGCTGAACTCTATAGCAATTGAATCTACGGTGATGCACATTATCATTTCTGAAATGATGCTTTCATTTAGATAAGGCATGCAATTATACATCTTGATTAGGTCACTGTTCCCAGGAGCTTTGCGTTATTTATGATGAGTTGCCCCTTCTTGTAAATTATGTGGTGAGTCTGTGGATAGAGACATATTTACTCCCTCTTCTTCCTTACCCCTTCCTTCTCCTCCACAGACCCTTTTGCTCCTCTTGTTCTTCCCTCATTGCGTACCTTTGTGCAGGCAAGATCAAAAATCCAGTAGTCAGAGAGAGAAAAATGTCAGGTATGTAGTGGAGGCATTGCCGTGGGAAGGTAGACCTGGGAGGTTTCTTTGCAGGACCTGCTGGCTTTCATAGTCATGGTATTAAGGCTGGGATCCCCATATTTTAGACCTTTAAAAACTGTCATCTTTTGCACAGCAGTAACCTCAGCTTTCTCTGTGATCAATGGCACTTCCTGAGGGTGATGTACAATACTTCATCTTAAACAGTGACCTGAAGACATGGTTTCCAGCTAGGCCCATAAGCTGTTGGTTCCCCAGCGCTCTAGTAAGTACACTGGCAACAGACCTCAAGTAGGAATCCCCTTCCCTCCTCACCCCTCCTGGGGGACAGTTTCATTGAACTACTGTTGAAATACTCCCAGTTTCCATAAGACAAGTGGAAGTGAAGTCTGCTCCTGTTGCTTAACTGGGTACCATGTGAAGTGTTGATCGAGCGGATGTGAAAGCTCCTGGGGAAGGGAAGTGATGGGAAAAGGACCAAAGCGACAAGAGGAGGATGATATTCTGGACTGCTTCTGGAGCAAGTCTGAAGAGTTCCTCCATGCTGGAAACTGAAGTTGTCTTTTTCTTTTGTAGACAGTCCTAGTAAATCCAAGTTTAGGAAGAGAGGATCGAGGAAGCATAGTCAGGATGCAGCAAATCTGCTTCTATTATATCGTTTTGTAGAATAAGGATCCTATCCCAGCGATTTTAATTTTGATCATTGCCAGTACCCAGATGAAGGAAATCCAGAGTGTATTGGTCAGCTAGGCATGGGGATGAGAACTGTGACAGATTCACCAGGTTCAGAAAATACCAAGCAGAACCTGTTCAGTCCTGAAGGCAAGATGTTGCCAAGGATAATCCTACATGGTAGGGGAGAGATGGGGCTGTGTTAGTGATAGGATTTTAAACATCTCTCAGTTGTCTTAACTGTTTCCATCTGCCACCTTCAAAAGACGCCTTGGGGCCAAAGTGGAAGTCTTTTGAAAGACCTGTCCCAGATGACCCAAAGGGTCTTTCCTAACGCCGTCTCCTCTTCAACTGTAGTTCCTCAAAGGATACAGCACATCATAAGCAGATGAATGCAACCTTGGCCTTCCTCTCTTGCAGATGTCTGACCCTTTCTCTTCCTCTGTGCATCACAGCAGCTCGTGATCACCTGCCTGGGGCATCAAAAAGGTGTTTTTCACTCGGTGCAATTGGGCAACCCACTCTGCCATCTCAATGCATAGTAGCAAAAGCGGGGAGAGGAGAGGTGCTGATACGTCAAATGGGACAGTGTTTCCCATCTGCAAATATTTATATGCAATAATTATCCCTTTCTGAGATTAAAAGAGCTATCCACATGTGAAAAGCAAACTGTCTTATCTCTCTTTTTAAATAATATGTTTAGAAAGTTTGACCGAGCATGAAAGTTCATCTTTCAATATTGCTACTTGTAATCCAATAAGAAATATTTACTGTGTTATAATTGGTATCATTAAGCTTAGGTGACATTATTAATATTATTAATTAAACTGCTGCAAACCTAGTTTACAGTTACATAAACACATCATCTCCTGAATTGCCTGCCTACACGTTTTGGTGTCGGGGGGTGGATAAAAGCAAATTCAAATGCAAATGATATGAACATACTTTAATCAGAGGATCAGAGAAATCAGACACAGAGAAGGCTTATTAGGTCTGTTCCATTCTCCAGAGGCGGGGGCGAGATTGTCTCCCCATAGAGACTCCCAGGAGCTTTGGCCAGTCTAACTCTAAATGCCTCAAGCAATGGGACTTCTCCTTTGTCCCGGGAGAGACTTGCCCACAGACTGACAGAAATGTGTCTCAATATTCAGCCTACATTTTCTTGCTAAGGCAGAAGTCAGCTGCTGCAAAATAGTCTTGAGAAAGGTCTTGAGATCACGTCCAAGGGCAGAGAAGGAGAGAAACACATTTGTAAGGCATCTCTAAAGCTGTCCGTTAATGCAACAGGACTGGAAAATCATCTCCCTCCTCTTGGTTTAGCTTTCTGGCAGGATCGGACCAGTCCTGGCACAGCTGGCAATAACTAGCTGTACACAACAGCAGAGCACTGGAGGAAGTTTAGTGCAGCTAAGCATCCGAAAGTTCAGATGTTTGACCTAGTTTCTCTACAGCTGGAAAATCCATCTTCCGTCTAGAATTTCCCTGACTTCGGCTACTTCAGAAATATCATGAGGACAGCATTTTCCCTGATCCGTCAGTATTTGGGTCCCATCTGGAGCCAGAAAGTGCAGAATCACGTGGAGCGTTTAAAATAGGAGTGCCCCAAGGAGCCAGCTCCTGCTTGCTTCAGGTTTTGTCCTCTCTCTTCCTATTTCAATCACTTGTTTCTCACCGGGTCGAATGGATGTGGGACCATCCGGGGCTGAGATCAGAGGCAGAGCAGCTGTTTCATGATGGTGTGTTTCCAAAAGGGCCCGTGTCAGAGTGCACTTATTGCAGAAACTGCTTTAAAGCATTTCAGGTCCATTTGTTGGCCCCTCTGTGGCTCACCTGCAGAGCTGCACTTGTTACTGAAAACTCCTAAACCTCCCAAACAGGCTTTTCTCAGTCCAAATTGAGGGAAAAAGAGATTCCTACAACCACTGAGAAATAACTCCCCAAAGCAAGGTCACGGTTTCCATGATTTCTATATTACAAAGATTGCTTTGGTGGTTGCAGGCAAGGTAAATGAATATGGGAGATTTGCTCAGAGACACCTTTAGGTCTCAGTTCACAATTGTGACTATCAGCCGGCAAAGCCATCTTTACTCCTGACATTCAGCAGTACTTTGGGGTTCCCAGCTTTGTTTTTCTTTCCGCTGGCTACGCTCCCTCAGGGGCTGCACAACGAAGTCATTGGGGCTTTTCTAATGGATATGGTTAAAGCCAAGCATGAAGATTGAGATCTCAGTATAATCAAAGTTGTTTATCCAGCTCCAGCTACTCTCGTGTAGTTTTTGCTGGCCACTGAGTCATCCCTGCACGGCAGGTAGGTCCCACACACTTCAAATTGGGCTGAGTGAGTGTCAGAGAGCCAGGACTGCATGGATACACCGTGCCCATTGAAATCACTTGCAAGGGATATGGCAGCAGAGCAACAGCAAAAGGTTTGTGGCTGCTTGGAAGCCACGGAACATTGCTGGGGTATGTTGCCACCCTGAATCCATCAACCCCATTTGGCCTGTCTGAGCTTCCTAGATACATCTTGAAGTAATCCCAAAACTATCAGGAAAGGAAGAAAGTTTGTTTCATTGGATGAAAAATATCACCATCTTGGGCAGCTAAATGTTTGTGCTAATGGGATGCAGCTGCAGAGCTGTGACACATCAGATCTCACACACACACACACACACTCTCTCTCATGTAATGCACACACACCCCATGCATGAACACATGCACCGCTATGTGGAAAGTGCGATACCAAAATTTCTGTTAGAATCTACTTTTCAAAAATATTAATCCCCGCCTGGGAGCATCCTTTGGAATTTCTTCTAAGAGTAGCACCAAACTCCTTCCTCTTCTTAATATTCTCCTAATCATGACCACGTGTGTCTGGTGAATACAGGACCGGGCAAGTTCAGAAGGGAAGGTTTGCATAGCATCCCCCCAAACTTAAGAAGCAGTGGGATGGGAGAGAAAAGACTCTGAAGCTTACCTAGGAGCTCCGTGACCTTGGAAGAAGAACGGACCTTGAAGCATCTTCTCAGGAAAACCATGAGCTTGGTTCAACTTAGACTTAAACTGTTTTCCACTTACAGGAGTTAAATTATGAAACCCCCATCCCTGACACAGCCAGACGTGAAGTGGTTGGTGTTGTAAGAAAAGGGTTGTATTTGTGTGACAAAGTTGACTCAAGATATTACAGGGCGCGGACAAGCTTATAACATGAAGTACCAATGTGCAAAGCAGTCTTTTGTTGCATGGTAGAAGGTTTCTCTGGGGCTTCAGAAGAGCTAGCTCAGATGCCCTTTGGTAGAGCCTTATTACTGGAAGCCAGTCGTGGCCCATTAGGCGCCTAATAAGGGACATGTCTTAAGGTGCAGGATGAATGATCACTCAATCTCTGCCTTTATTAAAGCCGAGGTGCAGTGTGTCTCACTCAATATTTAAGGGGTTTTTAATTTCTCCTTCTCAAGCTTCTGTATCTCACATGGGGTGGGCAGTATTGGAGAAACACACACACAAAAAAGAACTACTAGTTCCTGTAATAGCTCTGATTCTTCAGTGGAGAGTGACTTGGGGACTGATGAGCGTAAACCCCACCATGTTTCACTGCATCTCATGACATGAGCGCAAGATCTGTCTCTGCACATCTCAGGGCCGGTCTCAGTTTCTCGGGGAAAGGAGGGATTGTACATGACCATGCCACGGAGAGAGCTGAGAGAGCCCCTGACCTCCAAGCTCCTGAGAGCCTCCCGCGTCTAATCAGGGGATGTGAGAAAAAAAAAAACAACAGGTTGTAGGAGTGCCTCCTGACTCACATTTCCAGAATGGGAGGAGCAGCGGGGTTATGTTTTCATTATTGCCTGTGGCTCTGATGCACTCAGCTCTTTGGAGGTTAAGTCAAGGTCTTGGCTTTGAGATTTTGTTTTTGTAACCTTTCATGGGCAAACACTTCATATGAAGTCTAGCAGGCAGCTTGTGTCCAAGAAAATGCCATTTTTGCCCGAGCTGCAAGTGAACCAGAGCTCTGGCCATGGCAGCAAGGCTTTGGCTAACAAGCGGCAGCAAGTGTGTTATGTTTTGGCAGCCAGCTTGCTTATCAGATTGATATAGGAGGCTATAAGCAATTGCATCTGGATTTGAATGGGTTACCCAGCCTGCTTGGCTGCTTGGGATTCACGCCAAGGGAAAGCAGAGGAGTTGTGAGGAGAATACCCAATTTCCCCCTGTGAGGACTGATTTTAGTTTAATGCAGCCTCCTCGCCCTTAAATCCAATTAAAGACCTATATTATGTCAGTGGAAATTTATGCCAATCCTAATATAGTCTAATAAGCCTTAAAATAGCACGTTGCTAGTGAAAAGCCCTGTGGTTTAATTTGATTCTGAGCCTAATAACAGGCTTAATATGAGGGAATTGGCCCCTTTTTATTTTCTAACGGGGCTCCACATGCTTGCTCCCTTTTTAGGAACAAAAAGGTTTTGTCCAAAGCACGGACAGGAGACGGCTCACCTCAGCAAGTTGCCTCTTTTCCAGTTGCTTCATTTGTTGGCCATGGGAAGTCTCTCTCAAGACATCCCAGGTTGGGATCTGTAATGCAAAGCAATGAGCACCAGCCTGTAAAGTGCCTGGTTTCTCTTTCAGGTTTTCTGTGCCTGACATTCCTTAGTCAATGTGGGCAACGGCATCGCCTTGACCATCACTGAGTCCCAGTGTAGGATATGACCTTCTCCTACGACTGCAGATACAAGCCAGCTTTTTTGCAGATGCCTTCTGCTGACAGTTTCAGAGATGCAGATTTTCCTATCTACCCACACACTTAAGACTTGATTTCCCCGCTCTCATTCTCTGTATCTCAATTACTCCACTATCCCCTTCATGGTCCCTGAAAGCTGCAGCCTTGTGTTTCTCATGCATGGCTGCCCCAAGCTGTTGCCTCTCTCTGTCCATGGCTCCGGCTTTATGCTTCCCCTGTCCCTTCCTCTTTCAGGGTTTCCATCACTGAACCTCGCTGTGCCCTCCCTCTATTCCAGCATTGCAATCTGGGTGAGCAGCCCGTGGTGCCCTCTTCCATTGCTCACCTGGAAGATCTTCATGCTTTCCCAGAAATTTAGGATGTTTTCAAAAACGTCTCTCAAAAAACTGCGTTATTGTCCCACAAATTGTTCTCTGAACTTCGTCTGCTGGGATAACTGTATAAATCTCTATGTCCTTTAGGCTTGCTAGACCACAGTCTCCTGCTCCTTCAGCATTAACACTTCCTTCCCTTGCAAGGTGATGTCAGAATATAAAGACCGCAATGCTTAGGCAATGGTCAACCTGGAAATGCTTTGGAGGGGCTGCTCTGGGCAGGGATCTGATCTTCTCCAAGCCATGACGTATGAAAACAGCACGTGGCCATGTGGGAAGGATGTGCTGCTGCCTGTGCCCATGAGCAAGGCTCGTGGTGGGCAGCAGCCAGGGTCTTCAGGACCAGCTGAGTAGGGGCACCCCCTCAAAGCCCAGGAGAAAAGCACAGACTCAGCCTGTAGTCGCAGGAGCATTTTTCCAAGATGCTAAATGCTTGGGCATGCTTCTTGCTGCTAAACTATTTGCTCAACCTATCTGCTCTGAGGTAGCGTCCTTATTTGAAGGGGGGCTGTCAGCTTCTGCCGCATACACTGCTCTCCTTCACTCGCTGTCCTGAACTGCTGCTCAGCTTTATTGCACACTGTTAAACAGCTGCTGCTCTGCAGTCCAGAGATGACTGAATTTTGGTGGTGGGTGGAGTGATTTTGATATAGCACTTACTAAAATGCGTTGAGATAAAAGCCTGTGCAGAAACATGAAAGGCCCTTTGTACTTGCAAGTTGTTACCGTTATTTTTTGATTAAGAACAATAGTAAACAGAGGTCCTCAAAGGTGCCTTCAAAAAAAAAAAAAAAAGACCAATTTGATCTTAAAATCAGAAAGAGCACATTTTTTTGGAGTACCTAATGGGTTTAGGTGCCTAAGTCCTTTTGAGTCACACAGTCTGACACCCCAGCTGGCACAGCTCCACTCTGTTGCCTGAACTGAAGGCAATAAACCCTTCCCACAGGGTCCGATTCATCCTTGGGTTACTCTCTTGGCATCAAACGGATTTACGATGGCAGGAAATTTGGCCCAGAGCCCTGATGAGCAACACCATGGCTCTAGGGTCCCAGGCGGCAGTTTGTGTCTTTGGGACTTCTTATTCGTGCTGCTTTTTTTGCAAGGGGGGAGGGAAGGCGACTTCACGCTGCCATTTCTTTATCCCCTTCGCTTCCCACCCCAGCCCGGTCCCCCGTCTACCTAGGGGCAGAATGATCAGTTCAGGAAGCTTTGTTAATGCCGTAATCCTCACGTGTGCTCAGCCTCACAAAGCTGCCACTTTCTCGCCCCGGCCGCGCTCGCAGATCCGTAATGTCCCGTGTCCAATCAATTGCTGTGCTCGCTCCGGCTGCTGGCTTTGAGCAGTTTCTCCAGCGAGGGCCAGATTGCTCTGGCAAGCTCATCCATCCTTCGGGGACGGGGGGCAGAAGGCGAAGGGGTGGGGGATGGATGCCTGAGATTGGGCATTTGAGATTGGGGGGGAGGGGGAGATGGCAGGCAGCAAGGAAAGAAAAGGCTGGGGTAGTGCAAGAGCGGTTGTGAGCTGGTGAAGGGCACGCAGCTGGCGTCTTCTTCACCCCAAAGCCAAATGCTCTTCCCTGTTGATGGTAACGCCAAGCTAGGTCTCAAGGAGCACATGGTATTTAATTGCACTGCTGTTCGTGCCCATTGAATGCTCAGCTGACCCTTTCTTACTCATCCACCCCCCTGAATTCATTCCGACACCCCAAACTCTTGTGCATCCTCAGCGGCCAAGTACAAAGAAAACCAAAATCGATCTGCCGAAGGTAGCACTTCCCCCTCTGCCCCCAAGTTTGCAGTTTCAATTCTCATGCTAATCCTTCCCATAGTTCAGGACAGGCAGGTTTCCAGATTTTCTTGGTCCTCAAAATGTCTTTAGATCCAGGGACACGAGGAGATGGGGAAGTGGATGTTCTCCAATCCTAGGGACCGGGTCTGCATTAGGACATGTCATATTTATTTCTAATCCTCAAAGCACCTAAATGATAGATATAAAATCGCAGCTTTTTATGCATAGTGAAGCTGTTTGGGGTTCTTTTCAAGGTTTTTATGGCTCCTTCTGTGCTCTGCACATTTAAGCCCAGGGTGACTCAGTCATCTGGTTTCACAGAGGACAAGAATATTAGTCCCAATAAATTGCTTTACAAACTTCCTGAAAGGTTTCTAAAGTTTCTTAAATGGCTCTGGCTTATGGAGGCAAGATAGAGGTATGGGAGAAGAGAGGGTGAAATAGTTTTATTTCCAAAGCAGTGCACTGAGAGCCTCACGTGTTAGGAAAGTGCACTCTCATCCTCATGTTAAAGCTTTGTGTAGCACCACTACTCACGTGTATATGTGTGTGCGCGCGCACTTTCCCTGCATCGCTCTGTTCCAGGCATGGGCTTTAGGGTACTCTTTCTTGAGGAAAGATGATATGCACCGGGGCATGATTTGGGGTCTTTCCCTTCCACTTTACCCTGCCTTTCCCCACTTCTGACGCCGGGTATCTCCCCCATCCCTCATTTACCTGTCTTCCCCCAAGGCCCATGAATGCAGCCCAGCAGCAAAAGGCTGACCTGCCTGTGAAACACACGGCAGTGCGAGCACCGCGATCACACTATTAAACAGAACATTGCCTGGTATAGCCAAATCTTTAGCTGATCTAAATCAGAAAAATCCACATTGAAGTCAATGCATTGATTTATACCAGCAAAGGGTCATGGTCTTCCGATTTGGGGAGACTAATCTCATGAGGAAACTTCTCATTTGCTGCCTGTGGATAGCAATGCTTTCCAGAAATGGGTGTTCACGCTGAATCCATCGCGTCGCACAGAGTGTTGTCTCGGCTGGTGTATAGGAGTGTCAACTTCCCCTCAAAATACCTCTGTTCCTACAGCACTCATTGCATACTACTGCTCTCATTTAAAGCCAGTACTTCCCTTAGAGGGTTTTGAAATGGAAATCATTTTCCCTCTGTTGTTTACTCTGCTGCAGAGCCAGGGCAACCCTTCCTAGACTGAGGGAAGCTTACCAGGAAGGCTTCCGAGGCAGAGCCCATGGCTGATGGACACCTGAGGGGTTACTCACTGGCCTCTGGAAATTGCCTTTAAAACCAAACACCACTTCATCCTCTCCTCCTCCCAGGGCATTTTATAACGGACACTGGCTGGCAAGGCAGAGTCGAGGCTAAGGCTGAGACTTGGTGTGGATCTGATCACCTTAAGCAGCCTGGAAACACTGTCTGATTCACCTGCTTTTGTGCATTTTTGTAATTCTGGGGCTGTGAATATTTAATCGTGATCTAAATGTAGAAATACTCATTAATTTTTTTTTTGGGGGGGAAGGGGGGCTTTGGATCTAATTAGGATTTGGATTTAATTAGGCAAATAACAAATTCCTAACTTCATATATCTGGTGTGTCTTTTAACCTCCAACAAGATTTTAAGTGTAATGCTCTATCTGATAAAAATGGGTTTCCCCATCGACTTTGTATTTAACTGACCCGTGGCATTTATAAAATGAGGGGAATTAGGTACTTAGCAAACAGCATTTGCTGGTAGAGTCATCTCACAGGTAGAAAGTGATTTCTTTTTAAAGAAAAGATTCTTTCATCATGATCAGAGAGAAGAGAGGTTGGTTTTTTTTTCTTGGTGACTTAGAGACAATTTTCTGGTTGATAGGAGGGAAGCTATACAAAGTGATGGTTGCCTCTATAAACATTCCATGGAAAAATAAAGCAGCACTGAAAGCAAGTGGCTGTCTGGGGTCATCTGCTGTGAAACCCCTCGGGTTCTGAAATCATGAATCAGGCAAGAAAAATCAGCAGATTTTAAAAATATTATAAATTTGGACTTTTTTGATTGTCTTATGGTTTCTGAGTGTTGGCATCTGATTTCCAGTCTCTCTCCTTTATCTTCATTTCTCCTTGTATTCTGAAAACTTTGAGCCAGTGTTTTCTATGTTTAGTAGCATATATAAAATGGGTGTCTCTTTCAAGACTGTCCCTCCTCATTTTGAAGTATGTGGGGTCATATTTTCAAGCTTTCCCTCACCCGCCCAAGGACTCAGAACTTCCTTTTACACAAATAAGCGAACGTTAGGATTCCAAGTTAATCACTTGAATCCAGAAGGTGGAGATTTCTGAATAAACTCTAAGCTACTGTGAAAATCTCCCTGAAATCAGGAGAGTGGACAGGCAACAGTGCACGTGATGCAGTGCCTTGGACAAAGCCAAACCTGCTTGAAGGCTCCAGGTCAATCCTTGCTCTAGTGATGGTTCAGTTACCATAGAGACAACCAGGTCTCACTTCATCTTCCATCACTTGCGCTATTCACCGGTGACCGCTCCGGATTAAAGTTGGAGGGTTTTGGATCATCCTTTTTATTTTTATCAGTGGTGTAGCACACTGTCTAATCCTAGTTGTACCTCTCATGAAGGAAAAAAAAAGACAAAAAAGCCAACCTCCTTCCCCCACGTTTGTTGTGTAGGCCAATTATCCGAAGTGGTGACAAGTAGAAAAATGAATTAACCATAGCTTTGTAATGTCAGCGTTATTTATCTTGTATAAGCTTCGCCCAGCTCAGCTGCAGATCGGCAAAGGAGTGCTTTTATTCTTCCCTCCTCTCTTTGATGCTGTTTTTTTCTTTCCTTCCTTCTTTCTCTCAATATAGGTCCTTTGCTCTGCCACGCCATCATTACGAAATCTTTTTCTTCCCCTCTAAACCAGGAGGGTTTTCCAAATCAGATGAGGGGCTGATGAGGAGGTGCCCTGCAGGAGGTGAAGGAGGGGGTCTCCCAACTCTCATCTTTCCCATCCTTACCCTCTACCCCTGCGATAACGAAACCACTCTGTTGGGTTTATTTTCTCTGATCTCCAATGTGCACAAAAAGTAGGTGCTGAGACTGGAAGCGACCCCTGTTACTTTTTTTTTGTCCTGCCTTTTCCCATGCATAGTTTGCTAAGTCTATACCCTCTTTCACCTGCTGCAGTAGAGACTTTCAAAAGAAAAAATGGCACTTGCTGGCAGGAGGCAGGAAAGCAAGGGGCATTAAACTAGGATCCAGTCTGAAAGCAATGCGCTGGCAAGAAGCCCGCAAACACTTCAGATTTGAAGCACCAAGTCACAGAGCAAAGAGGCAAAAAATGCATCTTTGTAAAGCAATAGTGAAGCTGCACCTGCTCAAAACTACTGTAGCCAGGACACTGTGACGCTTCAAAGCTGCCAGGGAATCAGATACTGCAATAAGATACCCCTCACAGGGCATAAAACTAACCAAATCTTGCACTGAGGCAGCTGGAGAGCTGACTGATGTGGGGAACAAGCCTGAAGGTTAATACGTATATATCCCAATGACAGTTGATGGGAGAAGAAATAAATTATCTTGCAGTGTGTTTGTCCCTGTATGAGTGTTGCTGGCTTCTCCGGCTGGATTTTGAGAGCATCTTCACTGCGTGAATGTCGCCTTTCAACGGCTGCAGCCTGCAGAGACACGAGGTCCTACAAATGCATTAGTAAATAAACCAGGCTCTTGGTTCCAGAGGTGATAGTTGGGTTTGATGGTTCAGCTGGGCTAGTTTTCTCTGTTGTAAATACAGTTATTTTACCTCTCTGGAGGTATCTCACTGGTGCAGGCTAGCCCAGGTCAGCTGGCACGTCAGGAGTTCTCCTGAAGAAGTGGGGAGCTGTAGCAGTGTGGCATGCAGGCTGTCAACTGGCAGTAAATCTGTTTCAAGCTCTTTTGTTGTTCCAAGCGATTGCTGAATAACTTCTCTGAATTACTTCCAGTCGATATCTCTTATGTGAAAAGCTCACAGAAAGCTTATTATGTTCAAAATTCGGAAAATAGGATTCTCACATGCTAAACATCCATTAGCGACTGAATAAGGGCAACTCTTAGGATCAAAAGCCAAAACACTATCAATGTTGTTAAATAATTTTGAAGAGGAGGAAAAAATTCATCATTTGTAGGTGATTTTTAGCTCTACACAGAGCCATGAGACTGTTCTGTGAAGGTGCCTGTCTTTTTTCTGTTGACTAGATGGGAAGCCTAAGATGACTTAATTCCCAAGTCAGCACCGCAGTAACTGTCTAAAGCTCAGTGGGGTGAAAGCAAACTAATAACAACTCTGTTTTTTCCCCCAAGATAAAAATGTGACTTTGTTTTTCTATGTTAGGATCATTTCTTGTTAAAGGGATGGTCAAATCTCAGAAAGAAAAAAAAGTGGAGTGTAGAAAAGTGTAGAAAAGTAAAAATTCATAATTTATAAAGTCTTTCAGGGTCTCCTATCGGAACCAGCTTGTGTTTGAACCAAAGGTCTGTGTTGGTTTTGATATTAACTCTGACGGATTCAAACCAGAGCCCAAAAATCTCCAGTCCTTCAATTTTGAGGAGCTTTCAACCATGAACTAGGCTCTTTGTCTAGCCACTGCAGAAATGATGTCCTGCACCAAAATCCATCAGCCAAACTGCCACCAATCTGCTCGTGTCTGTGATTTGAACTTCCAGGATTTAACCCCTACTATTATTATTTTTTGTTGAGTACCCAGCCCTTGAGATGGCTTCAGGCATATTCACATTTGAAGGGGTGATTGTTGCCATGAAAAGTTCAATTTAGCTACAGTGAAGGGGGACAGCGGAAGAGACCTCTGCCTGGCCTGGTGGCTAGCATACGTGTGCAGGGACTCCTCAGGGTCTGTGCCCTGGAGGTCCACCCAGGCCGGTTGACCCATTGCTTTGACCTGCTCCAGCTAGATGAAGGTTGCGGCTTTGCCAACAGCAAACACCTCTGGCCTCGCTCTGTTCATGCTCCAGGCCAGCTGGACATCAACCTGCTACAAACTGGAAGCCACAGTGGTGATGGTTTCATTCTCATCACTTGGCCATCCATGCCACTGTGAGCCCAAAGCATGGATGGTGGTGGCAGAGACCAAGTGCTCAGCAGGGGTTGGGCTGGGATTTCATCCTGGCCTTTGAGGAGGCTGGTGTGATATCCTAAATCAATTAGCTGGCCTCTGTGTGTGTTTATACACTCGTGTGTTAATTCATCTGGGGTGACAAGCTTAACTGAACTTACATTAACCCCTTGACCAGCTATCATAGATAACATCTGGGTAGGATGCACCTGCGCTACTGCTGGCCACAACCTTGTGTGCTATCGATTTGGCTGCATTGGCAGAGAGATGGCAGTGGGAAGAGGCAGCGAAAGAACCAGCAGGGAAAGAAATGAGTGGTGATTCAGGCCAGTAATATTTGGTATGGTCCAGGCTCTTTGCCAGTGGGGATTTGCCAAGGGCTGATCTTACCTCTGCATTCAGCAGCTCAAGCGATTCAGCCAGCAAAACGTCCAAAATCTCAACATCACCCGATGGACATGTTTTTATCCATCTCACTTCCTACGTTCTCCCAGGCTCCAGTCCTTTCGTCCTCCTCGGTGCTGGCAGAAGTGGGTGTGCAGACTGCCATGCGGGCAGCAATTTTATGTCCAGGGGAATAAAAGGGATCTCTGAATACAGGATACTCCCTGGCGCTTGTAGCCTCGACTCCCCACTGTTTTGAGCCGGACGGTACCATACCTTGCAGGCAAAGGATCAAAAAACATTGTTGCCCTTGTCAGTGATCTGTCACCAGGGTCCTGGGTGCAGCTGGGCATATGGGCAGGATGCTATTTATTTACTCATTGCCGAGAGTTCATTATCTCTAGACCCCATTCAGATGGTAGTTTCCAGGTCCCGAGGGAAGCCACTTCAGCACAGCAGATGACACGATGCCCTGGGCAGAAGGTGGATGGCAGCATCCCTGACTGCGCATTGCACGCAGCAGAGAGGGAGAGCGAAGGGACAGGGGCCGGGCGTGTGCGTGGATGAAGGAGCCAAAAGCAGCCGTGGCGGTAGGACTGGGAAAGCAAATTGCTCCAGTTTTCACAGCAAATGTGCCGGTGAGGGTTGGAGTTCCTTGCCCAAAGTAAATGCCTGTATTTGTCATTGTCGGGACGATTTATTGTCCAGCCGGGCTCTTTTGAGAGAGAGAGGCTGTCCCATCCCTGCTTTTCAATTACCACCACCTCCAGAGAGCAGGGCTGCCTGAGCCCCATAGGGAGGGCCATGCTCCAGTGCTGATCGAATAGCAGCTCCCCCATTTCATCTGCTGCATGTGCATGCCTCTGATGTCCCTAAAAATGCCCTCTCCCGAGCCTTGCCTGTTTGCATCCTCAGCCTGGAGAAGGACCAAGCATTTGGGACCTGCTCTAGTTCAGGAGAAAGGGATCTCACATCCATTATTTAGATCTTCCCTTCCCTGGGCATGTGGGAGCGTGTTTCACACATGTTATTTACCTGATGCATGTTTAAATACACCTTTTCTTCTTGACCCGGACATACCTTTGATGGTGTTTCTCTGGTTGTAGTAGACTCGGTATGAAGACGTAGCTTTATTTGCATACTTACTTTCGCTGTGTTCACTGCTCACTGAGGCACCCTGGGAACATCTGTGACAATTTCAGATGCTGAATAAACTTTCAGTTGATGTCGTGTCTCACCCCAGAATTAGGTGCATTTCTTCAGTGGATTAAGTGATTGTCTATAATTTCTAATTTATAGCAATCTTGATATTTTCAGATATGTGTTTGGTTCTCCCCTCACTTAACATTGCTATATATTGGGTGTGAACTTGGTATGCAAGAGGAATTGTCCCTGTATCCACTGAACTTTCCTGTCTACTCTATACAGTGCTCCAACAGGAGAAAACCAGTCTGATTACGCTGTTTAAAATTATAATGTACCCACCTGAAGTATAAAACTGGCATACTGGTGCGTACTGGTTGATTTCTAGCATCATATGTGTGTTGGCTGTAAATCCATTGGAGGCACTTGGGATGAAAGTTACTTTAAAAACAATCTGTGCTATGTTAAGTTTTGTGTGTAAACAGGTGCAAAACGATTTGCTTTCTAGAAATAAACTCGGAGAGACAGCAATTTTGAATGTGTTGTATATTAGGGTGGCATGGTGCAAAGGAAATGTAAGACTAGAGCCTCAAGGAGTTAAATGAATACTTTGGAGCTTAAGAACCTCCTGATGCTTCATGGGAAAATGGGAAAATATTCTATTTAGAGACTGTACTGCTCACACATCAGATGTTTTCTCCAGTTCTCTTTCTCTGTAATTTTTTTTTTTTGAATTATCATTGGGGGCAATTTGCATGAAAGGGATCTTTGTATCTGAAGTGCCCATCTGCTGTGCAGCTTACCTCCCCCCTGACGACATAGCCATCTGCTTTTGACATCACAACTGTCTTCGCCGCAATGCCATGCGGGGCTGCGGACGAAGCAGCCGGTGACACTTTATTAACACCTTGCCTTGATGTTGTCCTGCTATTTGAAAGGATTCCCAGGCGCTTTCCCGCTGCGAGCGATGCGCTTGCACTCTCTAGATGGGGATGAGCTGGCTCAGGATGGCAACGTGGCCACGTCTGGGGTGGTGCGTGGGAGGTGGCGGCGACACTACGTGGCATGAAGCAGACTACCAGAGCCATAAGCAGTTTTGAACAGGGACTGTGATTTTTGATTTGACTTTGTACGACACCTCATGTGACGGAGGAGCCCCGTTGTCTCTGCTGCCTGGGAATCGAATAATAATAATTACGAGGCTGATGATAACACTTATGAAGCAGCGTTTGATTAGCTTCACTTGCATCTGCTCAAGACGCTTCTAATTACGTAGCAGTGTCCTGGTGTCATTCATTCTCCAAATTAAACATGATTTGCCCTTCATAGCTCATCCCACCCCAAGCAGATAGCAATACTCAAAACAAAACTCAGGAAGGAGAATGTCCACTTGAGACCTTGCTCTTTGCATCTGATTGATTTACCTGGTCAGGGCTTAGATACTACATGGGTAAGCACAACAGATCCAAAAAAGTGTTTCCAACAGCCCAGATGGTGATGGCTCAGTGAAAATAGTGCCACCTTCCGAAACGCCAGCTCTCCTCTTGCCGTGTGTCAGCCGGTGGGTAACAGCACGAGCTGTCACAATTGCTGCACACGTGAATTTGCTGTCATGAATTAAGAGAGATGCCTTCAGGTTAAGTCTATGATGCAACTGGGTTTCTGGACATATATTTTCATTTTCCTACCTGGAAACATTGTCTGGGTGGTATTTGAGGTTTGGGGTTTTCATATGTGGTTTCTTCTTTTTTTTTTCTCTATATAAATCCGCCGTGGGTTTCTCTCCTTTGGGAGTAAACAGAACCACTGCAGGGCATCTTTGGTCTGGCTGCCATCCACCCAGAAACCCTGGGCAGCTCGCAGGCACATGTACAGATCAGCTGTGCAGCAATGCACTGTAAATCCAACTCGTCCGGGAAGGGCTGTGCTCTGCACAACCCCCTGCGGAGCAGGTCAGGAGATCCCACTTCATTTCATGGAGCATGGAAGTGCTGCTGCAAGCTCTTTTGCATCATTATTTTAGTCACCAAAAAATGCAGGGTGATCCTAAATGAAAAACTTGTATTCAGGGCAATTTTTTTTTCAATGAAAGCAATCTGCAAGCAAGACATGGGTAGGAATTCAGAAAATGTTTTGGGTTTAGGGTTTTGAAATGAAACTTCTGAATTAGCCCTCTTGAAACCAAGCTTATCTTCAAAATTCACTGAAATAAAGCAACTGTAATATTATTGAATAATATTGGCACAGTAGTGACATTGTTTTTGATGATAATAGTAAAAGACTATTACTAAGACTAAGGGGGGGGGGGGGAAAGGTGTTTTGTTTCAGGTCAAGCAAATTGTTTTGTTTTACCTGACCTGTTTCCTTTCACCAATCTTTCATTTCGGTAAGAAAAGTACAGGAAACAAGTGGCATGGATTAACCCCGACTGAAATTAAGAGCAACAAGAGACGTTTTGCTTGGCTTGCAACCAGGACGTTTGAGCCTGGGAACGACCATGGCATTCATGTACATACGTGTGCACAGATGCACTTCTCATCGCACTCGATCAAGGGAGGGAAGTTAAATACTGGAGTTAAGTGCTTCTGAGCAGGTTCCCAGCCTTTCCAGCTTCTCCTGCTTTGCATGGGAAATACCCATGCACGGCCCTAAATTCCTCTTGAATTAAGACCTATTCTTCCCCCCCGACCATAGCAGGGGGAATTGAAAGAAACAGCAGGGCAAGTTGTTCCCCAAAGTTTTCCTTGCCAGTCAGCAGGTTCATTAATCTCATTGCAGAGCTGATGCTGCACCAGGTGCACAGATTATTATAATATTGCCTACCATCCCCGCCAGGAGAGACGGCAGAGGGAGGCTCGTGTTGGATGATAACGCTCATATAATCCACTTACTGGAGGTAGTTTTTCGGTTTAGTTTGAATACAGTTTGTCCCTCTGATCGTGACTCCGTCAGCGCAGGCACCACTCTGAGCGACTGGAAACTCTTAATCCTTTGCAAGCATCTGTCAAATTGCTTTCCCATCTGGGACCCCTCTTTTCATGAGCCAGGAAGCCTGCATTGAATTCAGCGGGAGATGAAAGCAAGCAGCACCTTGCGGGATCAAACCTGTATTTATGAACAGGATAGGAGGTACGCGGATGCTTTGAAGGGTGCAGTGCTTGCTCCCCTTCTTGGTCCAGGGAGAGCGGGAAGCAGATCTTTCTTCCAAAATCTGGCTTGGAGGGCATCACGACAGGAAAACAAACCATGAGCAGTCTGAAGCATCGTCCCCCTTGCCCTCTTCAGGCAAGCAAAGCCCCAGCAGCGACACGGCAAACCGGAGCGGCGGGCATGCCGATACTGGTGGGAGCTGGCAGGATGCCGGGGGCTGTGCGCAAGGCTGGGGGGCTGGTGCCATGTGGGAGCCGGGCAGAGTGGGAGCAGCTGTTGGAAAGTCGGAGGGGGTGGGTTTGTTTGCAAAGGGGGGCATGAGGGTGGGATGCCGGGGAGACCACGTGGGGAAGCAGCCAGCCTCCCATCTCCCCCACCCAGGATGATGTTGCGGGGGGCTTTTCTTCTTAGCCTAAGAGTTTTTTTCTCTGCCCCGTGAAATAGGCAAACGATGGAGTTATTCAAGTCTATTGAAAGCAGCGCACAAAAGCTTCTCCAGGCTACAGGCAAGCAACACAGCTTCACTTAGTGGTGCAGGACGCTACCCAATGGGCTGGGGGGGTTGGGGGCATTTCTAGCTTTATGCTGGGATTTTTTTCTACCCACCCTTGTCAGTGACCTGTCCTTTTTCATACAAGGGTGGCCCTAGCATTATTTCTTTAGTTGGCCATATTAAATTGACTCTGTTTTATAGCTCTCTTAAACAACTGGTTATTGAAGGCTTTTGGTTAGCCTTAATGCCTTGATCTATTGCTGGGCTCATAATGTTTAAAACAGAAAACGTTCCAGTTATCCCTTTCTTCTCCTTGGGAAGTCCAAAGAAGTGAAGCTTCCCAGATTGTGGATGTCACAAAACATCATACATTTGTTTTCCCCTTTTCTAGCACTTTAACACATTTTGCTTTCGCAGAGGTTCAAAAGTTCGTTCAGCAACAGTTGGTTCTCTGAGCTTGTTGCAAAGACCTGTGGGTAAACTAAAAAAAACCCCAACCAACACCGTTATATGGCTGCAGGACATAACAGTTAACGAGGCACATTTAATGCCCTTAATATTACTAAAATTTTGCAAGCATGCAAACACAAAACTCCAGCATATACATGCTTTCTGTTCCTTTACCATATGTCAATATGTTCTGTGAATAGTTAGAAGTAAAGCCTGACCTTTACGTTGGCCGCTTTCTGGATTTCTTTTAATTTGACCCAGCAGCTGGGATCAAAGCACTGGTACATTCAGACAGGCTAAAAATGTAAAAAATCCTGTTCGTCCTTCAACACACTTTATTATGCAGTTGGAAGAGTGCTTTGGAGAACGGCTGGGTGAAGGGCCGGATTAGCAGATGTTGCCCACATCACGTTGACAGCCCCGCGTTTATGATCAGTGCCACTTTCAGATCTGAAAGCCAAGTGTTGCACACCGCTCTCTTAAATGCTTGCAGATGTTTTAAGCAGTGGCCTGACATATGGAAACCAAAATTGTGTGGAATGCACTCAAACAGCAAAGTCACTGAGCAGAGACCGCTGCTGAGGACAGACACGGTCTGATAGGTCGTGTAGGTGGTTCACAAGTCAACTGGAGGCTGTAGAGAAAGGAGGAGTCCCCTCCTGACAGAAGAGACGGACAATGTCATGGGACCACCTCTGCTGCTATGGGAGGTTAACTCATTGCAAAACCTTGGCTCTTTTGCGGCTACGTCAGTCGTGAAGGATGGCGAGCCAATGTTTCTCTTCAAGAGATGCTTCAAGGAAATCATGAATGTATTGGGTTTCACTTTGTTCTGAGATAAAGTCAGGAGTGGGCAGCAGTGCACTGCCTGGCAGGGGAGCTGGGCTGAACTGGGCGCTCCTGGGGAGAGGTTCTGCCTTCTGGTTTGGTGTTGGGAGAGCACCCAGCATGGCGGGGCCCAAGCTCTTCTTGGGGCTCCTAAGGGCGAGTATAATGCCCCTAAAGCATAATATTTATGTCAGATCTGATGAACAGCCCTGAGTTCATTGACATTGTCAAGAGCAGGGTTCGACCTGGATACCAGCATGCCCATGCATTTATCCATGGATTGTTGCACACAGCAGTCCCTGGGTGCAGTCTTCCATCATCTCTTGTCCCAGTGCCAGTGGAGTTTTCCCCATGGGTCCCCTCTGTAGCTGCAGAGGAGGTCTCCAGAGTATCCCAGCTGGGTTGCTGACACAGGGGCCAAGCTGCTCGCTCGACACAGAGTTCATGCTGTGTATCACCAGACCTGTCAGCAGCCTGCAGGAGCATTTTGTGCATAATGAAGGGAGGTGGCAGACTGTCAAAGTTTCATCTGTGCTTTAGTGACTCCTCAGCCAGCTTCCAGAGAGGGTCTGCAGCATCTTCTGGGCTGTCAGCCATATGAGAGAGCTGGAAGTCTGGAGTATGTTTCTTGGCATTGTCTCTGGCTGCCGTGTCTCCTCTATCTCTGTTGCTGGAGCTAGGATGCTGTGTGCTGCTGCAGGCAGTTTTCAGGTTATGTCTATGGTAGGATGCTAAATACCATCTCAGGCCCTTGAGTGACTACGTTGTTTAATTTCCAACACATTTGCCAATGTGGTTTCAGCCTGAACCAATTTGTCGTGTCTCAAGATTAAGCCCGAACCTGCTTCAAGGGTTAACATCTACTAAGAACCATCCTCAGCAAGCACAGTTGAGGCAGTCACCCTGGTTTGGTAGCAAGAGAGTATATAAGCATAAAACCAAGCTATGCGATGTCATTCGGTGACAGCAGAAGTGTCTGTGGCTCATTTTGTATGCTAGTTGAGAGGTAACAGAGGAGCCAGGATTTGCAGTTTTACTTATTGCTTGACAGCGTAGCGGTGCTCCTGTGCTCCCGTGCCTCCGTGCAGCACAGATCACACTGAGCGTCTGCCCTCAAAGAAGAAAACCAGCAACAACCCCCTCGAGGAGATTTATGAGGCAGGAGGGCTGACAACACAACGCTCAGTCCCATAAGGCACAAGCACGACCCCAGCCCTTATTTCTTTCACTGGGGAGGGTCCCCTTAATGGTGATAAATGCTGTGCGGCATCGAACTTCAAAGACCGTTTGGAGCAGACTTCTCTGGTCCGGGCCAACACGGCGCGTGAGACACATGTCTGGGGCCACATGGCGAGGAGGGACCGGGGCTCGCGTGACAGATGCACGCACAGATGCACAGTCATGGGACAGACGTGCCCCTCGGCAAGGGGTAGGGTAGCAGGAGTGGAGATGCAGACCCTGACTGTTGCTTTTCTCCCCCCACCCCTGCCTATAGGTTCACCCTATATTTTGCAGGAATTTTACTGTGGCTGCAATTTAGTGGCCCTGAGCGAGGGATGACCAATGCTTGCTGTTGGTTGGAGCCTACTCAGTGTGTTCCCATCTTCTGGTTGGGTTTTGCCTAATAGGGATTCCGCTCACGTGCGCCGTGGTGTGACCTGATGTGCAGAACATAGGGATGACTGGGGGATGTTGGTGTAGGTACATCTTCAGGCCTCCAGCTTCAGTCCTCAGGATGGCACAGAAACAAAAGGATTAAGATGGTGTGAAAGAAATGCCATTAATTTCCTTTTCAATGGAGATTTCTTTTGCTACCTGAGCCCTCTCGCAGCACTTTCTCTGCAGAGAGGCACACGTGCACATGCTTATGTGCCCACACACACTGCTCCCTCCTGCCGTGTATTGTGACCTGCTAATACCACCTTGGAGGTGTTAAACTGCATCTGCACTAGGTGCTAAAAGGTGTTTCATCATGTTAACTGTGCGGAATAAAAGAAAACATCCAAACAAAAAGCACTTATTTCTCCTGCGTTGCCAAGGTCTGTGCACTCTGTGTAGCTGGGCCATCTCCCTTGCTGCTCTTGGTGTTTTCAAGTCTTGTCATGCTGGAAAACATTAGAGCAGTTTAACGATGTTCACTATAATCTTATATGGAATATGTAGTTGTAACATTTATAATTCCCCACCTGTAGCTGCATTTGGGTTTAATTGTCATTTCAGTCAGAGCTGTCTCATTTGGGTACTTACCAGTGCATTTACATGTGGGCAATTGGTCTGGCTCCTCTTGATTAGATCTGTACATCAGTCATCACCGTGGCTCACCCTATCTGACCCCTGTGTCCGGGCCTCACTAGCAGTGAAAGAACTTTCTTACTGTAAAACTTTTTTACTGTAAGGGTGATTGAACACTGGAACTGGTTGACCAGAGTGTTTGTGGATTCTCCATGGTTTGAGATATTCAAAACTGACTGCACAATGTCCTGAGCAACATGCTCTAGCTGACCCTGCTGTGGGCAAGGTGTTGGACTAGATGATCTCCAGAGGTGCCTCCAACCTCAACCACTCTGATTCTGTGGTATGGGAAGATCTCTACGCAGACAACATGCAGACTCTGGATGGTGACTTCCAGGGAATCAATACTGACTGACTTGCTTTATTTGTGTTGCGAATCCCATTAGACCACATATCTGGATCAGATGAGGATGGCTTGAAAAGAAACCAGGTGTGAAAGGTTCTTTTGCACGGGTGCACACCCACAACGAAGAGGTTGCAATTAGGATGTGCTGCTGTAGCATCAAGGGGAGCTGAAGGGAAAGGCATAGCCCCTTAGAGAAGCAGCTGATTTCACACCGTACCACCAAGGTGATCTACTGCGCAGCTAACCATGGCAGAGGGGAAACCACTGTGGGTGTGAAGCCCTGGAGACTCGCATGTGAAATCAAGCACCTTTAGATATATTTTGAGCTCTTTCTGTGCATGTGTCTGCTTGTGGACAGGCTGAAGTAGACATGGTCTGTGCTTTACCTGTGTGGGTAGTGCTGCCTTGGGTTTCACTGGGCAAGGCAAGTACTACGCTTATGTGCTATGGTAGACAGGAGTGGCTGGAGAGAGATAAAACTTGAGATGTTTATATACCTGCATATCCGTAACTCAAATTGGATGTAATTACGCATGCTAGCGCTTGTAGGGAGTCTATGAAAACACATTATATGTGTGCATGTATGTGTGGAGTGCACACTTTGTCCACCTTTGCACACTAGAGGTTAGAAGAAGCAGGATGTTAAGTGCAGTTGCATGTGCCTGTGTAGTATGTGCTATTGCCATTCTTAATGTGTGACTGTGCATGGGCATGAGGTGTAAATCTGTAGTCTTGAGTTTGCAGAGGGCTGCATTCAGTCTTGTGCATTTGTAAGCAGGAATTTTTGTGTATGTACAGGCATAAGCTCTCCCGTGCCCCGGCCTGTGGCTGTGCACAGCAGTGAGTCTCTTGGTTCAGGCTGGGAATAAGCTTTATTCTCCCTGTGCAGTCTCTTGTGTGTTTTCCTTATTTTGCCATTTAACTGAAAACCCCGGTGGAGTCACGGGGACCTGACACGAACACTAACGCCGTGTGCCCCGCAGCCATGCTGCTGCAGCTTTTCCATTGCATATTATCCAGCATTGCAATATTGTGACTTCTGTGAGCTCTTATTAGAGTATAAAAGTGGAGGGCAAGAGGCAGCTTTTCTTGCCATATTATCCGTGGTTATCTCCCAGGTGTGGGTAAGCCAGTCACCATAGCCACGAGGAGGTATTCACCACCTTCCCTGGCTGCAGATTGACTCGCTGCCTTCCTGGTTTGTCCTTGGATTGGGGGACCTGCTACCTTCGCTCTTCGACCAGAGATCAGGCTGGCGGCGGCAGATCCTTGGAGCGCTCCTAGGCAGAGCTGCTTCTGTCTTGGCAGATTTGAACAGGTCCAGAAGCAGCTCCTGCTGCTATACCCCAACCTGCAAACACCCAGGGAGGCAAATAACTATCATTCACAACAAAACAAAGCCATTAGCATTCTCCTTTGTACTGCTAATGAAGCTAATTGAGCTGCATGCAAAGAAACAGAGGTTGAACTGGTTGGAAGGCGTGAAGAGCAGAAGATGATTTCACCAGAACATGATTTTCCTGGTTTCCTTCATTAACCAAGGCCTTTGATCCTTAAACAGACTTCGGGGAAGGGGCTGACAGGGGAGAGCAGAGCTCAGCCAGGGTCCTGCAGGATGTAGTACAGCTGCAACAGGCTGGAGGGAGGGCTTTTAGGGGAGAGTGTGCACAGGGCTGTTCCTCCTCTTTGGAAGGAGTTTTGTCCAGTATCAGTGGAGCTGAGTTTTTCTTTACTGTCGGTGGTCTCCTCATGCCCTGACCCTGCAGGCAGGGAAATCTTACCCATCCTTCCACTGGGACAGCAGCTTGCAGTTCCCACCACCGCTGGCTCTGCATCTGGAAGCCCAGGGAGAACACGGTGTCCTCTCTGGGTTCCATCCTGACCACCACTCTCCAGTTCCACCCAGGGTTTCCCCAAGATGGTGTTGGAGCCCCGTGAGGGAAGGCTGGAGTCTCCGAGCCCAGTTTTACTGGAATCTCAACCACATGACATCATGAACAAATCTTCCCTTCACCACTGCCTCCAATACCTCCCTAGTGCCCCAGGATGCCATAGGATCCTGTATCTCAAGGAGGTGGTTTGGGCTATGGTTTAAGGTGTATTCAGGCACAGGGAAGGTGGAGATACCTTTGCAGACTGGCACTGTTATGAGCTAAAAGCCCAGCCCCTCTGTCCATCCACACCCTTGAAATGTGTGTTGCACCCTTGGAAGAGGGCCCTTGCACTTCTGTCAAGAGTGATGGCTAAACCACCTTTTGGCTGGCCTCCAGGTTTGCTCTGCCTGAAGGATAGTTGCGATCCTCTTTGCAACTGCACAGGAAAAGGGAGATGTGACTTATTTACCGCAATGCAATCTCTCCTCCCCTCCAACAAAACAAAAAAAAACCCAACCCCAAACCACCAGCCAACTAGCCAACAAATAAATCAGCCTCCCATTGCGATGGTGGCTGGGGGCGATGACTTGCACGCTGTGCCTCCCCCTCCGTGCAGGCGGAGGATGCTCAGAGATTCCCTGCTTAAGAGGTGCTTCCCCTCCTACAGGGTCCTCAAAAGCTCCCCCAGCAGTTGTGGGAGGAGGAGGAGGAGGAGGAGGAGGAGGAGGCAATTATTTTCAAGGCAAGATGTGCCAGTAGATCCTAGTTAGCAGAGGTGTCTGGCGCTTGAGAGCGATGTCTATGAATGAACAGAATTGGTAAAGCTGCTGTCACACACTACAGATGAGGCGACTGCACTTGGATTAATGCACATCTCACCCGAACTTGAGGATTTCTGTCCCGAATACACAGGGCTGTGAAAGCAGAGCTGCTGCACAACGCGGCTGCTGCGGTCTCACCTCATTGTGGATTCCCGGGGAGTGCAGGGCTGGGAGGGGGAGCAGGTGCACGCTTCGGAGGAGGTGGGACCAGCCATTATCAGCCTGAGCATTAATTGTCGAATTAACATCACACTGTGTAACGCAAGTAAATAAGAGTCGGCAGTTTGGGTTTTTTGCAGAAACCTCCAGTTCCAAGGGCTTTGTGTCTGCTCCGATCTCTCTTCCACCTCACATTGCAGAGCCTGGCAGGAGTGGCTGGTGTCTAAAATAGCATGGATGGTTTTTCCCTCTCTTGCACTGCTCCCGCCATGCAAACCAGGAAGCAACATGGGATGAACATGCAGAGCTGGCCTCGACATAGTTTCTGCAAAAGTGCTTATATTAACGCAGTGCATTGTCCTGGCCACAGACTGGGTGGGGGTGGCTCTCCATCCTTTTGGCATTTTCTGTGGGTTTTCTGCTGGTCAAAGTTACCAGAAGCTCTTAAAAATCTGCTATACATTCCACACTAAGAGGCAGCTGCATTTCAGGAGTGAAGTGATACTTACAGCCAAACCACCCTTTTCTCCAGGCATCTTCGTCTATGAAATACTGCAGGTCCTTCGGGATGATTATAAGGTATTTATAGTTGAGGAGATGGATGACTTAGTCCTAACCGTATGAATGATATCGCAGCGATGGCAGCCTTAAACACAGACAGTTAGAGGTCACATTTGATTACATAAAGACTGGATTTTAGCCGAAGCAGCTGGGAGAGACGTTCCTCCCTCTTTGAGAAATGACAAGTGCAAACACATCCTTCCTGACTTGGGTTCCTGAGGCAGCCGAGAGCAGAGTGCCTCTGTGTCTGAAAGGGGTTAGGGTGCCAGTGGCTCTGCTATCCTTGGCAGGGCGGAAGCAACTTGTTAGTGGTGGCAGCACAGCCCAGCTGGCAGGGTTGAGAGGCCACGGCAAGAGTGTCCCCAGCATTCGTCTTCCTGTCCCCTTCCAGTGAATGCATTAGGACGTATCTCATTCTGTGCTGATTGCTCTCCTGCATTATTAGTTTGTGGCCCTATAAACTCCTGCTGCTATTGTATAGCTAGGCTATGCAGAATAAAGCTGCTTATTGACATGTGGAAGAGCTCTGGATGCTCGTGGCGCAGCTCCTATCGCCACACATGGGAAGGGACTCGGCTCCCACCACTGCCAGCTGGGCAAGGGCTTGGCCAGTCCCTCCAGAAGGAAGCCCCAAGGCTCAGGCATCCCCCACATTTGGGGGCGATGGAGTGAGTTATGGAGGTTGGCACTTTGCCCCCCACACTGCAGAATGAAAATGATGTGGGTTGGGTCTCCTGCCCTAAACGAATGTGTTGGCACCTTCTCTGTTGTCAAGCTTTCTCACAACCTGCCAAAAGGCACAGCATCTGTAAGGCTGGAACAAGTTGGGGAAGACCTGCTTATGTGTCCTTCCCGTGGTGGTGAGGGGCAGGAACGAAACAGGAAAAGGGACAGGAGTGGGGTAAGCGGGAAGAGAGACCCAGAGCTGAAAGACCAGAAAGCCCTGCTGATCAGGAGCAAGGCACATAGGTGTGAGGGGAACAGAGCAGAGCAGGTGAGAGCAAGGTGTGAAGTCCACCTCTGGGACTGGATCTGAGCTGTTGAGGTTTGCTAGCTTGGTTGCCTTATTGCAGAGACAACACAGAGCTGAGCAGATGCATCACCAGTCTTTTAGTTTCATGCTGCTCAGATGTACAGCCATCAGAACTGGCTGACAGATCAATGACCAATCCCTAGCCAAGAAGAAGCCAAGACTGGAGCTGGGAAGGACCAGCTCCTGGTTGGACATGAGACCAGGAGCCACATGGATTGCAGTTACTGTGGTCCTCTGGCTTTGCTATATGGTTGGAGACAGAGGGACGGCAACCAATGAGCAAAACCCAAAGGAAGTGAGGCTGCATCCAGGTGGAGAGAAGGGGTGGAGATGCTTCCAGCCAGGAGGGCAAAGGCAGGTGTGATGGTCTCTTGCTTATCACCTTGTGGTTCCTTTCCCTGTCTCATTCTCATTCTCACCACCTAAGTCCTGCAGTCCCAGCCATATCTTAGCCTCCCCCTGTCTGGAATCCTTCTGCCATCAGCGCGATGCTCAGCGAGGCCTGGCTTTTCAAGGCAGCATGACAAAGCTGCCTTTCCAGACCCCTTCCAGGTGAGCTGCAGCAGGATTTCCTGCAGCCTTGGTGTCTGTGAGCAAGCCTGAGATAAAAAGGGAGGGCTGTAAGTCCTGCCCTCATGCCAGAGCTGAACAACGGTGGGGAAGGGATGTCAGACCTGGCCATGCAGGCAGAGCAAAGGCACTGTTGTCTGCTGCCTGGTCGGTGGGCAGGTGGAGCATGTCAGCAGCAGCTCTTTTATGTCTTACTGCCCTCCAGCTGGAGGGGCAATGGCAGGCATGAAATTTTACTGCCACTTCTGTCAGCTTGATGGACAGAGTAGCCCCTTGCCCCGTCCTGAGGGTGTGGGGAGGCCAAGCAGAATGGAAACGAGTCTTACCCAGAGGGGAGAAGCAGCTTGGTGTCTGAGGTCCCTTCTGCAGCTGGTGCTGGGTTTATCTTACAAAGTTATATCACCGGTGTTGGACACAACCTCAGTTCTTTGGGTGACAAGGTTCAATGAATATGAGTGCTTGCATTTCATATATGCCCTAAGGATAAGGAACCTAGAGCGCAGCTACTCCAGGTTCATCATCGCCTTTCTAACAGTCACCATTGGTCTGTGAAGGCTGTACGAAGGCTGTACCTCTTTTTCTATATCATCAGCAAATCTGTCTGAGTTCCTGTCATGAGCACAACCAAAGTCTCTGAGGTTTGGGAGAAACAAAAAAACCTCACTTAGAATGAGACCAGATGCAGTATGGTGGTCATATGCTGCACGTTTATGCAAATCTCGCTGTCACCTGTAACAATACTTGATAGTGTGAAACATGAGGTTTTAATCATAGCGATGTGAGTGACCTGGGACTTACCATCTGTACAATTATCCAGCCCTCCAGCAGCAGTATTTGACCCATCAGAGACAGGGAGACATATAGATATTGTAGTCAGGGTGCAATGCATCTATTATTTCCAAGCTATCATTCAGTTTAGGGTTATATCACAGAGTTGGTCCTCCACATGTGGAAAAGTAAGTGTCATGTATCTTGATGGAGGCCCAGGTGGTCCTGAGCTGATTGCCTCCCGCTTTATGTATTAAAACAGAAACCCTGGTGCATGAATGCAGGAGCCACTGCATTCACAAGCTGACAGTCTCCGACCTGAGCACTTGACAGAGGGCATCTGAATCCCACTGGGAAAGGAGTGACATATTCAAAGGTACTGATGCTTGCCAGCTTGGAGAAGTTGATGTCAAACAAAGGAGTGGCCCCAGAGATAAGGTCCCATGTTAACTGGTAACCAGACAGTCAAGAATGTCTCAAGACCCAAGAAATGAACCCCCAGGTCTGGTTATTCATTGGTGTGCATTTTGACTGCCAATGATGCTGGTTAACCAGTGATGCTGGATAAGTGCTTCTGGCCTAAACCTCTGGCTGATGTTTACATTTGCTTCCTGTGGACCTGGTATCCAGTCAAGCTCCCGGCAATCGATCAGTCATCTGAAGTGTTGACTCTCGAGCTCTGTGGTTTTGTTGCTTTGAGAAGCCGTTCCCAACACAGGACTCTCTCAAATTGATCCTGCCAAGATATTCTGACTTTCCCTGTTAACCAGTAGGAGAGTTCAGACTGTGCTTCAGAATAATTATGCGCAAGGCACAGAGTCAAGACAAAGGTGGAAGATCCTAAAACATGCATGGATGTGCTCTACTGTTCCTATTTGTGTCCTTGAGACATTTCAGTACCTTCCAGAAAAAGAAGTATCAGGTGCCAAATGCTGGCTGCGGTCCCCTTCTCTCCTAGGTGCCGTTTCTCATGAGATTTAGGTTGCTATCTGGCTGGGAAGAGAACAGGGGTTATTCAATGCTATTTGCTGTGGGATGTTGGGGTGATGTTGGGCCAGACTGTGGCACTGGAGCCTGAGGACAGACCCTCATGGGGTCAGCACCAACCTTTTATCCATAGGGAGACCATAGGCTCTCACACCTGTGCATTGGCATGAACAGTGACCAAGAGGATGCAAGGTGCTTGCAGTCTGCCCAGGTGTACTGCAGGTCCCTCATGTCTCAGAGCCACAAATTCCCTCTATCTGCAGTGGCATGGAGCTCTGCTTTTGAAGGTGAGCCACTGTGTCCTTGAAACACTGGCTCCAAGACCATTTGGGGTGTTAAGTCAAGTGACAACCACAGATCTTTGGGTTGCCCATACATCACCTCTTTCTTCCTTTGCCTTTCTTCCTATCCTTTTATTGTCTTTATTGTACACAGGACCTTTCTGAGCGGGGAGGTACATGCATGAGGCTGTTACACAGCAACTGTCCCATGGCTGCTCCATGCCAAGGAAGACCAGCCGTTTTCTTCAGTAATCTCTGGGCTTCCTCTTAGTTGCACTGCCACCTGGGTGTCTTTGGAAAATGCAGTTCCTTTAGTTGTAGCAGAAATCCTGAGTCAGGCTTACTCACCTACAATATACTTGCTAGCGCATAAACGACAGAGTGGTACAGATGTTTTGGAAAAGCAATAATTTGAGAAATGTCATGAGGAAGAGTAAGACCTTTTCCTGCTGGCCAGGAAGCTCAAAACAGATTAGTCTTTTAGATTTTTAAAAAACATTGTTCGTTATAAGAAACGTGGAAACAGGCTGACAATACGCGATGTTAGGTAGCATCGGGAAGAGTTTGTTTCTGCTGCATGCTATACAGTCAGACTGAAATATGGGGAGTTTCCGGTGGGACATGACGTGCCCGTGTAACCAGCTTTCTGCGCCTATGATTATGGCATCCAGGATTTACCATGCACATCTCCTTGCCAAGATAGCTCATGCCCATTTGTTCTTATGCTGCTGACCTTGTGCTAGATCTTTACTCAACCTCTTTTCTTGTGTGTTCAAGAGCTGGTTCAGGGCATGCCTTGGTAGGAGAGCTTCCCCAAAGCCTGGGTTACTGAGCCTGCCAACTGGTAGCATCTCCCTGGAGGGAGTTCAGTGTTCCTTCCAGCCCATCTTCTGCTCCTTCCCTGTTATCACTCAGAGGAGGATCTTAGGAAGAGGCAAGGACATCAGGAAGAGGCAGGGGCCGGTGGTCACTGGGAGCTGCAAACTAAGAGCGACTGATGTAATCAGTGGGACCACATAGTGCTCGAAGCACTGCAGCCTAAGCCTAAATTTTCAGCATTGCAGCAGCCAGGGCTGTGTCCCGCTGGCACTGCTTCGCTGGGTGGGTCCGTCTTTCCCCTCTGCTGATGGGGCCAGTACAAGACATGGAGCAGCTGAGCCAGAAGCTCCTTCCAGCAACGTTCTTCCTTGGGGCTGTAGGAGTTTAACACTCAGGCCTCACAATTCTCCAGGCTCAGGCTGTAACTACACCGAGCAAGCAGCCAGTCAAGATGCTTTTTAGGCTACTTACAGATATAAGCACAATGTATCTCAGTAATTGGTATCTTGTCACTGGCCGAAGCTCTTTGGATGCTGAAAACATCCCAGATTGGCTGAGTGACTGGGATGCTAGATACAGGTTTAAGCCATATATCAGCCAGGTGTTCTATATGGGATACCACCATGTACTAGCAGATATCTGCCCCAAAGAGAGACCCATTTCAGTGCAGTCTATTCCCCTAACCCCTTGGTGACACTCTCTCGGGTCTTTGGAGGGGGTTTTGGATCCTGCAGCAGGGATCATCTTCTGCGACCAGGTAGGGGACAGTCACTGTTCTCCATCCCCTGAGCAGAGATACTGGGGAGGGGAAGGGTGCCTCCCTGCTTTCAGGGTTTCCAGCAGCCTGTTGTTCTGCTCTGATGTCAGGGAGGTGGCTTTGCCAGGAAAATCACAAAGGCAGCCACAAGTGGGGCTTAAAATAGCCCTTCATGCAAGGCAGAGGGAGGGGGGAGTTGCGCGGGGCGGGCTCCGCCTGCCACATTGACAACTTTCAGAGGGAGGCTGAACTCTTGCCTGTCAGTACTCTGCCTCTTCCCCAGCTGGAAATCCCAGAGGGGAAGAAGGATCCGGTGCCCCTTGGATGCTGCAAACCTTCCTGTCTAGTGGGAGATTTCCAGTCAGCTGGGAGAAGGGAACAAAATCAAAGCAGCATCTTGGGGGAGGAACGGGGACCAGCCCCTCCCCAGCTGGTGGCTGGGTTCATGCTGGAGCCAAGTCCCCCTTCCCACATTCCCCCTCCTCCTGCGGCATCCTGCGGCATTGTCTGAGATGGCAAAGGCATCGGCTCCACGGCGCTTGGCCGGCCCAGCCAAGTTCCTGCAGACGCCAAGGTTGGAGGCTACAGGGACGTACGAGGTGGCTGTTCAAGCAGGGAAAGTGGACACCACACGGAGGGCTCTGTGGCTGTGCAGTTGGGAGGCTTCATGCTTCCATGTGCTAGAGATTACCTGGAGGCAGCATGGCCTGTGCCTATGCTGGCTTTCTTGGGAGAGGCTGGGCAAAGCATTGAACTCATCACAGCTATGCAAGCCACATCCCACCCCAAACAAGTTGGAGGTAGGGTTTGAAGCCCTGCTCTGCCCCAGGGGATATCCCTAGTCACTTGCAAATCAGCATGGATCACAGTCGGTTTCCTAGCAAGATGCAGCACTTCTCCAAGGAGCTCTGTGGGGCAATTTTCTAACCCAACAGGTCACACCAGAGCTCTCCCATCCCGTCATCTCTACCAGGGTGTTTCAAATCCAGTCCATTTTTCCCTCCCACAGCAAACGTCAGTGGTGATGAAAAGCTCTGGGTTGAGGCTGAGTTGGTTGGCTGGACTCCTTTTTCAGTCAGCAGGTGGTTCATCCTGTTCAAAAGTAGGTGCATAGAGCTGATGGGACAAAACACCTTCAAGAGCTGCCTATCTCCACTGCACCGTATGGGAGCCTAGAGAAGGCACTTTGTTATCACTAATTTTGAGATGCGTGAAGTTAAAGGCCAACACATCTCCCTTGTGTCTGAGTTGAGGAGACATCCTTTGGAGGGTCGCCAGCCTGGGGCCCCTCGTAATGCACGCAGCTGTGGTAGCAGGAGCAGTTTATGGCTCATACATGTACCGCTAACTGCATGCCTTTTTGGGAACAGCCAGCAGATAAATGGCCTTGCAGCTCCCTGGCTCTGATTGTCTCCTGCTCTCTGCAGGCTGGCAAATCCAGGACTGATGTTCCCCCCCCACTTCCAAACACTTTTTTTTTTTTTCTGCCTTTTCTTTTACCAAGTTGCAACCTGTGTCTTGTAGGTATGCTGATCCTTGTCTTACACTTATAAATATTCAGTGTCTGCTGTAGGAGCCTTTGGGCTGAAGCATGTCACATAGCAAGAATCCCGACTTTGCTGTGCACAGAATGTTACGGGAGCTTTCTTGACCCACCTCCCAGAGGGATAATGTGCCAATACTGTACGCTTGTGTCCTCAAAATCGAACGCTTCAGCCAGACAAACCTTTGACACATCAGGGCTGAGGTGGTTTGCGTTGGTGGCTGGCTGCATGGCGAGTGCAGGCTTTAAAAAAAACTTCTGGTACAGAGACATGATGAAGCACCTTATCTTCTTCTGCTCTGAGATATGGCATCTACCCTCTACGTGACTCCATCAATGCACTTTCTCTTTCCCTACCGCACCGCTGTCCCAGACCCAAAGATACTCTCAGTCTGCGCCATCTGGTTCATCTCTCTTGCGCTCTTGCGATGCCAAACTTGCCCCAGCCCTGCTAACCTGTTCCAGCCCTGCTGCTCGATGCTTTTCTTTGGCAAAGTGGTTCAACACATGACTGAATATTACTCATCGCAGTCGGACGTGTGTGCATGCTTAACTCAAACATGCTGTTCCAGTCTTTCGCGTATTTGGGGCCCTAATTTGGAGATTCCACACGCATCTGTTATTACCCCACAACTCTAAGCTCACGCTATGCTGCAGCCAACTTTCTGCTTTGGATTAACTTTACCAGGGGTTAAATAAGACCACTACTCTTCTCCATCCCATGATCCAGCCTGGGATTTGGACATACGGAGCAGCATGATTCTTAGGCTGCCTTGTCCTACCTATTCAGCCTCCCTGGTCTCTAATCTAGGGACTATCTTGCCTCAATCATCCTCACTCAAATTCCCCCTCAAGTTTCCTATAATATAGCGCACTTTGGGGAAAGGGTTGGGAAAGAGCTTTTATAATATGTGTCTATATACATGTGTGCTCAGATCTCACCCTAGGAGGGTGGCAGGTATTACTGTAAATGCCTCTTGGCTCTTGTTCCACCTCTGGGTAGCTACAGCCTCTTGCAATTTATCATGAATTAAGTATCCCCGCCCCTGTGCTCTCCTTCACCCTCCGCTTGCCTTTCAGAGGAATGCACTGGCCTTGTGCCTCCGGGCTGCAATTTAACTGCAACTCATGCTGCATCTGCAGATAGATACTCAGAACTGTGAAATACAGCATTGTTTTTTCTTCTCTGAATGGCCCTGGGCAGAGAAGCTGTAGCATAACTCACTGCCTCCATGCAAGGTGCATGTCCTCCAGCTCTGTGTTGGAGCAATGGATGGGGCTGACACCTTGACATCTGGCTGTACAGGGCTTGGAGGATACAGAAGAGCACAGAGTTGCTGCTGCTGCTGCTGCAAAGGCAAGTCATCGATATGAGATAGCTTGTGTGTGGGGTTTCATGGGGAATAATGGGTTCAGCATTCAGGAACTGTTTTTCTCCTGATATTGCTGCAGTATGCCATGGCTCAGTCTGGACAAGAGCCTGTTAAATGCTTAAGCATCTCTTGCAAAGTGCCATGTGCCCTCAACTCCTGGCAGGATCAGACTGCGTCCACATTCATGGTGTTAATGTTCAAGGTTACTAATATAATCTTCTCCATTTCTCAGTCAGGATTGCCAATGATCAAGGAAGATTGGTCCTAATTTCCTGTTATGACCTCATTGCTTTTTCCTTGCCTATGCCAGGAGCACGTGCAACAGCAGTCCTATCGCCAGCCCAGAGAAGCAAGCCATTTCCCGCTGTCGTAATTACAAATCCCCTTGCAGACAGGAACTCAGGAATGGCCATAGTGGTTAAACGTAAGGTCCCTCAGCTATGATTGTGTCCTGTCTCTAGAAGCGGACATCAGCAGATGTGGATAGAGTGTATGAACAGAGCAAGCACAGAGATATCCTCACTCACATCACTCATCCAGCTGCAGGAATTTGTGTCTTCCTGAGCCAGCGAAACCAGTTGAAACTCCAGGGTGTCCTGGATGCATTTATTTGCACTTCCTGAAGTCATTTATTTTGCATGTGATGTCTTTGTTTTCTAGGAAGAGGGTACATGTCAGCTGAGATTCATGATGCACTAAATAAATACCTTAATTTCGTACATACCTAGGTGCATGGCTCATTCATCTGAACATATTCTCCTTGGTGTGCTGAGGGAGAGAAACTGCACAGGGATGGGCACTGTTGTTGTCCTTGTACGACGGCCAGAAGGAAATATCCACAAGGAGCAAAATAACTATCAAAGACGACCAATGCAAACGATGCAGGAATGGTGTATTGCAGGACTGATCTGTTCAGGGTAGTTGCAGGCAGGTACAAGCTTGGCCATTCAGCATGACTTCTTTCATAGGAAGAATAGCTTATTTGCTGCTCGTTTTGAACAAACCCATGGTGCTTTGTTACATGTCGGCTATTCCTCATACCCACCTAGAGTCAGGTCAGATGGGTCCTACACCCAGGCATCGAGGATCAAAACCCATTTTCCCTGTGCTGCTCCTTGGTTATTCCATCTACAGAAGGTGCTGAGATTCCTTCAGGTGGGCAAAGAATCTGCCGCCAGAACGCAAAACTTTCTTCCCTTCTCCCAGCTGAGGGAAAAGGGCTTGTGCGGGAAGATGCTTTGAGGATGAGGGCACACTTCACTTCCTTCTTGCTCTGGTGTCCCCCTTGGGCTGTTGTTGAGGTGTTTGGTAACCACATGCTCCATGTGGAGCAGCCTCCAAGTCCTCCAAGTCCTTGCAGGTCTTGTGGCCAGTACCTAGAGAGGTAGGACATGCTCTGACATGGCCTTGTTGCACAGCAAGGTGCCATCACGGCATGATTCGGAGTATGATTTTCACTTGTTTGAAGTTTTGGAGCTCAGGCCTGCTCCCTCTGGGATGGGAGTTCAGGGTAAACTAGTCTTATATCTGGTTTTCTGACTATCCAAAGGGAATAGGCTGAGAAGGTCTGCTCATTTCTGACATGCATCATCTGTGTCTGTAGTATTTAAAATGGTTAGTGTTCATCACGCCTTCCACACCCGCCCAGCTCACCTGGGAGAGGGATTTATTCTGGCTGGTTTATCATCTGTAAATCTCCTTGGTTGACTCCATTTTGCATTTTAACAAGAAACAAGCACTTTATAATAACTGCAGAGATTAAACTCTGACGGACTCTCAAACCATTAACCTGAAGGAAATGTAACAATAAATTAAACGTATTAATGAAGCTGTACTACAAGCTCTGAATTTGTTAGGTAAATTGTACAGTTATTAACAATGAACCCAACTTAATGTAATCCATCATCAGGGAGGTTTGGGAGGTGCAGGCTGGGGATGGATTCCTGCAGTCCTTCCCCATCCCTGTGTCAGGATGGAGGTATGTTGAGGTTCTTGTATGGCTAACCAGAGTAGTCATCCTTAGATCAAGCATCTGAAGTGAAATTTCACCCAGATAGATTCACCCTGTCTTCAGCCTGACCTAGGAGGACTTTTGTGTGGCTGCCATGTGTTGTTTGGGGAGCAGGAGATGTTGAACCGTTTGCAGGGTGTTGTTGCACAGCCCCTGTAAAAGAAGCATGTGGTGGCAGGGCAGACATCTCAAAAAGGGTGTTTTTGCAGGTGGTATTACCTTTTCCATGGATTGTGCTGTCCTGGTCTCTGCTGGGAAAAGCGCCTGGTGGCGGTATTTGTGATGGACTCTAGGAACTGGTCTCCGTTGCCTCACGTCCTCCACCTGATTCACATCCCCTGTCACGTAGAAAGATCCTTTGAAGTGCTGGTGCTATTTAATTATGCCAGGTAGGCTGCAGATGGACAAGGCTGAAGCAGAAACTTGTGACACCAAGCCCAAACCTGTGACAACACGACACCACATTATCCCTCCAAAACCTTGCCATGTTTCTCCCCCATGTGCACGGGAAAGCACAGCCGTCATGTCCCACGGTGTCTCGGGAAAGCAGCAGAGCGTGCTTCATTTTGCCGTGGCACAAAGAAAAACACGGTGCACGCCTGGAGCAATGGGATGTAGCACCGTGTATCAGGGAGTGCAGCACATGGGTAAATGCACTCATGAGTGCTGTGTCTCCCTGGCAGTGCAGGTGGCTGCTAATTTGAGCAGTAACCACTATTTGAATGAAGCCAGCAGGGGTGAGGGACAGGGATTTGTCATATCTAGGAGGCGGCTTTGGGTCCCTGCCAGCTCGGCAGGGTTGGGAGCAGCTCCTCTCCTCCAAAGCAGCAGCTGCAGAGCCAGTCCCAGCCAGAACCTCCCCTATGCACGGGGGTGCACACAATAAATGGTGGAAAATAAGGTTGGGAGAAACCTGAGAGCTTGTCTAGTCCATCCCTCTGAAGGCAGGATCAACTCTACCTGTATCCCCCTTGACAGAAGCTTCTCCAGCCTGTTCATCAAACTGCCAGGCTCCCCAGGCAAGCTGTCCCATGGCTCCTTTACCCTTCCTCCAACATCTAAAGCCAGCCTCCATACTGTTATCCACAGAGTACCAACACCAGACATAGAGAAAGGTTTATTCTCTTCCTTTTTCCTCCTCCACATTTGGAGATGATTATCCTGCATCCCCTCCATCTTCTCTAATCAGCCCCAGTTCCTCCTGCCTTGTCATGTAAGGTCAGACTCCCCAGGCCCACATGAGTCTCGTCCTCTTCAGCTGGCCTCCTGACGTGCCCCACTCATGGCCTCAGCAGTACCATCAGGGCAGCTGGACTGCGCCACGTGCTCACAAGCACACATACCGGTTGTCCCTCGCAGCAGAGGTGCTAGATCTCCTGCAGCAAGCCAGCACTGTTGACTAAAGTGCATGGTGTACGCTACCTGCCTTGCCTCAGTCCTGCAAGGTCGCTGAGTCCGTGCTCCCCTTGTCTGCCTCTGTGCACTCAATTATTGTCACCTGAGAGCATTTGCCCTCCCTGAGTTCAATCCCATTTCTTTTTCTGAACCATTTCTTCATTTCATCCAGATCATTTTGTGTTCCAAGCTCCGCTCTCCAGCCTGCTCACAGCCTTCCCTGATATAACAAGCTTTTTCCTTTATCCTGGTCATTCAGGGAAATATCAACTAATGATAGCCAAAGGGCTTGCACATGTCTTCCCTCAGTTCCCAGTAGCTTGATGCACCCTACAAAAGCTCAGGCTGCCTTAGGTTGCTCTGGAGTAACTCTGGACCTAGTGCTCTGAAAATTAGACATTGGATTCCCAGAGGTGGCAGATGGGTGATATCTCTTGGAGATTGCTCACCTACGTATGCTTTCCCCTGCATCTCTATACAGGAAGGACTCCTTCTCTCACCACCAGCATCCTATGGTATCCTTTGGCATCCAGGACTCTGTCCTGAGCAGAGTGAATGCCCCATGAGCAGGATCTGCCATGCAGTGGACAAGCGTGGCAGGATGGTTTTGAAGCAGGCAAGTGGATCTGGGTCAGGGAATTCTCCTGTATGCTTGGTCCTGCAAAGCAATGGAGAGTTTTCCTTGGCAAGGTGCCAAACACCCTTTGAAGTGTCAATCACATCATTTGGCATTGATTTTTCATTTAAGGTCTCCCTGCTGTTCCCCTCCCAAGAGCCAGGCTTTCCGCTGACAGGCAATCTTGCATGGGAATTTTGAGGCTGTGCAATGCAAAGTGCTGCGGAGACCTGCATTAGACTTGGGTTCTTGCAAATGGGGCGATCCCTGCTCCCCACGTAAGTGTGTTGCCATACACTGCTGCTGCTGCACTGGCTATTAACTGTGCATCGTACCAGCACAAGCTTGGGTGCGTGGTCCTGGGGGCATTTCTTGGAAGGGGACGGAGTTTAGCAGATGATTTTGCCATCGATGCTGTGGGATGGGCTGAGCAAAGCTTTCACATGGCACAACAGTGGGATTTTCCCCACGTCCTTGGATGATTTTGGTTTCAATATTTTTTCTTTTTGTGTCTAAGGTTTTGCTGGACTTACCAGCAAGCATTTTTATCACTGCCCTGTCTGAGATATATTTAAACTTCTCTCTTCACATCTTCTGACAGGGATTCTACTTTTAGTGAAGTGGTAGATGCCTCTGCATTTAAATAATGATGTTTTTTTTTCTCTGGGACTGACAGCTGGGAAGTGCTAGGTGGCTTCAGCTTTATAATTACCTCTGTCTGTCTTGTCTGTGTGTTCATGCACACACACACGTGCATGTGTGCTGAAGAGGAAGCAGGGAATGCAAGCAACAGCTGGATCCGGTATGTGACAAGTCAGGAGGAATTGCTTTTCTTTAAACGTCTTTTTATGTACATCTCAGTGCTGCTCTTCCCGGCTGCAGCATCACAAGAATGAATAACGCCAGAAATCCTCGACCTATTTGGGAAAAATGGAGGTTTGCTAAATATTAGTTCTGCCTGTATGAACTTGTCTCCTGCCTGGGGATCATGTATCATGGCAGAGTTCCCCAGGGGCTGGACTGATGGGACTAATATGAGGAGGACGCCTTCAAGTTAATCTTTACAGCAAGCAAGGCAGAACAGCAGTCGGAGATGGCTGGGACTAGGGGTTGAACCAGAAATGTGTTTGTTGCAGCAATCCTCTGCTTGCCACCGTCCCTTGCACCATTGTATCCCTTGCACTCCCTGCTCCATCCCAGCTGTATTTCCTGATTTTGAACCAAAAATGTCCAAGGAGCCTTCTGTCACAATGACACTTCAATTTTCCATCTTCAGGCATGTGTGCAGCATAAAGAGGTCTGCTGGCCAGAGAGACTTGATCCCTGTGGCTGTCTGGGCAGACACAAGTTGGGGGAGAGGAGGGGTGAGATTTTGGGAATGAGGGCTTTCGCCATCAACCTGAGGTCCCAGGAAAGAGCTGCAGTGGAGCGAGGTTTGGAGAGGCCTCAGCTCATAGTCTGTTTCCTTTTCCTTTTAATGTGTTTGCTCTCTAATATGTGTTGACACAGTAAATACACATGTTTGTACAAACATCCCAGCAGAGGGTTGCTTTGAAAGCCCCTTGCAGGGGATGGGAAATGTGTGTGGCAGATGTCGGGAGGCGACCCGCTGCCTGGTATGCGCTGTTTCTGCCAGTGATGCTGGAAATGGTCCCCATCAGGAGGAACTTGATGGGACAGCATAAGGGAGAGGATGCTTTGCTTGGATTTTTTTGGACTGCTGCAGAGAGACAGGGGAGGTCAGTGCTGGTCAGGTGCAGAAAGGTGTCCCTTACCCATTGCTAAGTGTTGCATTGGGGATCGAAACTGTTATTGAGTACATGCTGATGGTGAGAAAAGCATTGCCAAGTGTGGGGAGGGAGGTCCCCATGGGGAACTGGACACAGCTCCTCTGAGTAAGGCACTTGCGCGCAGAAGAAGCAGAGACTCACGGGAAATGACGGACAGACCCAATGCTTTTTGAGAGGCACTGCCAAAAATACCTTCTAACCAAGCACAGTGCAGCACTTGGTGTTGAACGGGGCAGCAAGGAACTTGGCCATAACCAGGTTCTTCCAGGTTCCTTCACGGCTGATTAATGTGCTTTTGTACCTAAACCTATGTTTACAGTTACCTGTGGCATCTTATTTCCAACCATAAAGTGCAGGAACCAGGGTCATGGGGGCCTGCAAATGGGTTTAAGTTTTAAAATTGACTCCATTGGGATTCAAAGACCCATGAGCTGCAGATGAGGCCATATGGTTTCACAGAACAAATTCCAACACTGTGGAGCTGGCTACATCCTTCATCATATATGAATAAGATGCCTCAGTACTGGCCACAAGCTGCTCATGGTTGAAGCTTAACACAAACAAGGTGGAGGTGAGTTTAGAGAGTACAGAATATACGACACGAGTTCTCTGGTTAAAAGCATACACTCAACATAGGTTTGTCTGAGCAGTCTATGACCACTCGTACCACTCCCAATTGATTAACAGACTCTTTTTACTCTTGATATACTGCGAATTGGCCACCTTGCTATACTGCAGCAGTGTGGTAGAACTGGGAAACGATGAATTCCTGGGAAGCTCCAGCTTGGACAAGGCATGTATGTATGTAACAAGGATGGTGGTTGCAAATCCTTTGTTTCTTACTGAAGCTCTGCACTAATGGCAAGCTCTTTTAGCTCTAACCTGCAAGCTGCCCAGTGGCCCATTTTCTGCCTATCTAAAAGAAGAGAGAGCTTTATGTCTGCAGCTCTTCTAGCTCTGCAGGAGTTCGTTCATAATTGTGTAATAGCATGACATCCCAAGACAGAGATCAAAGTACAGTTCTCCAACCCTCTTCTTGTAATATGACGTGTTGGGCAAACAAACCTTGCCCTCAAAATCAAGCATTTCTGTAATAAACCATCCACACACCTTTTCCGACATGGACAGCAAGGAAAGGGTGGATGGCCCATCTGTGAGAGATGCCAGACAGTCACTCAGGCTGAAATTTGTCTCACCTAATGCTGGTCATCAGCATTGAATTGAAATGAGTTGCCTTTTATAGATAATGGAGAGAGACTGGCATCTCCAGAAAGCAATTCACTCCATCTGCCTGAGACACCTATTTAGGATGGCACAAATCACCCCGTGGTGAAACCTGTCTCTTTCCATTGACTAGAGGGGAAGCCTGCCTGACTCATTAGGCAAGATGTCTAATTTTCAGGAAGACCATGTTAAACAAGATGAATCCCAGGTTTAGTGCATGCCTGGAAGGCACGCAGGTAACTGATGATAGCAAGATGTCTCTGGAGCCAGACAGAGCGGGGCTGCTCAGTCCTCATCCATTTGTTTTCAGGTTGGTTTAGTTTGCCGCTCCCCAGTCTTTGCATCTGAAATATCCTCCTTTGAGCTGGGTTACTAGAAGTGGCAACTCGTTTTGTCATGGTCGGGGGAGTAGGTGGGAACACTGTTTCGAGAAACACGGGATCCGAAGGGTTTCTGCCACGTAGCTCCATCCTCAACGCAACTCCTTCCCCGTGCTGCTCAGACTGTGCAAGGGAGGGAGATTTCACTGTTCCCATTTTACAGATGGGACACTCGAGGCACAAAACGGGATGAGCGACAGCAAAGGGCACTTGTGGGACTGACACAGGACTCAACCCCCTGTGCCTCCTAATGCTCCTCTCAGACACCAGAGATTACGGTGGGCTGTGCCCATGGACTCAGGGCTTTTTACTGCTACTTCCCTCCCTGGGTGAAGCTGGAAAGGCAACGGGCAGTTTTTAACTCATGGGTGGGACATGGCAAAGCTCTTTGTTGCTGGTTAGGAACACCCAACTAATGCACTAATGAGGCCATAAAGGTGGTGTTTGGGGTCTGAATTGGCTGTCCCCAATCCCACTGAAGTCCCCTTGTTAATATTTCCTAGGAGTTGGCTTCAGAGACATGGGAATTTGGAAATTGAGCCCATCTCGTTGTCACCCCTGTCATCTCTGGGTTTTTTTCCTCTCCCAGACCCCCAGCTGCCCCTCAAAGCCCTCCTGTGTCAGGACATGCCACCAGCTCATGGATCATTTTGGATCATTTCTCCACTGGGGAAGAACTGACATTGCCTGCCCTAAAATCCCCAAAGTCCTGTGCCAGTGTGCTGGGGACTTGGGGCAAATCCTGGGCAGCAGCCTCTGGGACAAGGCTCTCCTTTGCTTATTGGAAACTCTGATGGGGGGACAGGGCACGATGGAACCCACCCCAAAACATTGCTCCAGTGCTGGGACGTCTCACGGAGTTGGGATTCCTATAGGGGACCCACTCCATATAGCTGCTGACACCCTGTGGCTGTTGGGAAGAAATGCAGTCACTTTCACAGAAGGGTTGGGCAAATTTGGGTTTGAAAAATGTGTTTCCAGGAAAAAGAAAAAAGCGATTGTTCTCTGAAGAAAAAAAAAAAAAAAAAAAAAAGGAAACAAATCCCCCAGATGCTTCCCAGCTGTGCCTTTTAGTGCAACCACAGGGACAAAAGTGGCAGCTGGCTGGCTGGCAGCCTGCTTGTGGCTGTCTCTGCTCTGTGCCCAAGGCCATGGGCAGAGGGCAAGGAGCTTTGAAGAGCTCCCAGTTTGGGTGACGGGTGGGGGAAGGTGACTGCAAACAAAGATATGGGACACGGCCATCTCCTCACCAAAAAAACTTCTTTAACTCTTTCCGCTTCCTACTCCGTGTCCCTCCTCTCGTAGTTTGTTTGCCACCAACTGCCAAGATGCTTCCACACAGAATAATATTTTCCCCTCTGTATTTTCTGTCCCAGCTGCCAAGAGATCAGTGTACAGACACAAGTTTCTCCATTTTATAAGCAACCGTCTAAGGTTGCTAATCTCCTCCAAGAGAACACAAAAAAGCAGAGAAAGAAAAAAAAAATAAGAAAAAAGAGAGGCATGACCATCTCTGCTCTGCTTCTCAACACAAAGGGGTAGGGGGGAGTTGTTGGCCCAGGACAAAATTGGCAGTGTAATAAGTTTTAGCTTTAGCCTTTGAAGATGAGAGAAGAAGCAGCCGATTGTCATAAAGGGAGCAGGCATGTCCCTTTAAACCACAAAGCCTGCAAAGATAGCCGGGAGTCCCAAAAATAAAGGCTTCACACTGCCTTCCTCTGTCACTCCCGGACAGAAATAGTAGTCCAGTGGGAACCATTAAAGCCGTGATGAGAAGCGCCAGTCTGCTCCGATGAATGCAGCTGGGCCCAGAAGGGTGCAGGCGGCGGGAGGAGGTCGGCTCCTGGCTCCTGGGGCAGCTGGTCGGGCTCTGATCTCCATCACCCGGACTGGCATTGCCTGCGGAGGCGAGCCCTGCACCAGGGACATGGCTCTTCCCTCCTGGTGTGGAAATGAAGCACCTGAGCCAAGGCAGGATTGCTCCCCATGGCCCGTTTTTGTTGCCTGTCCTTTGTCTTGCCCCGTTTTAAACATCCCAAGGAGGACTGGAGGGCTCAGGCTGAGTTCAGGGCTGTGAATGATGCCAGTGTCCCAGGAGGCACCAGCGTGGGGTTTTACGGCACATCCATCTCTGCGTAACGGAGCTGTGCCTCCTGCATGCCCTTGCAGACATGTCCCCCCTCTTTGGGACAGCTGGTGGCCCGCTTTAGTCACTGTAAACTGCTCTGAGAGTGCTAAAATCCCATTCTGGGGGCTGTACGGTGCAGGATCCAGCCAAAAAAGGGCAGGATGAGACCACCAGCTAGTGAGGGATGCCCTTTCAGATGGCCCTGGGGCTGGCATGGGGACAGTGGGTGGCAGTGGGGACAGTGGGTGACAGTGGGACAGCTACTGCAGCTGCGCCATCTGCTGCACACGTAGAGAAGCTTCGGCCAAAAAGGAGCATTTTGGGCTAGAAGTGACCAAAAATAATTGACAGCTCATCCCCAACCACTTCTCCTTCCCCCTCCCTTTGCGCTGGACGCACAGGCATTGCCGCTCGCCTCCTCTACTTTTTTCACCATCTCCCGTGGACCAAGAAAAATTTGGATGCAACTTGATAAGAGTTGGTTAAGTAACTATTAAAGAGCCTTTTTTTCTCCCCTTCTGCCTTATGAGGGAGATCTGGAGAGAGAGAAGAAAACAAGTGAGCTCCAGGCACTTGTAAATCTGTTTTCCCGAGGGCTCTGTGAAGCATCCTCAAGGGAGTGTGAAGATCTCCAAACCTGAGGTTACTGTGTCTTGTTTCAGTTTCATGAAACTGATTTAATTTCACCCCAAAGAACCTCAGAAACACAGAAGGCTTTCCCTCAAACAGAGATCAAGCTTTGGGAAAGAGTGAGCAAATGGTAATTCCAGTAAGGGGGTCTGTTTTCAAGTAAATCCTCAATATTGCAGAAGTTTCAAGCTGTTGTTTGGATGAAGATAAGTGTGTACCTCGAAATGCACAAGGTTTTGCATATTATATCTCCCTGACTTGGAATTTCACTAAATAACACCCTAAACTTTGGGAATATCAAACACCAGCAGTAACCCACTCTGGCAGGACTTCAAGGAAAAGGGGTTGCTCCTACTTTGGAGGTTTGAGGTCCTGTTTCTTTTCTTGCAGTCACCAGTCCACACTAGTTGCTCCGGAGTCCTTGCTGCTACTGTTACATAAATCTGGAGTAATCTCATTGAATTACTCCAGCACAAAGCTGGCGGTGATCACAGAGATAACTGGTTGCTCTTAGGAGTGATTCTGCTGAAGCCCGAGCCATTGCTTCAGTGAAAGTGGGGGGCTTAAGCTCTTACATCTCTCATCATTCAACTACTGTACCACCATCTGTGCTGTGTGGCTGCGGAGGGGTGCCTTGGCTAGGACCCTGCTTGGAGGCAACCTGTGCAGGGACAAAGCCAGAAGAGCCTGTGAATGGAGGGGAAGAGCAGCACAGATGAAAGAGGGAGTAATTATGCATCTCAATACCCTCCCTCCCAAGCAGCACTTGGCAGGTATATCTGATCCCTGAGTCTTTTGTGTCATGACTGGCACTTGCTGTATTGACGCTGAACTCCTGACCTTGCTTTGTCTCGCACCGTGACCTTATGTCAGAATGGCTTTGGGTAGAGTTTCATTGCCCAGGTTACCTCGAGGTCCCAGAGGAAAGTGATCCCGCATCTCCCATGAGTGACACACTCTTGCTGTGTCTCCCCGGCCCATGGGAGATAGGTGAGGGCTATGGAGACACAAGAAGATCATGCCCAGGCTATTCTTCCATCACCTTCCCATCACCAAAGCTTCAGCTGGGTTTGCTGCATGCTCCCTGCCTTACTTGACCTGTTCAAGATAGCGGGGAAAGAGCCTGTTTGGGCACCACAGGGACCTGAAACACAGTTGTGTTTCAGTGAGCATCTCTGGGAAGCAGTCCTGGGCTTTTGCCCAAATTTTGCTACCCAAGCATGCAACTGCAGCAGTAGCGTCTGGGGTACAGTTTCTACTCTGCTAGCGACCACCCCAGGAACGCTTGCACTTTGTCCCCAGAAGTTTTCAGGCAGGACCTGTTTATTGGTCTCCACTGATACGCGGCCAGATATGAGCTGCTTGTACAGAGGTAACGAGATGTATAGGTCAATAGCACGCCACAGACCTTTAGAGGATGGAGGACTCCTGCAGCTCCTTATGGGATGCTACTTTTAGAGCTCAGACATCTCAATCTTTTACATTAGAAGAAAAGTAACTAGCTGTCTTGGCTCAGACAGGACATTGCTCTGGTACTTACAGAAGTAATTAAAGGGTCTGGGGGAAGATATGGGGCACCAAGTGAGTTGCAGACTTGCAGGTTGGGCCTGTTGGAAGGACAGTGCCTCTTCTTAGCTCTGCCCTGACTTCCCTGCTGGGCTGTGGTCCTTGTGCATCACTTGGCTCAACCAAAGCATCCCTAGTGATGGTCCATCAGGGCCGCCTTTGCGCTCAGCTTTTCCAGGCTCTCTGCTTTGTCCCTACATTTCATATTTCACCTGCGGTTCCGTCAGGCAAGAGGTTTTTGGACTGGTTCAACGCTACAGGATCATGTTAGACTCATGAAAGCCATTCTAACTCCTTTGATGGGGTAGCTTAAACTCCCCAACAGCTTGATCTAGGATCTGATTCCCAGTTCAGCAGCCAGGCCCCAACCTGAATGGCTCAGGCAGCCTTTTTCCTCTCCCAGGAGTCCCCTGCCTCTGTCTAAGTGGAATAATATGTCAGCACTCGCCTGCTAAATCCCTCTGGCTCTCTTAATTCTCTCTTGATCGTGCCTTGTGCCTTGCCCTCTGTGCCATACAGCTCCTTTAGGACAGTTCCCAGCAGACCTCCTAATCCTTTTAAGTGCACATGGAGGGCTCTGTTTCCTCCATGGGGTGGTCAGCTTCACTCCCATAGACCTGGGCTGATGCTCCGCAGACGGTGGGGTGTGCTTGGCTGGGAGGAAATCGCTCCCTGCCGTCCTCGACTGCTGCATTTCCACGTTGTGTCTCTTTGTACACAAAGACTTTACACTGATGGTCCTGGCTGGTGATTTACCGGCATTAAAAATGTGCCTACTACACCGTTCTTTTTAAATCCATTTGAATTACTTTTAGATAATTCAGTCAAGGGCTTTAAATACACATTTGGCTAATTCTGATTGATGTACAAGGAACCCCTGTGATTAAGGGTCTGGAGATACGTGCTATTCTTATGCTATTGGAAGTAATAATTACTTCACTTCCACAATACTTTTCATTTGAAGATTTCCAATACCAATCAATTTTTACTCTCCCCAGCCCTCTCTGGAGGTGCCCCTAATAATGATCTGAGAGCCATGGGTCTGTGATCATACAATATGCTGTTTTCCCCCGTGTCACTCTCCGAGCTGAGGGATGCAGTGATGCATGCTACTTTGGTGGTATTTTTTGAGTCTATACTTCATATTTCAAGAACCTCCATTTAACCTTTCCTGCAGCCGCAGAAGCTCTCCCCTAAAAATCATGCAATCCATAGGTGTTTCAATGAAAAATGTGGAGCCTGAAGTACTGACAGGGTAGGTGACGTCTCTAAAGTCATATGGCCAGTTCATAGCTCAGTTAAGGTTTAAGATTCTGATTTTTCTAAGTCCCTTGCTCTAACCCTGGAGCCAAATAAGAGGATGAAGGAGAATAGAGAGCATTCGGTGTTACCAGCTCAAGATGCAGTAGGAGGCTGTGCAAAGGAGGTTACTGGGAAAGAGGATGGTTGATACACTGCTCCACCGCTCCATATCCAGTGACCCCTGACGTGATTCACCATGCTGGACTTGGTCCCATGTTTTCACCATGTTTTCACCATGGGGGAGCAGGGTTTTGCTCTCTGGGCTTGGGACAATTTTTCTTCTTTCTCATTGCATGTCCCCTAGAATCATAGAATCATAGATTCTCCTGAGTTGGAAGGGACCCACAAGGATCATCGAGTCTGACTCCTGACCCTGTATAGGACAATCTCAAAATTCACACCATGTGTTTGAGAGCGTTGTCCAAACGCTCCTTGAATATTGTCAGGCTCGGCGCCATGACTGCCTCCCTGGGGAGCCTGTTCCAGTGCTCCACCACCCTCTGGGTGAAGAACCTTTTCCTAATGTCCAACCTAAGCCTCCCCTGACACATCTTCCTGCCATTCCCTTGGGTCCTGTCACTGGGCGCCAGGGAGAAGAGATCGGCACCTGCCCCTCTTCTTCCCCTTGTGAGGAAGGTGTAGACCGTGATGAGGTCTTCCCTCAGTCTCCTCTTCTCCCTCTATATCCTAGTGCCCTTCATCCTCCTTCCCCAGAGCTGAGAGCCCCTATCCCTCCCTCTCTTTGCTCTCTTAGCTGAGGTGGAGCGAGGGCCATGGCTGCTAATGCTTTCCTCCCGCCATTCACGTTTGCTGATGTGGCATCTTCAGAAGTGGCTGCATTCCTGCGAGGGCACAGCAGTAGCTCTCAGCACAGGTGGCTGGATGTTTTGGGGATCCTAGGGGGACAAACTGGATGAAGCCAAGTGACTGTATGGAGTGCATAGGGCCATTTGGAAGCTGCCACAAGCTGAGGTTGTTGGTGGTCCTTTCAGGAAGGACTGAGGAGATGGAGGGGGAGGAACTGAGCAGGGATGCGTTTGGTGTTTTCTGCAGGAGTTTGGAGGGGTGGCTTTCTCTCCGTGTGGTAGTGACTAGGAACGTCTTGTAGCTCAGTGCTGGAGAATGCAGGTGAATCCAGCCAAGTGATGTTGGAGAGGACCAACAAATTGTCTGGTGGCCTTGGAAGAAAAAAAGCATGAGAGATGGCTTTGGGTCACTAATGAGGGACTGGCTGATGGGAGATGAGAGGAGGCCTTGGGAAGACGAAGGCCTCTGAGGCACAGCTGAGCAGAGATGGCTGCTGAGGGATTTGGTCTTGATGGAGGCTGGCTGACGGAAGAGGTGGCATTTGCTGGGACCTCTGCTACTCGTTTGGGACTGGTTGGTGAGAAAGGTGGTCTGTGCTCAGGCTGGCCTGCACAGAGACATGTTTCTTGGTCAGACATCAGAGAGAAAAGCAGAGGAACCCTTGGTGGATCGGCAGATGAGAGCAGCCTTCAGTGGAGGATCAGCCTATGGGAGGTGAATGGAAGAGGCCTCACCCGCTGTTTCAGCTGCTTGCATGAAAGGGGAGAAAGGGCAAACGTGGAGCTTTGTCCCCAGATGGTACTTCCCTTTTATCTGAGACAATATTGGAAGATAAGCATTCACTCTTTCTCTTTTTTTTTCCTTTTTTTTTTTTTTTTTCCTGTGGATAAACATAGATTATGAAGGTTAGAACGGCTTCAAGGGATGTTTTTTATCTCATATTAAGTTCTTAATAGGTCACCTTGGCATTGAGAAGCCCAGGAGCTGAAAGAGTCAGTAATTGAATTACAATAACCTTTGCAGAGCACAACCCTGTCAGTGGGGCTGGGGCCCAGAGATATGTGGGACCTGATTATCTTGACCTTAGCCCCAGGGATGTCAACTGACAAAAAGGACTGGACAGAGAGTCTGGGCTGGCTGATTTCTTTGGAGAGCTTCTCTTTCAGGTTTCCCTTTCCCCTGGCCTTGGAGATAACGTGTCCCCGCATTGCTGACAGGAATTATTCCCAAGCCACGACTCCATCCACCCATCCAGCTCATAGCTCTTAGCAAGGGAGTGAGCAAAGACCTCTGGCCCCCAGATTTCTCTGTTTTCTGTTACGCACTCACAGCCCATCACTCTTTGCATCTCTCTATAGTCGTTTAGCACCAGCACCTGGCACAAATATTGGTGCAAGAACACAGAATCTTACTTGACCAGCAGTATAATCTCTGGGATATGATTTTTGATTTGTTTTGTGTAGAGAAAACAGTGAAAGTGCCCAAATCCTCAGCAAAGCAGGAGCTTTAGTCTGCCTCTGATATGCTGCAAAGGGAAATTGCAAATGCATCTGTATATCTCCAAGATTGAATGTGACAGGCTATGATTGAGCTTGTTGCCCTCACTGATGCCTGGAGCTGCACAGGGCACCGCGCCACCCGAGCTGTGTGTCAATGCCCGTATTCAGATCAGATCCCCGATGTTGTCTGCTACAGGGAGCAGGTCCTTTTGCAGGGCTGCCTGTGCTGTCCACGTGTGCTCCCATCCCAGACTCTGCTGGCTGCAAATATACACTCGGTGCATGCGTGTGCTCATCTTTACATCACCCCACGTCCCCTTGCTCACGACCAAGACCCTGTGGCATGTTGGTGAGCGCATCCTCAGTCCAGGCAGATGAGCCTCGGTGGGCAGACTGTGCACACACATGCATGCATGTGTTGCTGGGTGCCTTCACACCCCTTCCTGCTCGGGTATTTCCACCCTATTGCATGCCACTGTGTTGATGTGTGCTCTGCTGCCCATGCCCATCTGTGTGCTCCTGCGTGCTCTCCTGCCCATGTGTCCATGTGGGTGCCCGGCTGTCCGCATGCATGCATGCCTCCCGTTGTCAAAGGGCAGCTGGCTTCCTCTCAAGTGACACTGTGTCGTGAGGATCCGTGGGTGTCTCAAAGCTCACCCCGTCTGGCCGCAGTCAAAGGGCCCTTTGTGGTGCTGCTCTGCACCCCCCACCGCGGGGCTCCCAGCCCTCCGGGTGACCGCGTTCCCGGCACGGCGGGATGAGCTCATCTCTGGGAGGAATCTGTCCCTCAGCTCCATGAACAGACACTTATAAAGGACTTGTATTCATGATCCAGCCCATGTTGCAATCCATCTGTCCTCATATCATCCCATATTACTATCATCTGCCTCAATTTCTGAGCAATTCCATGTAAGGATTTCTACTCCAGGCCAACTATGTTGATGTCTTTGTCTCTGGTCAATCCCATTCACACACACGCTGTGCTTCTCGGTATTTCTGAACCAAAAGCGTGCAGGGCTTTGAGCCCTTCTGGTAGTGCTACTTGTCTGAATTGTTTTGATCTACGGTTTGACCCCTGCTTAAGAGCTGACCAGAGTTTGGCAAGCATTTTGGGTTGTGCACCTCACAAGCTGCCTCCCATGGTCTTGTATGTAAAAGTTTAATTTTCATACTTTTTTTTTTTTTTGCATTGTTGTTCCCTTAATCTGAATCGAAACCCACTTTGACTGAAAGCATCTATTTACATTCTCTTTATGAAGAACCAGGACTGGTGGCAGCAACAGGGTAAATGTTTAAAAAATAGCTGTCCCCTACCCAAAATGTTGGCCATGTAAATGAAATTCCACCAGTTTGGGAGAAACGAAAGTGCCTGGAGATCTGTACCTTTCCTGCCATGGCCAGTGGTTTTATGTACATCTGAACTCCTGCACCCTGGAAAACTGGAACAACTCCATGACATATCAGAAGACCTACAGAGCTAATAGATCCAGGGGATTCCCTTTCAGCTCATGCAATAGGGTGCTGTGAGGAGCGGGAGATGACTTTATCGCTGTGGAGTAGCCATAGGTGTCCTGCAGAGAGGCAGCGGCAGGATCCAAAAACCTCATCGTAGTAGTGTTCATGAACAGAGTGGCACTAGGATGACCTTTGAGATTGTCTGCTGGGATCATAAATAAGAGCATCCGACAACAGGATCCTCTCTGTGAGCACTGAACGGGGAATGTCAAGTAGAGAATCTTTATTCTCCATGGAGGACCTGAAGGTGCTCTATAGAGCACCTGTGGTAGGATATGTGCCTGATAAAGCAACCCATGGATGAAGAGACTCCGCTTTGTTGCCAGCGGGATTGAAATCCTGTGGAGCTCAGGAAGCTGACATAGGCTTTACAGGCTTCTTTGGGGAAAGAGCAGAGTCGCCCCACGCTCGTGCCCTCCCTTTGCTCCGGCAGAAAAGTCAGTCGTGGCAGATCTTTCCCCAATGTAGTTTCATTCTCCCAAAGTACTCACTTAGCTGGGCAGCGCTTGTAAGACCTTGAAGCCAAAAGTTTGGATGTAAAATCTAGCGGCTAGAGTGTTCAAATGGCCTCTTCGTTTGGCCAGTACATGCCTGATGCCGACATCAGCTCTTAGAGATGCCACTGCCGTCAGCATGAAGTTTCCTAGGACTGAGTGCCCTGCTTCACTTTCCACCGATAGAGGGCAAAGCACAATTTTTCGGTCTCAAATGACTTTTATTTTAGGTTGCAGGGTTGGGGTAAGTGGAGAACAAGTGTTCACGGGCAGCGAGAGCACGTGCACCCCAGACGTCTGGGACCAAGGTGGTCACTGTCAGCAGAGCCCAGGCAAGGCCCAGGAGCTGTGATGCCTGATGGAGAGGAAGGAGGAGGAATAGCAGGTTTGGGGCTCTGGCTCTTGCACCGAGCAGCACAGCCCCATCCTTGGTGGGGACTGGACAGCAAAGGCCTCAGTCCTGTGCCATAGGTGAGTGCCAGCAGCCTGTTAATAGATTGCCTGGCAGGGCTTGTTGCTGAACACTGATCACTTGGCAGGCCATTACCTTGAAAAATGAGCTCTGCCGAGCTTGCCTTGTGTTGTTACAAACTAATGATTTGCATTGATTAGCACGTGGCTCATGAGTGTCTAATTTATCAATCAGGGAGTGATAGGGGAGCGTGTGTAAACCATGCTTTCAAAAATGATGTCATCTGTCAATTGGCTCATGAGTGTGAAAGCTGCATACACCTGACATGCTCTCCCTGGTGAGGAAGAGGAAGGACCCGGTCATCTCCTTCCCTTTCCCTTTGTTTCCAGCTCTGTAGCTGTTTCAATGTGGGATGAGCCCTGCAGTTCAGGTACAGCCTGGCTGGCCAAACTTCAAACTGTAATTATTATTTTTATAGTACCAGGAGCAGCGGTCATAAACCCACTGTGCTAGGTGCTGTCGAAGCCCAGAATGAAAGGCTGGTCTTTTATTTATGTCTAATTTAGATCATAAATCCATTGCAGCTGGGAGTATCTCTTCCTACAGAAGTTGGTGGGGAACCACAGTGCTGTGGCACAGTAGTCATGTACCGAGGACTATGGAAGAAAGGGGACCTCTGTCAGCTAGGAGTTCGTCTCCTGGCTTGCAGGACCCTCTGGCTCAAAGCAGAAGGTTCATCGCAACATATCCCAGATCATTGCATGCTTGATCTGCTGTGACTCTGACCCACCATGAAACCAAAGCACCTATGCCATGAACCGAAAACTGATGGCCATCAACATCTCGTCCCATCTTTCTCCTGGCCCTGCTGCAGCAAGAGGAATCCTCCTCTGCCTCGGTGTGCTGCACTTGCCCTGCAAGGGAGATCTCCTGTCTAGCAGTCAGGCATGTCTCTGACCTAATTTTGCAGCCTGGCTGGATTACACGAGTCAGTGGGTGACTCCTGTGCAGGGATTAGACCCTGTGGCCCTGCCCAGTGCAGCCACCCATGCTCCCTGCCAGAGCCCGGCTGAGGGCGTGCGGAGGGTGGATTACAGTGCAATGTCTGCAGATGATAGGGATTAGCCGGCGTTATTCTAGGGAAGCTGTTTTCTTGAAAATCCTATTTTTGTTTTTTGGAAAAAAGGCCTTGGGAACCATGTGGATTCCCAAGGAGGGAATCCTTGGATTGGAGGGGGGCAAGAACCATTCTCCCTGGCTGTTGCGATGCTGTAGCAAATAAGTCTTGTTTGCTTGCTAACCATAAGATTTAGGTCTCCTGGACAAAAGAAGTGTGAACCAGGAACCTGAAGGCATTGCAAGGCTAACCCACTTTGCTGTCTCTACTGTTGTGTGGAGCAGATGTGTGCACTCAGGTGTACATATGCATTCTATGGAGCGAGTGTGCTGTGCCTGTAGGTGCCTTCTGCAGGGGTATTTTTGTGTGTACAGCTTTGGGTCTGTGGATATAATTGGATGAGTGATCACACGGACACTGATGAGCTTGGGACAGAGTTTTAGAGGTGAGCCTTGCCAGGGTAAAAGCTGGAGAGCACTTGCAAGTTTAGGATGTGGGTCTGCCTTGGAAGCAAAAGACTGGGGTTTAGTCTCCTCTCCAGATCAGCTAGCATCACCTCTGGTGAGAGTGGCTGCCATCATGACACATTGGGGTCTGGGCAGCATTGACAGCATGAGTGCTGAGGAGACTAAACACCTGGTTTTCCAGGATCCTGCTCTCCATATGGCAGAAGGTGCTCTGCGATCTGTATTTGGATGGGCTGGCATCGTCCATGCAAGCAGCACCTTAAAAAATCTGTACAAGAGAAAAAAGAGGGCTGCTGACTATTAGGCACGAGAAAGAGATACCTCACCCCTTGCTTTTTCAATTAGTGTTTCTAAAAGCCTTTTGGATCAGTAGATAGACGGGGCTATTGAAATGCCATGTTTTATTAGAAATTGATCTCCTGTTAATAGGCTTTAGGCAAATTAGAACGGATTATTTGACTGGAAAACACACGCCAAAATGGAGGGAAATAGGAGGAGCATGGAGTGTCACCAGCTCCTTCCCCGTCTTTGCTGAGATCAACAGAGCTACATCATCTAACCCAAATCAATGGAAAAGCAGAAATAGATGATCACCATAACAGCCTGACATTAGATCATACGCTGTCTGCTGTGTCTTTGCCTCCTCGCCATGCCAGGAACAGCAGCCAGCAGTCCCAGCATCCGCTGGGGAACATTAGGTTCATAAAACAGGGAGGAACGGATATTGGAAAAGCAATGAAGTATTAGAGGCCCCTGTGCAGTCGTAAGGCTGTGGCTGGGCACTGCTCAGAGCAGCCCGGATTGATGTGCTGGTCTCCAGGGCTGCTTGGATCTCCTGGAAATGAGGTTTGCAGATCCTTAATCCAATAGCGAGAAATAATGATGGTGATTTCAGTGAGAAGCCCTGGGAGAAGGAGAGGCAGGGAGGACAAAAGAGGGATGCCCCGGGATACTGAGAGGACAGATTGTCCTGCTAGGTCTGGCTTCCCCTGCCCAAAAATATTTCTCCTCCTTTCAGAGGCAGTGCCACAGCTGTGTTCACTCCCTTGCACCCAGGAGGAGACAACAGGGATGGATTCTGTGACCTGCAGGGCTTTGCCTTTGAAATCCACCCTTGCAATCTTCTTGGCAGCCACTTACTCACCTACCCTGGGAATTGGGGCAATTTCATGGCCAAAATAAACCACCAGCACGACCTGAGCAGGAGCTGCTGGAGTGCCGGCTGGAAGCATTGGGGCCAGCGATGATGAATTCCCTTCAACTTCATCAGCCCAGGGGCTGCTGACGCTGCACAAAAGCAGAGTGGTGGGGGGGATGGGTTGGCTGAGCAAGCCATGGTTCACCAGTTCCTCTTCCACCTAGTTATTCGTTTAATTATTTGTAATTACTGTCATCCAACCAGCGTCTGCTCCTGCTGTCCGCCTGGCTGGCCATCATGATCCTGCTCCTGATCACACTCTCAGGAGTCCTGGATGAGTTTCAAGTGCTTTATAGGAAGGAGTTAATGGAGGGGGTCTCGTTTTGACTCTGTTGGGCCAGGAGTGATGCTCTGGGCAGGAGGTGATGGTCTTAGAAGAGTAGGAAACAGCTGAGCTCAATTGACACAGTGGAAATGATCCATTCTTTTGCTGCCAGTGATCAGTCCAAGCTGTTGGGACAACAAAATAGAGGTGAGGTGGTAGCAGGAGTCCTAGTTCAGGAATGTGTTTTTGAAGTGAGCCTGAAGGCAATTTTGAAGATAATCAGTTGTCCATGCTTAATTTGCTGTCATTCATAGAGCAGAGCAGTCTTAAAGTGTATGAACTGGATTTTTCTTGGATAAAACAAAACTGGATGATGTTAATGTGCTCCAAACACTGATTCAGTCCATGGGATCAGGCTTTGACGGGTCTGAAGTAAAGCTCCTGAAGTACATCTAGTATGGATGCTGGATTTTAGCAGAAACAGTCTCCCTTTACAGATAACTCCTTCTACACTACGCTATTTGCTAATGTAGACATACAGTTTGGGAGAGTTTTTCCCAGCTCTGCCTCTGGCACGCTCGGTCACTTCACCTCTTTCTCACCTAGCCTCCACATGTGCATAATGAGGCTTTCCATCCAGCTTGGTGGAGGAATAACACGGTAACAGAGGTATGTGGTCGTCTCAGACCACAGGACAGGATCGATGCTCCAGTCTGGACGGCAGGAGTTTCTGTTGCTCTGGTGAGCTTAAAGATACTTGCTTTTTGTTATGATCATCGTTTATCTTCCATCAATGGGACTCAGTTCTTGCTAGCACCAATTCCTTCTTTGTCCTCGAACCCCACTGCTTTTCTTTGACCCTTTTGGGTCCATACCCATGATTTGGAGGGGTTTATTGTGTCCCTCTCTTCAATAACCATATGATCCCAACCTCTAAAACCCATCTTCCTCTTAGAAGTGTGATGGAGGCATCTGCTACCAGCTTGCCTGGGAGACTGTGCTCAAGCATCACCCTCCTGTGGACCCCACGGCAGCTGGGGAGACCCAGATAACACTGAAAAGCACCAGTCGAGTGATGGAAGGTATCTTTTACCTTCTTTCATCTACCAGACCCGTGGGCTCCTTGCCAGGATGCCTGTAGGGTTAGCCATGGCCAGGGTGGGAGCTCAGGGAAGGCCAGACCCTGTGTCTTTAAAGATTAATGGTGTTGTTTGCTCATTAAGGAGATCGTTTTGAAGCCAGCGCTAGCCAGAACATTCGAGTGCAAGCATCTGTTTGCTACTGGGAGAGGATATTTATTGTCTGATACTTCAATGGATGTAAATAAACAGCCAGACCTAGATAATGTTCAGAGAAACAAACAAACAGCTGCCAGAATAGGTCCCCTGGTAGTTGACCTTCAGGAAGCATCACGCTGATGTTTTAATAGCAGCCTGCTTTGCAAAACGAAGCCCAGTGAGTACAGCCTTCCAGGAAGCAGGATTAATGTGCAGCCTGAGCGTGTTAGTCCCCGGGAGCTCTGCACATGTGTGCTGGGTTAAAGGAGGGCAAGGGGGCTTGGGGTGCTGAGAAGAGCATCTTGTGGTCCAAGGAGCGTGTGCTTGTCCGGGATAGATATGTAGGCAGTGGGAATAGGTATTCCTGTGGTGGAGGTGATGAGAGTGTTTGTGGAGGAGTGTGCACACAGCTGGTAGTGGTGGTTGTTGTGGACTGAACATTTTGAGACTCGTGTATGGTCCTGGAGCCCTCCCCGTTGCCTCTTGCTCCCCTCTCTCTTGCCTTGCAGAGGTGCTCATTGTTCACAGTTTCAAGGAGAAAACCCCACTGGACTGTCAGTCAGACTCTAATCCCACAGCCTAATAAGAACATCTTGAATATAAGAATACCCATACTTCTGTCAGAAGACAACTCTACCTATCCCAGCACCCTAGCTGCACGTGGGGCTTGTGGCTGATGCTGGCAAAGAAGAGCAGGAACAGAGCAAACTGCTGGTGCGTGCTTCAAATTCCCTGCAATTGGCAACTTGGGGAGCTTTCTGAGCAGAGATTGTATCTGTGTCCCTGACTTTAGTGATGAACACTTGCAGGCTTTGATGAGAATCTTTGCATTTCCCTTTCACAGGCTCTTCTTTTGGTTTTTTTTGCTAACCCAGATGCCCTAGTTCTAACGGGTGCCTGGGAACCAGGAAGAAATCTCTCTAAGAGAAATTGCTGTTGTGTTTTTTGATGCTCAGGACTAAGAACGTGCAGGGAAGGTGGAGAACCTCTGGGCTCCCTGCCTGGAGTCAAGCGTAAGAAAGCCAGAGGTTAAGACAGGTAAAGGGATGGCTTGAGTTAAGGGCCAGACTTCCGGATACAAGCTACTATAATCACCTCTTTGCTGGTGCAGGGCTTGCATGGTCTATGCAGCGTGCGTGAATGTCTGCCAGAATTTCTGGCCTTCTTCTCAATTTTCTTTTTGCTTAGCTACTAGCTTTAATGAGAGAGAGAGGTTTCTGCACTTATAGTTGTTGGGTGGTGTGTGCCTGAGTGCACGTGTGTGTGTTTGCACATGTACGGTGGAATGAGCCCTGTTCCTCCCTCCCTCCCCCTCTGCAAAATAATGATTTTGCAGGCAATTAGGCTAGCAATAGCTGTTAAATCACTTCTGAGTATCTCTGTTTTCCTGGTGTGAAACCTCTGCAATCTTTTACCTGCACCAAACGCATAGGGGAGATCCCTGGGGGCTGTGCCTCCTGTCTGCGCGGTTTGTTAACTCCAGCCGACTATTTCTCCAGCCTGCCTCTTCCATCTCTGAGCTCCCTCTCCTTTAATGGGGCCTGGCAAAGGCTGAGGACAGTGACTGAGCCCTGGGGTGATAATTGGCTGCTTACATATCTAGTGGCCTACAGATCTGACCCTGATGATGCTGAAAAATCAAGGTCAAAACAGCAAAGACGTAAGGTTTGTTTAGCACAGTGATCAGAAGAGAGAGCGAGGATTTTCTGCGGCCCTCTGACAGGGATGAGCAGCCGCAAGGGACCGGGGAGGGAGGCAGAGCTGAAACAGCAGACAAAGCTCAGTGACCGCTCCCTGGGAGTGAGAACTTGGTGCAGGAAACTCTCCGTGGGAAATAGGAAAGGCTCCTGCTGTGGGGGCATTCAAGCTGCCCTGGGTAGAGCCCCAACAGGGAGACTCCTGTGTTTCTCAACCTGCAGCCCTTTCTGTCTCCTTCCTTTCTCCTGACTGTCCTAACGGGAATGACTCATCCTGAGCCCGTTGGCCTCTTTGCCCTTGACCTCATGGGTGAATCACATCAGTGTTCACTTTCAAGAAGAGAGACTCTGAGGAGCCGAATTCACCCATTAGGGACCATGGACACGAGCAAGCCCTTTCCTCCCAGGCAGTCAGAGCCAGCGGGAGCCATGGATGCCCAGGATTGGGCTTCAGGCCCTGACCTCTTTGTGTGTCGATGCTGCAAAGTGTTGCTGTCATCACCAGATCCATCAAGGTGACAAACTAACTGCAAATCCTCCGGTGGCATTTGACCAGCCCAACAGCCAATGCCTGCACACGTACCCACTTCTGCGGACGTTGACGGATAGCACGTAGGATCTGAGCATCCCTTAGCACCCTCCACACCCTTTGCTTTCACAGGGAGCCCCTCTAACTCACTTCTGCCTCATTTCCCCAATCCTTCCTGGGGGAATATGATTTCTCTGTTGTCATACAGCAGGTGGGGAGATCGAAAAAGGCCAAAGATAAGCATCTGTATATCATTGCTGCCCTTTGCTCATACAGGCTTTCCAGACCCTTTGTCATTGCCTCTCTTCCTTTCTCTTTGCCTTTCTAATATAGAAGAATGTTCAGGCTCAGTTTCTTGGCTGAAAGGTTGATACAGAAGGAACAAGCTCATGGACTGTGTCAGGGAACAGTGGGAATGGGTCTTGATACCGTAAGTTCTCCATGGCTTGTTATTTCCTTTGGGTCGGAAGGGTGCTTTTTGCTCAGCTATCAAACTGCACAAGTGCAAACCAGGGACTGGGAGCCCTTGGTCTGCCTTTGGTCAGGAAGGTATGGAGATCATGTTGTGGAGCACGAACCAGATGTATTACAACTTTGTGTCTTCTAGGGAAGGGTACTGTAATATTTGTGTTGCTGCAGGATAGAAGGTTTTCTGAAAGTGAAAGGCAACACGTTGAAAACATAGCAAGGGAGATAAGGAATGTGGATGCATCTCTGAAACACATGGCCATGGGGTTTGGTGAAGTACAGAGCCTCACAAGATCCAGAAGGACCCAACACTCCTGTGGATAGCTAGATTATGCTGAATTGTGATTATAGTATTGAAAGGGATTACAAACTTTCTCCAGCTGCTTTTGAGTCCAATCTCTAGAAATTGGTTTTAGACAGGTAAAAAAACCTCTGGTGTTTTGTGCAGTTTCTTCTCTATTGCTGGGTCACTGCCAGGGATAGACTGGGACTGTGCATCTCGTTCTTCTCATAATTCCAGTTATTGATGTTCCTAAGTGACACCCTGTTATGAGATGTGGCTGGAATCATAAGGTGCCGTATTTGTGCAGGACCGATTTCAATATCTGATATATGTAATCAACAAGAGAAATAGTCTGTGTTGTATTGTACATTGCAATAATATATTGCCCCATAGAATATTAGCAATAAGAACAATCATATTGTCTGACTAGCATTTGAGTGAGTCAGTACTGCAGACTCTTCTGTGTTTTTTTATCTTTTGCTCATCACCACCACAAATTCTGCCCCTTGTGCCATCATTTTCAGCTCGGTAGATTTGTCCAGGCAATGACAGTAACACAGTGATAGTGCCAGACAAAAGCGAGCAGGCTCTGGATTGTTCTCCTACAGTGGTCTTGTGTTGATGGGACCAGCAGAAGCAGTTAAACCTGCTTTACCCTTTAAGTGAGGAGGCAGGGGAAAAGTTCACTTTGTGATGACAGTGGTTGTTGTCCAAAAGACCTGGACCACAATGCGTTTCTCCAATGATTATTCTACAGTCTCCACGGAAGGAGGCAAAATACTCACGTTCTCTCCCCGCTTTTGTTTTTGCTCTGCAGATCCGTGTGGATGGCACCACCAAGAACACACTGGAGTATGAGATTGTGCAGGTGGTGGACACTGGCCCCATATTACGGGATATGGCCTTCTCAGTGGATCATGAACACCTCTACATCATGTCTGAGAAGCAGGTAAGAAACTCCACCACTCCATGGTGCTTTGAAAGCTTTTAGCTTGATCATGCTATGGACGTCTGAATTGCACATGAAGTTCTGATAGTGGACACAGTTACTAGAAAGATGTGCTCCGTTGTTGATCTCATGATTTTTCGTGCTGAGAAACCATTACATTTATACGCTGATGCAATTTTTGAGGGGCCAGGGGCAGAGAACTACGGGAGCAGAAACCACCCCCACCATTGCCTTATGTAGTACATGTCCTATTGGCTACATGACAAGGAGTTGCTACTGCATCTGCTGCATACCACATTGCTCTCCACCCCCATTCAAACTGTGGCTACATCTGCCACAGATATGGATAAGTGAAACGCTGAATCATTTGGCTCCAACTGGAGTATTTGGAGAAGATGGAGCCTCTTTGAGACACAGTGATCAGGAGTGTAGGACGCTCTCTGCCAGGGTGCAGGCCAAGTTTAGTGTGACATTCCTGTTGTGCTATTAGTATTATTATTGAAAATACTACCAGCTAGATTCCAGGGAAGGACCAATATGGGTGTTCAACATGGAAGTCTGGCTGATTTCAGCAGAGTGCGTGGCCTTAGGAAGTTTGCTGCTTGCGGGGGGAGGAGGAAATAGTTTTGCATGAAGAAATTCATTGTACGTAATTAGTCTTGTGGACATGCAGGGGCTTGAAATATTGTAACCGGTTGATTCATGAGTGCTTGTGAGGAGCTTTAGATCCACAGACAAAAGGGAGCAATGAGGGATTTTGGTAGGGTGATGGCAGGTGCCCTACAGTGCAGCTTCAGTTCAACTGGAGACCACCAGTCCAAGTGTGATGTGTTCACCCATCCATTAAGGTTCAATGATTTATTGAGGAAGTATTACCTGCCTGACCTTGGATCACGTAAATGGCACCAAACATAAAACACCCACTTGATATGCTTCTTATTGCCTTCCTGATTTGCCTGGAGGATGTCTTGCTTGGGAGCACACATTCCTGTAGCACTTTCAGAGCAATGTGGTTTCCTCCCAGTATCACCCAGTTCCCTAACACCAAGATCTCCCCTAGATGTCATGTGTTGTGCTCTGACCCTCTGACAGACCTGCGCTGCAGTGGTCAACGGTCAGCAGTCTCCAGGATGGAGATGGGCCACGATGTCCCCTCCTCTCACCCACCCTCCTGGCAGTTTTACCACCCACTAATTCCAGCCTCAAAAAAAGCAACAGTGAATAATCGTTCCCTCTTCACCTGCCATGCTTTTATAGACCCTCCTCAAATCCTCTTCAGGTGGCTGTTTTCCAGGCTGTGGCTAACACTGACATTATTAGCTTTTACCTAAGCTAGGAGAAGTTTTCTCCTGGCCCATAAGGCAGGGATACATGTGGTTTTTGGAGGGAGGTGTTTAGCAGGGTTGCTGTGGTCCAGGAGCTCAGATGTGGCAGACTGGTTATCCTTCTCCCCATGCAAATTCGGGGGGTTATAATTTCCAATCTATGACTGTCATTTCTTCTGCTTGAATAATTTTATTTTAAATGTTTTGTGTTTCTGTGATGTCTCCGACCCTCTCCCTGAGCTATGGATATATATACCTCAAATTCAGAGTTCTGAGGGGAGCAACTCTATACATTCGTCTTTATTAAAGAGGCTGCGAAATGATGTTAACTCAGGAGAAAGGAAGTGATGAGACAGCTGGGATTGCTTTCTCATCTGCTCCATGCTGGGCAAGAATGGGATGTCACCTCCAGCGCTGAAGTGAAAATAGTCCCAGTGACCTATTGGGATGGGGTGGGAAGCTGGTGATGCTTGTGAGCTCCTGCAAGACTTTGATCAAGGCACCATTCCTCTTTCTCGTCCTTTTACTCTGTGGGTCCTTTCTTTCCTTTGAGCAGAACAGGGCTCCCCGCATGGTCAAAGCCCTTAAGCGTGATGATAAGCCCATAATCAATCCACTGATTTCAGATTTGCTCAGTGTCTTTTTTGTGCAGGTCCATTTAGCAACAGGTCACCTCAGATACCACGGCTGGCTTTGTACAGCCCTTCAGGTTTACAGAGACAATACATTTGGCTCCTTTGGGCTGGTTGGTCTCGTAACACACCCAGGAGCTGTCTTGATTCTAGGAGAGGGCAATGGGACAGCACTGTTCACTCACTCACTTCCTTAAAAAATGAGATGTGGAACAAGAGGAGCAACTTGGTTTTCCTCCAGAGACTTCCAAGAACATATTCTTGCTGGCATGTTGACTCCCTGCACTTCCCTGACCATTACAATGTGAACAGACTCATTTTGTGGTTGGCTATTCTGAAGCACAAGCTTAAGCAGGTTTTGATAGTGGAGCCCCGTAGAGAACCCAGGAGCCCTGAGTCCCCTGTGATTTATTTGATCATATCCCCCCACCCATCTTTGAAGCCCAAGGGTGTCTGTATGAGAGAGGTTAGTGAAAAAGGTATGGACTATTATTATTTAAAATCTGATCTGATTTTGTGAAACACTTAACACTACAGAAGGCTTTGCCCGTCTGATTTTATCTGTGACGTAGCAAGCAATGTGAATGACAGCGCTGCTGTCACGGCAATACAGTCGCTCTCTGTGCTCATGATATAACGCACTTCAGGTGCTCGAATGAATTAACATTTGTAGGGCCTCGGTGGCTGAGAGCGGGCACAGGGGTTTGCCTTCACTGGAGGCAGGACTATGAACAGCGTGGAGGAGTGCAGGTTGGCCTTGGGGAGGATATATCCCATCCACTGTACAAGCCATGATGTACAGTTCTTTTCATAAATGGATGAAGCTCTGACGTATCAGAGGTTTTCACTGCCCACAGAAATCCCCTGGTATTGTGAGGTCTGTGGAGATGAGGGACAGGAGGGTGATGGCTTGACCTGACCTTTTCAAAGGCAGGCAGGCACCAGGGCTGGTCCTATCCCTGGGGAAGAAGGAGGTTTCTCCTCCCTCTGTCCCTGGCTGTGCCCTGGAGATAAGAGTGGTTCTGTTGGTTGTATAGCTGCTCCATTAAAAGCAGTTTTGCCAGGCTCAGCTTCATCATTCATCAGTCCTCAATAGGAATGGAAGCCCCAATAATGCTGGTTTCTCCAGCTTGTCCCAGTCCTATCATCGCTCTGGCGGTCCCAGCAAGTATTGCTTTTGCCATGCCCCAAACTATTTTGCAATGAGGTGTTAGGACTCAACTCAGCAAGGCAGTCTTGAACTTGAAACACCTTAAATAGCTGTTGCAATAAACCTGACTACAAGAGGAGACTTTCTCGTGCTGCCAAAAAAATATATCCCCTGGCCTTTTTAAGGTCAGCTTCTGCATGGGAGCACTTTCCTCAGAGCACTGGGGGGTCCTTGGGTTGCACATGGGGCTTTTCCTCTGGACCTGAACTCCCTGGGGTCCAAGGGGAACTGGGAACCCAGCTCAGCCCTGTGGTCTGTGGCTGAAACAAGTCCTCCCTTGCAGCTCCTGTGACCGTCAAGAGGTGACAAGCGGCACTTGTCGGTGCTATCAGATGTGCCGTGCTCTCAGGAGCAGGATGCAGCAGCTTTGCATCATCAGATGCATTATATATAAATACGTATTTTATAGGGAGATTGATCAAATGAGGGAGAGGGGAAGATTTGTCACCAAAACCCGGAGACATGGTATACAAAGGTCCCATTATTTCAGAGAGGTGCAGGCGTACGCATGTTCCAGGTGCGAATGCGTGTTTCAAGCCCCTATCAACAGAGCGGGCAAGGACTGGTGAATGCATGGGATCTGTCATGCTTTATCAGGAGATCTGCCGTCTAGCCCCAGCCTTCACAAAGCCTCCAAGTGAGTTACGAGCCGGACGGTGTTTCCCGCTGAACAGAGGGTCTTGTGTGGCGGAGGCAGAGAGGGGGCTGCTCCGAGGTGTAATTTCCTCACTTATCTGTCTGAATGGCACTTGTCCCTGTATCGAGATGTTCCCTGGGGCTCATGGGGATATCGGTACCTTGGAGGCTTGGGCAGTTTCTTTTTCCTTCTTTGTTTCTGGTGCACAGGCACTGGAGAGCCCTCTGCCTCACACGCTGATCTAAGGGGATGAGGAGCAGATGGGAAATGCTGCTGGAGGAGCAGGGGAAGGAGGCCTGCAGCATTTCTGCATCTCCTCTGCTCCTCACCACACATGCACATGCCTTCTCAGGTCCCTCTTCCTCCTCTAACCCCCTCTCTGAATCTCTTTCTCCTCCCAAACAAGAAGCCGGAGCCTACAAGCTCCCTGGAGCTCTCTGCAGGGGTTAAGATGCTCCTTTCACCCCTTCCTCGCTATCACTGTCCCTCCCTCTCTGATCCCATCCCTCTTTGTGGCCCTGTCCTCTCATTTATGGACTTGCACTTGCTTTTCTGTCACTCCTCCAGTCCTGACACCCCAGTTCCTTTGCTCTCTCCTCTTCCAGCTGCCACCACACTGCTGGCTGACCATGCCTCCTTACCTACTGGGTGCTTAACTGTTGACATGCACATGCAGCCCAGCTTTATGTGTCAGGAGGTGCAGGATGCTCATTTTCCTGTTGTGGCTCTGGACTAGTATTTGGAAGGTCACCTCCATCACCCCCTAAATATCTCTGTTTCAGCATGTTGGACTCCTGGGTCTCTCCCAGTGCTAGGTGTGTTTTGCAAAGCTGACACAGCACCTGGAAGCAACTCCAAGACAGAAGAATCTCAGCTCTTTCCTTTGATATAGAGGGATCAAAGGGAAGAGCTAGAGAAAATGAACTTAAAGGCTCAAAAACCAGAAGGCAAACAGCGAGAGGCCCCAACTTTGTATTATTAAAATCCCAAGGCTTCGAGCTGCCTCCTACTTTTGGTTTACTAATGGCTAGGGAAGACTCAGTTCTGCAAACAGTTTATGAGTAACCCTATATTTGACTCAAAGATTTGCTGTCCCTCTCTGTGCTGGCAGGTTTGTTTTGTGCAGGTGAGTCAACTTTATGCTCCAGAGGAGAGTTGTGCTTCTTCCCTGTAAACTAGCAGAAAGTCATCCATGATCTGAGAATAAATCACATCTGTGCAGTGCTATCATTCCCTAAAACCATTACAGTATGTTGAAGGTGAGACTGGTTGGGTTATGCGTAGCAGAAGCAGATAGGTATTTTAGGGGCTCTTTTAAACTTTGCCAATGAAATATCAAATAAATATGTACTTCAGCTAAAGCATGGCAGAAACCACATTTGGTAAAAATTAAGTAACAGTATCACAAATCATGCTGACAGGGTTTTTTTGGACTTTCTGTGTCTGTTTCTCATTAAAATGGGGAAGGCTTATACCTATTTGTCTCCTGAGATTTATTCTTCTTCACTTTGCCGCTGAGTCACTATCTGCCACAGAATTATTGTGTGCAAATTAGCTGCAAAGGAAGAGGTGGTGACTGGTTAGTTTACTTCTGATTTCATGACCAGTGATTAAAATCTTGTCTGCTGCTTCTGTTATCATAGCAATTAGTTAAAGCAATCATTAATAACCTTACTTAATTATAGCTTAATTTCTTCAAATGTGGTCTTTGCACAAGATTTCAATTAGCATTAACTCCTAGGTTTGGAGTGGCTGTTTCCAGGGGATTGTCAGTTTGAGGCTGTCCCCAGAAACACTGGCTCAAGATCACAAGTTTTAAAAATAACTCAAGAGTTTTTCCTTTTAATTTGCATTTGTTTGTTTGTGAGCCATCAGGTTGCATGCAGACTATGTTTTTCATCATTGATTCAAAACCAGAGAAGACAGAAATGATCTTGTTTGAAAATGGAAAGCTGTGATTGTCTAATAAGTGTGACTTTTTGACCTGGGGATTTAAAAGCAGCAGAGGCACCCATAAACTGTAAATTTTGGCACTGCTGCTGCAGATTTCTATCATTCGACTCTGCTGTCTTGTAGGTTCTTGGAGTATTGACTGTCATCTTGTAGAAGAGGCTACTGTGCATAGTGTGAAAGATGACCACTCTGTGCGCATCCGCTCTTCGGAGATGGTCAGGTCTTTTGTAGGACTCCACTGTTCAACTTCTGAAAGCCAGGAAGGAAGGACGAGTGTTGACAGTATAGTCTCTTCCTTGGAGTAATGGGCTGCTCCTAGACCAGACTGACATCCTAGGTAAGATCAGGGCCATCAGAGCTTCTAAGGGGCCCAAGTCAAGAGCTGAAATGCACACTCTCCTTGTGAAGGTGTGTCATGTTAGGTTCTCTCTAAATCCTCAAAAGAAGAGGCCTCCAAACTGCCCGTTTCATTGCCCAGCTACCCTGCGCTTGGGCAGTCCTGCACAAAATGGGGAAGAACAGTTCCTAGAGTTCAGTCAGTCTCTAGCAAGCAACGAGCGTAATCCCGGTTGGCAGCAAAGGCAACTTTTGTTCTCTTTGGCTGTTCTTTCCTGCCCCTAAAATACCACTCATCACCCTCAGCAATACCAGAGGCTGAACTCCACTTTCCCTTGCATTTGCTTTCACCTAATTAAGGGCCTGTTAAATAAGGTCAGATGCCTTCTGAGAAATGACTGCATGGATGGAAAATCCTGCCTGGATACTCAGCTAAGGATGGGAAAGACACTGTGTGAATGCCTGTGTTTCTCAGCCAAGAATGATAAAAGCTATTTGGCCCACCGGCAAAACTGCAGCACATTGTGCTGCTGACTCTTTTGAAATAATTCTTTATCAGCAAAAGGCATATTATTGCAAAAAGTCATAGTTCAGCTTGATTTTAACTCATTTGCTGCTAGCACATGGGTATCCTAGGAGTAAGCAGTTGTGGGATAATTATGGGAGTGGGGAGTCCCTTAACCTCCTGCGGGGTTGGTTGTGTGCTCCAGCGGGGATGCAAATAACTCAGAAAACTGGGGTGAGCAGGTGAGGAACCAGTTCAAGGTCTTGGAGGTGTCCCAAAGGAGCCATTTATGGCAAGGGAAGAAATTCCTCCAGGGACTGTCTCCATCCCATGAGATGCATGGGCATCTGGGATCTCATCTCCCACTGTCCCTCAGCCTTGGGCTTTTCATACTTGGATTAAGCTCTTTTTATGCTTTGGAAGTCCTTTTGTAAGCCAGTTTGATGCCGTATTCAAGTGCCCCACTTTGCCCTGAGACACGTACTATGCTAAGTGCACCGGAAAGGAGAAAAGCTTTGTGGTTGAGAGACAGTCCATGATTTGGGAGACCTAGACTCATACCCTGCCTTGCTCACAGAGTCCTTGTACAGCTGTGGGCAAACCACTGTAACTCCATGTATCCTGAAGGTACAGAAGATATTTCCAATATCAGGACCTCTTTTGGAGCTGTCTGCAATTCCTGCCACTGGCTATTGAAAACTCAGGTCTCCTTCTGACACCTGAGGCTCGTGTGCATGACCTGATGAGAGCTGGAAAGCTTTGCTGGATCCCAAAGTTCAGACTGGGATTCACATCAGGACTTTTGCTATGTTACCATCAGGTATCTAGTCTCAGCTCTGCTGTGTGTATTGGAGAGGGAAATGCTTCTTGAGAGAATAATTGTTCTCTTCTTTGTAGCCATCCTGTAGATGACACTAAGTTATAGCTTTCTTGATCCCATCTAGAGGAACATTGCCAAGCCTAAGCTGTGTGGAGGGGAGTAGCTGGGAGCAGTTTGACAGTCTTTCACTGGAGGGAAGGATTTAATACAAAATGCAGGTCAGTATCCCTTTGCTTCATGCTTGGCCTTGCTCATCCATGCCAGAACCCTGTCTCTTCCAGACCTGCCCCATCCCAGAGAAATGACTTCTCTGCAAGCACATTGCATTAATCACTGGGATCCGGCTGGGGGGGAGTGTATCAGTGCAACTGCTCAAGTACTTTGAATACATGTATCTTAGCCACTGACAGAGTCTAAACCCTGCTTGCTGGCAAGACATGAATTCATGTAACTGCCCTCTGGGTCGGAGCACTGCTGGTGAAATTTTACAGCTGATGAGCAGAAGGGGTTGAATGACACGTCTTTGGTCATGCCACATGCCTGTGACAGAGTAGTGCATCAGAGCTGAGTCTCCCAATCACCCCTGGGCCAGCATTTGGGGTGCACTTATGTCCATACACATATATTAACACAATTCACAATTTAGTGTCTGATACAGTCTTTCTCACTAAAGACCTATGTTCAGTCACAGTGGTGGCATATTTGTGCCTGAACTCTACAGTTATGTCCTCTTCGACGTGTCCAGCGTTTGAGGGTAGAACTATGGCTTTCACACTGCCATCTGTGGATCTGCATTTGGCTTGAACTTCAGCAATGCCTAATGTCAGCATTTATCTCTTAGCTTGCCAAAGAGTCATCACCATGCCAGGATGCTTCCTCCACAGGCTGCTCAAAGAGTCAATGCAAGAGCTGAAGGATGCACGGAGGCTTTCGAAGGTGCTGTGTTCCTGCAGAGGATGGTTTAATTCATCTTTGGGACTCCTTGCCTTAAGGTATCCCTGTGGTGGACACAATTGTAGGGGGTTGCCTGGAGTCATGACATGAGAAATGAGATGGGTCATTCAGTCTAACCAGGTGTCCCTCCTCCTCTCCCTTGTGTTTTTAAGTGGGAACATTGGTCCTTCTAATTCATGGGGCTCTGCTTTCACAAAGTAATAGCTACGCCCTGCCTTGCACAGAGGACAAAAAATGAGTAAGACTGGAGGAAAGAGTGAGCAATGCCCATAAATGCAAAAAGCATTTGTAGAGTCATTCCCTGGGTGAGAAGCGGCAGGGACTATTGATCCTCAGGAGCGGGTGACGGGTTGGAAGCCATGCAGACGTGTCCCCTGGGGCACAGTGCCGCCCGGCACACGGCGTGAGGGTCATCTGGCACTATTGATTGTGGTGTTATTCCTCTGCGGTGTGGCCTCTCTGAGTCAAACACAGACTGCTCAGCAGAGCTACCGCGCTGTCTGGGGAAAAGGAGGTAGATCCGTGGAGTTAAATGCATCGCTCCTCTTATTTTCAACAAAAAAATCCACTCCCGCCTCTCTGAGTGCCGGCAGACTGGTAGGCTGTGGTTTCAGCTGGGGATAGGTCAGAGTATTAAGGGCAGCTCAAGGAATTTAGCTGGAGATCTGAAAATCTCCATCCTCCCCTACCCCAGCCCCTGACCCTGTAATAGACCCAGAAGAAGGGGAGAAGAAAGAGGAAACCTAAGAAGCTGGTGATTACATGTGAAGCCTGGCAGATCTGTAATCCTGGACTCCATTAAACATCTGTCTCCTCCAATCTCACTGACAGCCAGGTCTCCTCTCTGCTGCCTCGCACAGACCTTACATTCGCAGGTCACTTGAAAGCACCAGTTGTTAATCATCCCCCGGTTTTGGTATTCCACTCCAGCCCAGCCCGGGCACCAGTGCTCCCAGGGAGGGAGAACTTGGGTAAGACAGAGACCCTGGCTTACAGATATAGGCACTTCCCTACCTCTTGGGTTTAAGTTTTTAAGTCTAAGACACACTTGAGTGGTTTCCCGGATCGGTGCCCAATGGCTGTCAGGGACCATTCTCTTAATCATTGCATTTTAAATATGCTTCAAAAGTTGCTTCCATTGCAGGCTCATGTATCTTATTACTTTCTTTGAAGCAGGCATTTGCTCTCTTGGGACATTTCCTTACACCATAAGTGCACAGACTTATCATTTTCTAATGCCTTTCCTATTTTTCATCTGATACCTCTGAACTCCTAAGCATGCTCCTTGTTAGTGGGGATTAATAGGCATTTTGTTCTCAGACTCAGGGAGAACTTCTCTAAGTGCCCCAGAATTTGCTATGTTGTCTGTACTCTTGGCTTATTCTGCTAAATATCTCTCATCACTTTGTATTACTTGATATAGTCATTATCATCATAGATGTGTGTAGTAGGAACAGGAAAATTAAATCCATTCCAGAACCTGCCCTTGAAAGGCAAACTGTCTTTTATGTTCATTTCTATTAAAAACTAACTTTAACATCATACTGTGATGTTAAAGTTTTTTCTAGGTTTTTTCAGGGTTTTTTTTCCTTTTTTGTTTTTTATTTTCCCGTTTGTGGAAATTTTCCAGTTTGTGATTGGAGACAAGTGTACTGAAGTACCCTGAAAATTATTTTCTTGCTTTATCTCCTAACTGGATGAGGAAGTTATGGGAATCCCTGAGACTTAATTTGGTTTGTCTTGCTTTACTTTTTTCCTTTAGAAAGATATTTTGGACCAGTGAACTGAGCACTTGGTCAATACTCTGGTGTACAGGATATATCTGTACTATTGTTTGTAGTATAGGCTTGGCCTGCTTAGCCACCTGCGTAGACGGACAGTGCAGCCTAGGAAGACAACCAGTGCTGACCACACAATTCTGGTTGTGTCTATATGATAAATGTAGCAAGGCCAGGGTTTTCAGGTGGTTGGGAAGATTTGAGGGTACAGAAAAATCAATGCAGAAAGTTCTGCAGGTAGATCAGTAGGTGTTTGCCTGCCCATTCAGTGGATGTTGTTCATGGACAGGACAATTTCTCTGTCAAATGCCCCATGTGTTGTTGACTGAATAACAGTCAGGTTAAGGTTGGGACTTTTAAAAATAGTGGTCCTTAAACTCTTAGTTCTGCTGTCTCATCCCAATCCTAGCACTATTCACATCATACTGACCACCTAGAAATCCTTTCCTTTAATTCACCTGATGAATTCACTTCTTTTCCTCTAGTCCTGAACTCCTACGTAAATACCTGCTCTTGTGTCCCTCCTCTGAGAGCTTGGATCCATGGATGTCTTTGCCATGTATTTATGAACTTGTAAAGTCCTTTGGATTTCTTGAGGATGAAAGACAGTGTTTGTACGAGATCCTTGCTCCCATGACATCATTTGGGAAGCTTTCTCTGGAAGGAACCTTCCAAGCACTTTTGAAGTTCATGTGTCAGTAGTTTCTGCCCCAAAGAGCAAAGGTAACCCGTGAGTTTCCTCCAAACATCACATCAGGAATGTGTTTTGATGGAATATCAACTCTAGGGTGATTCACTTAATTAATGTTGGATTCACAGAGCACTGGCACAAAGGAGACAGGCAGACGTTTGTACCGACCTAGCCTCCATCAGGACAAGGGATCTTTTTTTTCCCAGCAGCTATACAAATAAATGCAATAAGCCAGGGAACACTCTCTGGTGCTGAGACCAAACGGCACAGTGTGGCCTGTCCCTGTAGATCTCAGCTCTCTTACTCTCCCAAAAGAGGGTAGCTCCATCCAGACTGTGTAGGGAATAAACCCAAGCCATTCCTGGACATTGTTTGAAAGACTGCAATTTGGACAGACAAACCCGTGCAAGAAACCATGAAGAATTTGATGGTGTGCACTCTCAGGGCTTTGCAGCACCTCTCCAGCTGTAGGAGGATCCATGGGAGTCTTGCCTCTGCACCGCTGGTCATCCTGAAGCCTTTAACCCTGGGAAGGGAAGCCTGTGAACAGAGAGTTTTCAGGGCCAGCAGTTAGAGGGATCCTCTTTTGGCTTCCTCATGATATAAACTCATCTGCCAGCTGTTGGATAGCGAAGAGGTACGTAGCTCCCTGATGGCTATTTTTGCATTCCCTATAATTGTTTCTGAAAACTGTTGACATTTAGGCAACGCTCTTCAGGCAGCTGCTACTGCAAACACTGAGCACTTTGAGCCTCCCCATGCGCTCTGGCTGGGCTGAAGTTTCATGCTTTGCTACAGCCGGCTCTGAGCAAAATGTTGGTAAGGGACAGGACGTCTTTTACTCACAGGATGCAGTGTTGAAATGAGCCAAGAGAGATTTGAAAACCCTTTCATCTCCAAAACAGATGGGGAGATGTTTTTCTTTTCCTTCTGAAGGGAGGTGCGCACTCTGTTTTTCATGAACAGCCCTCCCAGGCTGTCCTTGGCTTGCAACCCTCTTACAACCACCATGTTCATCACTAAGCAAGGAAGGGTGAAGAAGCAGGTAGCAGACCTCATGGCACATTTTTTAGCAACTCATGGGATATGGCCTCTCGGTCCCTACCCCTGAGCATCTTTGCTTTCATTGTGGCCTCAGCTGACACCATTGAAACCAAAGGGCAACTGGATCAGACCCAGAAACTAGTGCAAAGGAAGACTCTTCTTGCTCTCTGTGAGCTGCTTGATGTATAAAGGAAACCGTTCTCCTTCCACACTAAGACACCAAAAAAGGGTTTTGAGTTCATGCATCTGTGTTATAATCACCTCCAAAGTGGCCTTTGTCTTTGCTGGTTCAGATTTTTTTTCCTCTCTCTCTCCAAGAGCATTACCTATCACCGAGACTTTCACCTCAGGCCATTAACTGGCAGGTTGGTCATTACAAACCACTTGGCAGTGACTAATTGTGGGGGTCTCTTTTGCTACGGAAAATGTGGAACTGATTGTCTGGGTGACCCCATTTGACCTCGGGAATTCTGCATTTAACCTGGCTTTAGACATAATAAACTCCAGTAATTAGCAGAGAAATTCAGTGGTGACATGTCTAATTGATTGGAAACGCCAGTCCCCAATGAGACGCGAAGCTGCGCTGAGGTGAGCCCCCTGACAGGCGGCAGCGTGGGCTGCGAGGGGGCCGTCGGGATGCTGTCAGAAGGCAGGAAAATGCAGGGAAGGAATGTGAAGCATGTTGTAGGTTTGCTTTTCTTTCCAGCTGAGAATGCTGCAGGTTTGCTTTTCTTTCCAGCTAATGGACTTGGTGAACATGCTATCCATCACTAATTACTTATCCCTATACTCAGCACTTTCCCAGGGTTGAGCTTGCACCTTTGGGAAAATCCACCTAATCTCTGCACAGTCCATCTTAACCATGTGCTTGCAAACAGGAAGACACCTTCTGTGATCCTCACCCAAAAACCCAGCAGTTTGTGCCCCACCAAGGAGGCAAGTATGGGCCCTGTTTGGGAGAACATCATCTTTTTCAGGTCGTGGGTTGATGATACCTTATCCCCCGTGTCAATACGGATCTGCGATATCCCTTCCTAGGTCTTGCATTTGTGCTTCTACACTGATGACAGTTGAAAAAAGACAACATTTTAAATTAATTTCTTGTTTTGGTTTGTGCTTAAAGCTGGCCAATTTACTGCCCTGGTTCACGGCAGGACCTCAGGACCACTTGTGTGCACACCTTGGAGGATGATATTCTGTGACATGGGACCAGGAATGGCCTGGGACTGGAGCAGGGATTACCTTCATCTGCTGTTGCTGCGTTTTTGTTTTTTTTTTTTTTTAATCATGGCTTTCCTCGCTCCTGTAAGCAGTGAACTGGTAGCCACGTGGACTTTAGGTTACATCTGTACCAGTACTAGGGAGCATGACCAGGCACTGGAGGTGGATTGTTTTGTCCATTAAATTGGTATGATGGCACTTGGCACATCCTCACCGTGGGGCCAGCGAGCTGTCTCCCAGGCAGTCTTGGACATGGTTCAGGGATGACCACGGCCAGTGACTGTTTCTGAGAGGCAGTTTGGTTGCAGCTGCTCCGTTTGCAGGCTGAGAGAGTTTAATGATGTGTACATCTGCTATTCTATACTCACTGGCCTTAGGACCAAAGAGTAACGCAGGGCACATTAAATTTACCAGTGCAGATACAACTTTACAGAATAGCACAAACACAGTGTTATGTGATTTGTGTAGGTGAGTTCATAGTCTCCGTACTACTCCACAGGACTGGAGCTATTGCAAGCTGTCAGCTTGAACATTTAGTGTTTTTAGCTTGTACTCCTAATTAAATGTTTGAAATAATGATTAAGAGCTGATGTCTATCTTATAAACAGGGTTAGCAGAGGAGAAGAGTGGGTACATGTTTGGGGAAAGCCCACACAGCCCGCTGGAGCAGACTTGCTGTGTGCAGTGGGGTTGCTGAGCTGGCAGCATCCTCTGGTTAAGGCTGTCTATGGATGCACAGGCATCCCTGGAGGTGTCTGTCTGTGCTTCAGAGATAGCTGCTTGTTAGCCACCTTGAGCACACGCCTGACCACAAGGACCTCATGTTTGCATGATGCAAGACAAGTCTCTGTGCGGTAAGAGGTCTAGGAGGGGCTGGCAAGGTCAGCTGTGATGTTCTCACGCTGCCCAAACAGCGGTTAGACACAGGAGGAGGCTGTCCTTCGCTCACCTCCATGTGCTGATCTCCTGGGCTATGCTGAAATCACCAGGTAAACAGGGCCAGCACAGGCTCAAACACTGAACACCACCAGCAGTACCTCGTAATTATTAGCATGGTTCCTGCTGTGCGTTTACCCTGTGCCAGGCAGCACTCCTCCAGGCAGTGCAGAGGCAAGGCTCAGGGGAATATCACGGGCAGGACTGGTCCCTGGGGCAGTAGGGACACATCAACCACATTTTCTGGAAAAAAGGGAAGAAAAGAAAATTTAAGGATGTAGATACTCTGCCATTTGCCAGCAAGGCTTTAGAAGGGTCCTTGGCCAGTTTTATTTGATAACGTGGACGCAGCCTCGGAGAATAACAACCTGTTGCAGCTATCAAGCCATAAAGGCTCTCCATTTGCTAATGCAGTGGAAATCAGCACGTTGATGTGGGGTCCCTGGGTTTCACAACCGGCTGGTGTCTCCTGCTGCTCTTTAGGTACCAGAAGTTCACCCACCTCTGTGCATCCAAGCTCTCTCAGGACTGGTTTGCTTGACTTGCACCACCTCTTCCCAGCCAAGGGAGCCTCCGAAAACCAAGCCAGGGCTTCAAGGAGACTTTTGTACCCTAGATCAAGAAATTAAAAAGGAAAAAGAAATACAGTGACAACACCATATGCACTGAAGCATCCTGTGGAGATTGCAGAGTCTCAAAACAAACATTAGATGTGTAAACAGTGTATCAGCGTTCCTTCACAAGGGTAGCTGCAGATCCATTTATTGCCTTCTGATCATTTATTTTCATTGATTTTCATAGCTAAACAGATAAAAGTGCTTGTGGCAAATATCGTAGGATCCCCCTGCTCCCACACAAGACAAACAGCCCCCCTTCCTCCTTTCTAGACTTTATTTTTTAACTGACAATCAATCCACCTACTACTAATTGTGGCACAAAGTTTGCACAACCAATGATTTGCACTGAATCCTTGCCCCTGTCTTCAGTGCTCAGACAGCTTTGGGGTGTTAATTCTTGCTACTTACAGGAACAGCAGTGGTACAAAAAGATCTTTTAAATACCGAATTATTTGTATTTGATGTATGTGTTTGAGTTTGTGTATGTCTTTGTCTCCTCATGCAACTGTTTAGGGGAAGGAATAATTCACACCTGATAAAGAACTGCAGTTTTGAATCATTATTTCTTAAAGCAAAGGGACTATTTGTAGGTTTTAGCATTGATAGTTTTGCCCCAGGGTCCTAGAAAAATAGCAAGCTTCTTTACTGGGCAGATGAAATTTTCTTGCTCAGCTGGGTCAGGTCCCTGGAAATATCTTGTGCATTTCGATGGGATAATTTTGTTCTTTTTTGCTTGCATTTGGTTGGGTTTTTTCTGCTATCCTGCCTCTCCAAGACGTTAACTTTCCCCCTCCCCAGTGAAAAGTCACCCTGAATTTAGTTCCCCGTTTGTGGGACTGTAACCTCTCCTAGGGATGTGCAGTGCAGGAGACATATAGGACACACGGAAAACCCAGACCTACTGCACATATGTGGATCTGCTGTACTGTTCACGCCAGGGCACTGGGCAAGAGAAGAGCTGTGTCACAGAGACATTACCTGGTACTCCTCTGAGTTACATCCCTCACCCTCCAGCTTAAAAGAAGCGGCAACATTGCACTAACATGAGAAAATCACCACCTGCATGGGTTAAACAGATTTCTGCAAACCTCAAGGTACAGAAGACAGAAAGCAGGGAATCGGCCTTATTTTTGTCTAACTGTAAACATTTGCAGATGATAAAATGTGTACCCTAACTGTCATACGATGAACCAACATGCAGCATTTTGTACATATATATCCATGCTTATGTCGGACCTCAAAGGGTGTTACAAAACACGAGCCTTGTTCTGTAAACCCTCTGTGTGCTCAGTGTCTTCTGAAGTTCCTGACATCTTTGGGTACTCCAGTACATATATATATATATGTATGTAAAAAAACCCCCATAAGAATCACCTTATCTGCCTGGGAAGCACATCTGGGGTGGAAGGCAGCATGTGTTTGGCAGTGCACAGTACCATTACACTAATGCATCTGCAAATGCACCGGGAGGCTGGCGAGGGGCTGTTTGGATAATGGAGTGACTGGGCTAATAGAATTAGCCTCACATTCACAGCCTGAGTGGGGAGGAGGGGAACTGTCCCTTTCAGTCTTCCCAAGCATCTCCTGACGTCTTATTCCCCCATGACAGCCCACGAAGGGAAGCAGGAAAGGTGGAGTCTTAAAGCGGAGTGAAAATGTGCTTACTGCACTAACACAGTGCTGCTGCTTTCTGTCCCAGTGAACGTGAAGGGGGGGAAACCAAATCACTGGGTGGTGATGCCTTCACCTGGGTAATATGTATGAGCACAGACTCCAGGAGTCCTGAGCCAGCGTCATGCTTCACAAACCACCCTTCTCTCAAAAGGGGCAAGGCTGGAAATGCATTTGTCACTTGAGCTCCAGACAGCAAATGACGCTGATTTAATTAACCCAGTGAGCCCTGCTGGCCTTGTCTGTGAGAGCTCAGGACATCACAATGTGTGGATCCGTGGAGGCAGGGTGCGGAGTGAGAGGGGAAGAGGGCAAAGACACATGGCCATTGGACCATCAGAAGCCATTTTAAAGCACTTTGCTTCTCAAAATCAAAAGCCCTTTACAATTAGTCTTGATGTGATTTACATTTACTTTAAAGCATCTGCATAATGGGACATAATGCAAAGGAAATGCAGTCACAAGCTTCTGAAAGCTTTTGGGACTGACAATTCCCATGGAACACGAAATCTCCCTTTCACTGCAACTGGAAGTGAGTCCAGCCTTTACAGAGTGTGTGTTCATGGGCTAAAATGCCAGAAATCTACCTACCAACCTCTCTGACCTGTCAGCTCTATTTATGAAGTGCCCATCATCATGGTCTCTGGGCTTACCCTTTCTTTTCTTCCTCTGCTTTGGATTTATTGGGACCTTGGACTTGTTACTCAGACACCTCCCCCAGGCAGGAGGATTTTCATCTCTAGCAGAGCAAAAGACAGATGAATGTTGCTTTGCTGTCAGTCAGGGGAAGACCAGGGGTTGCTGAAAGCTGGACCGCCTCTGCCCACGCATGGCAGGCTTGGTGCGCAGGTTTACTGTGAGAGAGATCAGTCCTACTTGTAGAAAGTCACCTTGGCCAAGGGCCTGTGAAATTTTAATGCTCCCCACCAAATATTGACTCTCCGAGGGCGTCTGAGTAAGCCTTTTGTGAAGAAGTCGATATTTGTCTGACGTTTCAGTGGATAATGTTGCTTTTCTCTGAATTTCCATTGGACTCTGCTGGCCTCTCCCAAACTCATTGCACAGTATCAGAAGCAAGATAAAAACATACGATTAGAAGGAAGTGTTCCCTTTGGAGGGTCGTTAAGTGTTGCCTACTTCTCCCTGCCTTAACAAGACTTTCTGCTGGGTGCGCCCCTCTCAACTCAGCAGCGCATCTGAGCCCCGTACCTGAGCCTGGGTGTAATCACTTTCAGCATAGAGCAACCCCATTCCATTTCCATGACTCTGCTAAGGAATATGTACAGCCAAAACTTAGGTGCTCAGATACCACCCCTGATGAATGCAACAGAAACATCGCAACAAATGCAAACATATCAGCAATTTTGCATGACAAGTGTTGTTCTTCTTCCCACCGGAGATTATGGCAGAACAATCTTGTCACTCACGAGCTGACTTGAGTGGGTCTGGTCTGTCCCACTAGGTAAAGAAGATCCAGGTTAGATTTTAGGTAGGGCTGTAGCCATATATTGTTAATAGAAGACACACATGTAGATGCCTTGCTGTACTTAATCCAACCAGTTAAATCCTGCAGCAAAGACTCCGCTCTGCCCCCGTGGTATGATAATTCTGCCATCTTGGGCAATTTAGCATCTATCCTGTACAGGTCTGAGATGCAGAAGAATCCCAGTGGGGTGAAAGTAAATATATTACCTTTCAGGTAGCAAAAACACTGCTGCAGGTTAGATTTTAGCAGTTTACCATCCATTTGGGACTCAGTCTAAGTTAACTGTGCCTCCTAAAAAGAATAATCCTGTAAACAGTGTAGCACTAATATACCGAACAATTAAAACTGTTGTTTCTGATTGACGTTGTAATTCATTATATTTCCATTTGCAAGGCAACCCGGGCAGATTTCAAAATAAGTGATAGAAAGAGCTAATTTATATTTCTGTTTGTGCTTGTAGGAGTTAGGAAATAAATCCAGGTGCACAAGAAGAGGTAGAAGCCTTTAATTTCAATGGCAGCTTGGGCGTCTGATAACTGTAGGAGTCTGGACTTAAAATAAATGCAAAGGAATTGTTTTCAGGAGTAAAAGGCACAGGACTTGTGGGTACATCTACATTGCTGTTTTAAATTTATTCAGATGAGGAGTGAAGTTCTGTAACAAATCTCCTAATTGTCCCTACTTATTGGTTTTTCTTTTCATCTCACAACGGCTCAGACTATATGACCCAAACTCTTTTTGAACAGATTAAACCAGCAGGTATGCTCCAGGACCACAGCCAATGCTAATACATGTTCAGTCCAGAGGACAAAGCTGGGTATAGCTTGAAGTAACCCTACTGAAACATATGCAATGTGTCCATTGAAAACATAGGCAGTGTGCACACTGGCTCTCCAGCTCCTTTATATCTACAAATCTGCTCCTGCTCCACCTTGCTAGTTGCGTATGTGCACGTCGTCTTACGCTCCTCACCTTCTGTTCTTAGTCTAGTGCTAATAGACAGTTGATACCATGGGCTGTTTGAGATGTGCTCTTTGGACACCTCTTGTGGGTCCCTTGTGGATCTTCACTCCCCAGTGCTGATGTTGTCCCACCCAGATGCTTAGATTGCTGGTTGATGCCTTCACAGATCTGTGGCATGCCTGAAAGACACCCATATCTGGGATTGAGATTTTTGTGGTGGTCACCTCAGCAGTGGATACCCACCACTCAAGCAGGGCAGAAGAGGACAACCTGGTCTGGCAGCAGGTCTGCTCAATATTTATGTGGCCAAGAAAGAGAGTGAGTGATGCTCGTATGAGCAGTGTCATATTTAAAAGGTGTCTCCACTTAACTGGAGGTCATAGTGTATACTCTCCTTGAGTGGTGGCATCATTTCATAAAAAAGCTTTTTCATTAATTAAAATCCCTTAACCTTGCATCATGCTCAGGGTTTGGTATAGAAGCTTCATTTTTCTGATCAATATATATTACCATATTTCCTAGAAAGAAGCTTTCACCCCCTCAATTAGCAGATAAAAATAATTGTGTGCATTTGAAAGCATTCGGTGCCTCTAATATCCATTAACTAGATCAGAGTTGCAATTCTCCTGTTCTCATGGACTTTTGTCCAGATCAGTTACCCAAAGCAACATAAAGCATTGTTTGGTCTCATTCAAATGACATTCCGATAAATGCCAGGGGAAAATGATGATTCTGTACTGCCTTTTTTTTTTTTTTTTTAAGGTTGAGAGAAAGGGGTTAAACCAATGAAAATGCCCTAGCCCATGAACGGGGAGTTTTGGCATTGGGATTTCTACATGGTCTCTGTGATTCTGCACAAGTCACTAATGGCCACATACAGCTCCTTGCAGCAGGGTCTGGCATTTATTTTTATGTAGCACCCTGGGCCACTGATTTTGATGAGGTTTCCAGGCAGGAACATGGTTATTAATTTATCCACAATGTTAATGGAATTGGGCAGGAGGGGGGAACTGTTTTATCTCAAAAACCTTCCTTTCCTTCCAACTTTCAACACTCTGGGAGGCCTTTAGGCATTGCGGGCACTCAGGGTCTGGGGGCAGAGCCCTGCAGGTGGACTCACACACCAGCAAAACTTCCTTCTTTCCTCCTGCTGGGCTGGAATTAATATTCTCGTTTCAATCCCTTTGTACTGACAACCTAAAAATTAATTGCCTGTGCACATGAGAGGTGAATGACCAGATGCCCAGGAAAGCACAAGAGAATTATTGAACGATTCTGCTTTAATTAAGTGCATCAGAGAGCTGGGATTGGTGAGGCCCTGTGCTTGATGCCAGTAACATCATTGAGAGGACGTGAAGGGATGACTGCTGCCAAGGGATGATGGAAGGTACTCAAGGAATATAGAAAGCTCTTTTAATGCTGGCTTCCTTTGAGAAAGCTGGAGCAATAGCCAATAACCATAAAACTACTGGGACAAAGCTGCAAACACACCAGGGGCATCCCTCAAGCACTTAGCTCTCTGAGCAGGTCTCTGAGAGGGGACACCCTTTATCAACGAGAGGGGAGCACAACAGAGCAGCAGCTGTGAATTCCCTGCCAAAAGGGCAGCAGGCAGCATTTTCAACCTCTGCCTAAAGTTGTCACTATCCAAACCACCCAAGAGGGAGGAAGTTGGGGAGGTCCACTCTTCTGAGTCTGACTCCCTGCTGAGCCACTTATGCTTTAAGACAAGTTGGGTAAAACGGTTACCCCTGCATCCCTTGGCTCCCATTATGTGAAAGGTGTGCTGAACTAACCTCTCGCAATAACAGTGTTAAACAACATCCCTTAGTTCGTGGACCGCAGTAGTGGCTGCTGAAGGTTTCTTGCACAATCTTCTGCAAACCATGTCATGGTGGTTCCTGTCCTCACTCAGCAGAGCACAGGCCACCAGGGTCACAGAATCTCAGACTCACAGAATGGTAGGGGTTGGAAGGGACCTCTGGAGATCATCTTGTCCAACCCCCTCTGCTTGAGCAGGTACACCTAGGGCAGGGTGCACAGGGCCGCGTCCAGGTGGATTCTGAATATTTCCAGAGAAGGAGACTCCACAACCTCTCTGGGCAGCCTGTTCCAGTGCCCTGTCACCCTCACAGTAAAGACGTTTTTCCTCATGTTCAGATGGAACTTCCTGTGTTCAAGCTCGCCAAATGAATCTCTGTGTGTTATATGTATATTACAAGGGACCTGTTCACTGTAAAATGCCCATGCAACACCCAAATTTCCAAGGTCCTCTTTGGTTCTCACCTTATCTCCCTTGGAAGAAAGGAAGCTCCATGGCCTAAGAAGTTCAGGAGCCCAGAGCTTGTGTTTGTAACGAGCTTCAAGCCACATTAATGGAAGATACTATCCAGGAGGAAAGATTTCCTCTTTCTCCTCGCTTGTCCTTCCCACCATTAGCTGGAAAGAGGCCGAGTGCAGTGCAGCCATCACTGTTGGTACCCAGCTGACAGAGGAGCTGGGACACCGTGGCTTCCTGGTAATGCATCCATCCTTCTGGAATGGGGGGCTTGTCTGCTAATGATCTGTGGGTAGAGCAGACTCATTTAGGCAGAAGTGGTGGTATTCATCTTAACTTACTGTAGCATGTTTGTCTGCATCTGGATAAAGCATCCAGACACCTGCTGTTGGTGGGAGAGAGAAATTGGCCCCATCAGGGTGAAATACACTTGGCTTCCTGTAGGCTCAACTTTAGGATGGCACGAACTACCCTCAGCAGTAGCTACATCACTGCAGTGCTTATAAAGGGAGTCCAAGCAGCTCATTTTTAGGGAGGTATTTGCATTGTCTGTGAACTCTATACTACAGCTAAGGGATCTTGGCTTGTGTCCAGTGTCCATGCTCTTTCTTGCTCAGGATGTCCCTGTGATCCTTACAGAGAGGCTTGGGACTCTGGCTGCTCTGCCACCAAGGAGCATCCTCAGATGTTTGTCCAAAATTCCCACCCAAAGGAGAGACCAGGTTGTTGTCAATTGTTCCAGTCTTTCTGGCACAGCGTCAGCACGTGCCCTGCCTCCACTGGGTAGTAAATACATTTTCCCGCAAGGAAGTAGTTCTCATCCCCTTGGCAGGGGGCAGCAGTTTCCACTGCCCTTCATCTCTCTTTGTCCCCAGCCTTCTTGCCTAGGTCATTGCTCTGTGCATCTGAGGTGGGCTGAACAGACATCATTTTGGGGACTACTATCCAAAGAATGACCAGAAATGGATTCTAAGAAGTCACATAATAATATCACTTCTTCAGCTTTAAGTCTTAGGGCTTGGACTGAATACTCTGGCAAACTCATGCTGTACTTTACTTACAGCCATTGAGATTTTCTTGTCACCCTATTCTATTCTGGCTACACAAGAGCTCCCAGCCACTCCATAAAGGAGGTGAACAAGAGACCACACAGCTTCCAGGGACACAGATCCAGACTATGGGATGACTACTGCTAATCCTCCAGTAATTAAAGCTAGCTACAGTATTTTACCCCTCACTTCAGAGTCTCCAAAATCCAAACCCACATAGCTGCTGTAGAAAATGTGGCTGAGGATCCCAGAGGCAAAAGTGCTGACTAAGAACTCCAGAGGAATTAGAAAAATCAGTGATCCATGGCAAAGTCCTTCAAGGACATTTGTGGTGCTTTTTCTAAGCGTGCATGAAGCACATAGAGATAAAATGAATTTGTGGAAATGGCTCCCTGGATGAGCTGAGGTGTGGAAGCTCCTTGGTCTGGTTCTTACGGACAAATTGCAGAAGAGAGCAGGACACTCCTTCAAAAGTTTAATTCATCTCCTGGGTTATTTACATTCTCCTCTAACCTGCTGGGCAGTGTGACTGCACATGATTCAGCAGCTGTTTTTCACCTGGGACAGGTCTGTGCTCTCCACCATAGATATGTCTGTGTTGTCATGATGGAAAATGCATGGTATAATATATCTAGAAGCCCAGTGACTATTTTTGTGCTGAAATTCAGGACAGCCAGAAAAATGTCTGATATTAGGAAAGGATTTGCAAAGAACTGACTGTGCTACAAGAGAACCTCTGCTGATCCTTAGATGTCAGAGGATGACCTGTTGAACCCTGGAGTTGTACTCCAATGTACAAAGTTGTTCTTCTATGTGGCATGAAGATAAACTTAATAGAGAGCCTCAGATCAAGTGCTAAGGATTTAGAAAGAGTGGAGGATGGACTTCAAGTTTGATTATTGGCTGCAGAAAAAGAAAATGCAGATTATCTATCTACATGTATCATCATGACTGAAACCTCAAAGGTGCTGTTAAGTCTCGGTAAAGGTACAATGGAAAGGCTGGGCATAGTGTACGAATGGAATAACAAAGAACTGCAAGAGACCTGTAAAAAATGAAAAGTAACTTCAAAACAGTGGAGATTTTGGCATATCCAGCATGGTGTTGCTACCAATCAGCATGGGACCACTGGAAGCCTTCGGCGGTATTAGGAATGTGGCCAGACAGGAAACTGCAGGAAAAAATTAAGAGCATCTAGGGGTCTTCACTGAAGCTGAGTTCACAGAGACCTTGCAGGACATGCCTAATCATAATGTATATGCATTTGCTGTGGCATTCTAGGGCAGTGGCCCAAGTCTAGCACGGTATCTCAGTGCCTGAAGGTATAGAAGTGATCATCTGGCAAAGATCAGCTCCAGCCTAGTTAAGCAGAAAGTGAACAGCCATTTATAATATCTAAAGCAAACTGTACCTCTGTCTTTTTATGTGCCCACAAAGATACTGGATTTCTGCACTGCTCCTTTAATTTTTATGGCGTTCTCCTTATTTCTGTGGTACGCATAAACTTGCAGTCTGTTCGTAAAAATATAAGATCACAGCGTGGTCTGCTTTATATCTCTATATATATGCAGACACACAATGTTTCTCCCAGCATGCAGGATGAATAAATTCTGGAGTAATTTTTCATTGTTGCCTTTATGAGCTTCAAGGAAAAAACCCTAAAAAACTAATAAATAATTTATTCCAGTGAAATTGCCGTTTACTACGCTGCATGCTGGACCTTAGCTAGCCCAGCCAGCACGTGGGATCCTGGACATCTTCTCTATATTGTTTCTCATTATTTCTGTATTTTTTTTCAGGGAATCCATGAAGTCTCTGTGTGTGTATATGCATACATGTGAGAGCAAGTGTACGTGAAGGCAAGAAACAGGGTAAAAGAGACATGGTTTCTTTTTATCTGTACATGCTTTCTGCATGTGTGTAAAAAAGAGATCTCACCCTCAGTTTTAGATGTGCAGGCTCCCTTTCTAATGTAACACAAATGATGGATTCATGACACCTCTCTTCTTCAGAATTGGACCGGTCCCTGGTGGACAGTAGAGTTCCTGGGGACCTTTTCTTTTCATCCTCAAAAGGCATTTAAAATAGGCCAGATGAACTGTGTCCTCTTCGTATATACATATACATGCAGTGTAAACACGTGTGGTTTTTATGTAGTTGACTGTAATAATATGGTTTTGTGTGTTTGTATAATTAGCACATTACAGTTTTGCTTACTGTGCACATATAGGTGAGCATATGGGGGGGGGGGGGGGCTGTACGCACAGGTACGTGCCTAACCGCAAGACACGTTACTATACCAATGTTATGTTACACAGCGTAATAAGGCACTAGGAAAAAAAACAGAAGGAAAGGAAAAAAGAATGAATTTGTGTATCTCTCTTGAGGGTGAGTCTTAGAAGTACCAAAAAAGTGACATTCAGGGTTATCTTCCCAGCTTGTTATAACTGTTGAGGAGCTAAGGTTACTTATGTGCTAACATCTTGCTCTGTGTTACATGGTTTAAGCTGTAAGGCTCTGATCCACATGGCCGTAGATAAAGGTGGCTTTTTGCTCTCTTCATGAAGCCCTATTCACATCAGTGCTCATAAGGTTGTTGCAATATTGGTATTTGCATCCTGGTCAAGTTCCTGCCAGATGTTGGGAGTTGGATCATGGAAGTGGTCCCATGGTCCTCAGTGGGATGTCTCAGAGGTGTATGATTTACACACAGGGGCAGGAGATGCAGTGCAAGCACAAATGCATTAGCAACCAGGGTGCTGGCCCAGGCTTTAAGAAACGGGGCTTTGCTACTGACCCCCAAGGTAAATAATTTCTATTGTTTCTCTTTGTTATTCTGATCTCTAGGAGATCAATGAATTTCATCTCCAATGCCTTGAAGCTCCATTCTCCCTCCATTTTCTGCTGCTCTTGTCCATTTAGACTTGGACCAAAATGTCTTTTACCACTTGACTGCAGCAGGGCACAATGCAGTGGGATTCTTCTCTCAGCAGGGGACTCTTGCCATATAAATAAAGTTGTACAGATAAATGATTACTTTTCCACTGGGCTTGTTCAATGGCTGATGCTTAAACGAAACAACCCACAAATTCACGCAGAGGTGCATGTAAAACAGCGAGTTGGGAAGAGCAATGCCTGAGCTCTTCCCTTGCTAATTCCAGCAGCTGGTTTGCATTGGTAAAGACAGACTAAAACATGAGAAAGGAGCCTGGGATGTGACATCCCTGCAAGATCAGGTCTTAGGGAGATGAGACTACAGCTAGGGGAAACAAAAAAGAGGGGAACAAACAGGGCTCTGGGTCGCTGTTGCTTATATTATTGCTGCCGGTTGCTCAGGCACGCTCTATATGATTACCATTTCCAAGTGAGTCCAGATCTGTATTTCCCTTAATGTGCCACGGCTGCTTCTCCTGACCTCTTTCAAGCTGCCTATTACCTCAGCTCCGCTTCCCCTCCTTTCTGATCGAATTACTAAAGCACACAGTGGAGTCTCTTGGCTCAACAAAATTTAATGACAGTGACAACAGAGGAGGATAATAAAGATAAATCAGCTGCTCCCAGGAAGGAAAGATGAAGTAACAACAGAGTGAGTTAGAAGGCTACACCATGAAGTGACCCTGGCAACTGCGTGGTCCTCGTCATCCCTTTCATCTCAACGTCCGCATTTCTCCTGCTTTTCAGGGAATTTGACAGGGAAGAGTAGAGAGGAGAGGGGACCGAGGCACTAGAGATTTCTGCCTTAGGCACGCACTTGCTGGGGATCTTGGGCACAACACTCCACCTCTTCAGTGTCTCCTCCCCGAGGCTATAGGTTGAGAACAGACCAGGAGAAGTCTTCTATTAGGCAGACTGTAAAGAACACGTCATCTGTGGGGTTTTCATCTCATCTGTAGCCCTGCATACTAATGTGATCCACATAGTAAAGGGAAATGGTGTTTGTAAAGGAGCTGCAGTCAGAGCACCTTCTTTCTCAATGCCTATAAATCCCTGGGCACACTAAATCATGTTAATCCAGCTTTTTCTGATAAGCTGTTCTCATGGAAGCCAATGGAAGCAGGCTCATGTCTTTGTTTAGCAAGGAAACCAAGGCAGGAGCACTGTGAGAAGCTGGGGTTCATGTCTAGCCTTGCCCACCAGCTAGGATCGGATGAGGGATCTAGGGCTTCAGTCAACAGCATTCAGTGTGACGGGCACAGAGGTCATCTCATCTCCCAGGTACAGCAGGAGACAAGAGGTAGTAATCAGACTGGATCTGAGCTTCACAGCTTCACCCAGACCTCCTCAAATGGGAAAGCAGCTCCTGGGACTGCAATAATTGTCTGTTAATAGCTTCTGTACCTACCACCTCCACCTCCCTCCTAAAGACAAGCGGGGACAGAGCCTGGAATAACTGTGCCTATTGCAATTGCTTTTCTGACATTCACCATGTTTCCAGTTGCAGAGCATTTGCTGTTTAATGATAACTCCTGAAAAAAACCCACCCTTCTAGTTGCAATCCCATTCCTTGCCTCTCCCGTCCCACCAGGCTGTTGAATTGTTAAATGTTTGCTGCATTGATCTAAACAGCTGAGCATGAAACAGTGAGCTGTAGTTGAGACCTCCTGCAAGCTCAATAAACTTAATGGACATCCTCAAGAACTTTAACTGGGAAGATTTAGTTCCCAAAGAAGAAGGAAACAAATACCCGGAGCAACTTTGTCTGCCTGTTGTCCCTCATGTTGCCAGAAACAGCTGTTCATGCTGGGATTAGCTCAGAGGTTTGTACTGAGCAGAGGCTGACTCACAAGAACAAAATAAGGAGATCATTACATCTCAGTGCAGGCTCCAACTGCTTCAGGCTGCACAGGGAGAGAGAAAATTAGCTGGAGTAGGAGCCCAATCTGCAGAAGCGCTGCACAACTTTTGTGCGTGGCAGATGAGTGGGAGAAGGGAGCACCTCTGCTCTGCAGGATGAGTGCTGCAGGTCTCGGGGTGGAGCTCCAGCCTGGGGGATGGAGGAGACGGCTGCTGAAGAGACAGAGGTGGCTCATCATACTGATTGTCTTGCTCTTGTGCCTTCCCTTGATGGAGCCTGTTTGTTCAGGATTCATGTAAGACAAACGCTCAGAATAGGAGGAATTTAATTCATTATTTTACAAAGACACTAATTACTCAGAAATTCCACATCCTTCCAGACACTGAGAGCAGCATTGCTGGTGTGGGGAACAAACTATCTCCCCATCTTATCGAGGGAGGTGGCAGAGTCTTCACCCTAGCATGCATTTCCCTTCTAAGGGTAACCTCTGTGTTAGGTTAGGGGCATTGCTTAGTTGGTAAAATGGGTGGTCTGGGTTGGGAAGTTGTGTTGGACTAATTCTAAGAGCTGGAGAAACCCGCAAGTGGAGAGCATGTGCAGAAACACAAGACAGCATCAGGTGAGCGCTCTCCATCCTCAGCTGATTGTTGCCATAAATAAGGAAGGAGCATCCCTCTACCCAACAAGACAATTTAATATAATATGTATTTTCAGAGGCCTTATAGCAAGAGAGCAACTACTGGTTTAGCAACAATATGTGGCTTTGTGACAACTTATTTTCTAACAATGAGGAAAGCTCTGGAGGGGAGGAGAGGAGAGAAGGAGGTTAAAAGGTTGCTTGGACAGTCTTTCACAGTAAAGCTGTGTTTGCAACTCAGTGGCTCCTCTACTCATCCTGGTCTTGTGGTTGGAAACAGCTCTGCAGACTGTTCTCATAAGTCCTGAGTAGCCCACAGGGCTTCACCAGCCAGACTCTCACCCCCAGTTTAATGCTGACGTGAACTCAGGGTCACCTTTCTCTGTGTTTCTGTCTTTCAGGCTAGGACTTCCTCCCCCTTTCAGCCCTGTAACATAATAAACAATGCCCCGAAATGATCAGTAAGCCCATTCCTCCATGGGTAAGTCATCATTGCCTGAAACAGAGCAATCTGCACTTTCATCATCTACTGATGGCTGCCGCTAAGTCTTTTTTTTGTCTTTTTTTTTTCCACTACTCATGAAATAACTCACTAGTGTCATGCCCCAATAACCAAACCACAGAGCACCAAAGACTATAGGAAATCCCCACTGACAACAAGACCTAGACTTGCTGCATCAGGGTTTAGGTAACTCTGTCTGAAGACGGTATTTATAAGCCATCCAAACTGACCTCGTGCCTTTTGCCGAAGTGTGACCACAATGCATGCAATTGAGATTGCAGACAGGTTAAAATGCAGTCACCTCCAAGGAGGCTTGTTCACAGCAGCAACATGTGTGGGACAGCCAGCTGAAGGACACGGAGCCCAGCTGAAATGGCAGGAGCAGGTTCAGCAGGGTGCAATGACATTGCCCCTTGATTTGCTATAATTAATGATGCTCCTGAAGTCCAGTATACCCTTCCATATTGGCCAATGACCTGGAGTTGTGTTTTACTACTCAACCTCACCAGTTCTGCCTTGCAGGAATGGTATATACATACTGGTATATACACGCTGGCACTGTCTCTTTCTTCTCCAGTGGGGAAACAGATGAAAGTTCATGTTTCCCCTGGGTTAGGTCACAAAGTGTTATTTTGGGCACCTTCCAGAACTAATTCATTCCTTGTCATCTTGCAGAGTGAGGACAATGTAAGGCTCTGCCACATGCCGTATTGATCCCTTGACTTGATTAGTCGGTGTATCGAATACCCCTGCTTTTCTAATCTAATTAATGCAAGATAAATACTCTGTGTTGGGGCCTGGAGTCACGTTCTAAGAGTAATCAGGGAGTGGGACTGATTAAAACCAGAAGGCTTCAGGGATAATTTATGGACTACTTGACACTGCTGGCAGGTTGGGGCATTTTGGAGGGCTCTGTGTGGTCTCTGGCTTGAAATTGCCTCTTCGTTGGGCTCCACATTCAAATTCCTCCTCATCCCTCAGTATGATAGCTTTAGGTTTGAAGGGGTTTAATCTCTGGGGTGAGACACCACCATGGGGGTCAGGACATCTGGTTTCACACCCCACCAGCAGTGGGACACTGTACTAGCACGGCAAAAAAGACACTTTCTCTATGACCTTGAGAAAATCACCAAATGGCATGGTTTGATAAAATTATATAGTGCTGGGCACATGAGGACTTTGCTCTTGTTTAGAAATCTGTAAGCAAATAGAAATAAATGATTGAGGTGTAGCTTAACTCCAGATTGTCCCTGTTTCAGTCCAGGTCTTGGTGTTTCAAGAGAAGTGAATGCTCTGGATTGATATGTATAACTGGACTAGGGAAGGTGATAATATTAATTCATGTCACATGCATGAATTAATTAACTCATCCCCACTATGACCTAAGTAACACTCACCGTTGTGATGAAGAGGGAAAAGAGGCAGGGGGAGTTTTCATGGCCAACTAAGGGGAGCACGTGCTGGAGATGTGGAGAACTCCTGGGGATGAGCTTAGTCCCAGTCACTTCCAAAGGCAGATCCTTTCTCTTATGGGAGGAAGCCTGGCTGAGTGAATTGCCATAAGGGATTCATCTTCTCCCTGTTTTGTGTTGTCTTCCATCAGTGGGGGCTCTTATGACACCCTGGCCAGATGACATTCATCCCCCCACACCTTGATGAACATCTGGGTGTGGGATCACCTCCTGCAGCCTCTCTCCGAGCCTGGGAACACATTGCAACAGAGAGCAGACAGGCTATGGAGGAGAAGTGAGGAGTGGAAGGGTGGAAATCCAATGCAGTCTATGAAGAAACTGGTCTTGAATGTCTCCGGGGTCCACCAAAGTGTGGGACAAGAGTCTGCTGTGAGATGAGGAAAGGTGCAGTGGGCAGTGAGGGTTGGGCCAAGGTCTGTCTCCCCTGACTGAAATCACACTGTATTTGGGATGGTGTGAAAATATTTTCAGGGAATGGGGAGCAGGGGCACAGGCTCACTGATGGCAATGGCAGGGCCATTTATTCCAATTTCTTTCTTTTGCATATGAGTTTTCCCAGGTGAGAGCACAACATACACAGCCAGGGGAAGGCAAGGGCAATTTCAGCAGCCAGATGTAATTGCATTTTCCTCCACAATTGCCCCTGGGGCTAAGGCAAGACCCTTCTGTCTCTCTCCGCACAATGCATCATAGAGAATTGGTGTAAAATCCAGTTAAAAGGCCACTCTCTGGTCTCAGCTGCTGCGACATAAATTGTGGATGAATTTTTCCTCTCCTGTATACGCCTGACGGGTTTTGTCATCCAGCCCCATATGGCTGGGTTGCATTTCTTCTCTCAGCTTGGTCATTGGTCTCTCATCACAGCCCTGCTAGCTGCTTGTAAGCTCTTTCTGAACAAGGCTGTACTTCAGGCTCCATGGTTTACAGCAGTGTCATTATGGAAAGATATCTCTTCCTACACGTGTGAAAGGGAGCCCAAGATTGATGGCGTGTTGGAGTGGGTAATCACAAATCCAGCTGCCCCAAGGTAGCTGAGAACAGAGATGGTGCAGGGCAGGGGGGAAAGGGTAGTGGGGCCTGGGGGAGCTTTGTAGGGTACATTTATCACACTCTTGGCAGAGAGATGCAATTTATATGGACGGAGCATAAATCCTGTTCAAGTTGCACAAGACTCCATATGGGCAGCTGAGCACCTGGGTCTGCTGTGATGCTGGAAGCTGGGGCCTGAGGTGGTGCTGCCGTGGTCATCCTGCCAGCTCTCTGGCTCTTCCTCTTGCCTTTTTTGCACTGCCTCTTCCTTTTCACCTTTTGGTAACCCCCTTCCTCTGCCCACCTAAGAGCCAGCCCCTCTCCCAGGCTTGTGTGGTGGTGCCAGCTCTGTCGGGGAGGGTGCAGGTGAATGGGAAGGGCATTTCTCTGTGCTCTGCTCACCATGAGAATTCTCTGCTGCAGTTACTGAGTCCACTGGAAAACCTGTGCTTTCTCCTCACCAAGCTATTCACCGGGAGCAGGCTCTGCTCTACGGCTTCCTCTCATGATTGCCAAGATGTCACAACGGGCAGTGTTGATAGCATGCTCCAAGAGAGACCTTGCAAATGATCTCGTTTTGCTTATCCCCAGACCATGGAGGGCATCTCTTATCTCCTTGGCTGTCCCAGTGACAACCCTCCACGCCATGCACCATGGCGGTGGGTGCACATGCGCACCCTTCTTCTGCTTCATCAGCACTGGCCGCAGGTCCACCTGCACTCAGCCTTTCATGCAGGGAGGACGTAATTGCATTTTCCGAGCCCGGGAGTCATCACTGTGCTTGTGTCACAAGCATGTGGGGTCCCGTCAGCTGGTGGTTGCACATGCACCTGCACAGGTCTCCACGCTGCCCTACCTCACGCAACCCCAAAGTCATCATGCTGATGTTTTCTGGGCACAACAGTTACTTTCAGGGATGCTTGGGCCCTTTTGGATTAGGGTACAGCTGTTGTAAAGCATGGTACTGCCTGCCCAGTGATGGATTTACTGGGGATAAGGATGCCGTCACACTGATTCTTGCTGGGTTACATGCTGTACCTCCGTAACCTTCCTGACAATCTACAGTGCATATCCTCCCTGTATCTATTAATTTTCCTCCTAGCATCTGATGGGAAGGCTTGTCTACTTTTTCATAATCCTGAAAAAACTCTTTTCCTTTTGGTCTTATATTTTGGAACGTGGAATAGTAAATTATCTGTTATTTTGTCCCTGTCATTGCACAGTCACTCTTCTCTGGATTTAGGCCATCCTTTGTACACCCCAGTTTCCACTTCCAATTTACAACTGCAGATTTGCTATTTGGCAAGAGTCTGAAGACACACACATGGAGCGGTCCTAAGAACTTGGAATAAGCCTTGGAAATTAAATAATAAAGACACTCCTCCCTTCCCAACACATGCTACGTGTTGCTTCAGCAAACGTTGAATAAATCACCGAGCTATGCGGTAATAAATCTTTCATGAGATTAGGACCATCTGAACTTCAGCGATTGTGTGAGGAATGTATAAATTTCACATGCAGATATAGTGTAAAAAAAAAATCTTTAGATTAGTTATTAACTTTGGAAACACTTGATGAGTTTTGATTCATTAAGTGTTTCACAGTCTTGTTAATTTAATAAGTACCGATGAGGCTGTAATGTAAGACAACAATCAGTAATTTGGAGGGGGGAAATAATAAAGTAGTCATTACACAGCAGAATGTTTAATCAAAGAATGTGGAAACTTACAGTTTCACATTAATTTGAAAAGGTTGGAGATTTAAAATTAATATTAGCTCTGACACAGGGAGGCTTTCTCTACAAGCAGATAGGGCTTATATAATTGCTTAGAACAGAATTAAAATGCCTGTAATTTTAATGGCTTCACCTCTTTAACTGGATCCCCAGGCTTCATAGGTAGAATAGAAATAGAGCTAAAACAGCCATGGTCCTTCAAATCCCTCAGTAAAACTCATCTGTGAAGATGTGGCTACCTGCAGCATTAGGATGACAGATCACAATGCAATTAGGCTCCTGTTGAGGAGAACAGTTAAGCACCCGCTTAAATGTAAACAGGTACTGAAGTACCACCTTGAATGGGAAAATCCGTAGGGAAGAGGTTAAGTACTTTACTGAATTTTGGAATTCCAAGCATATTCACAATTTGCAGCCTCAGCAGGACTAAATGGGATGTTCAGGGAAAACTTGGGCATTGATTAATGCTCAGTGCTACCGAGTCTTGCCCTGGTTCTGGTTCCACCCAGCCTTATCTTAGGGTTACCTTGTGTCTCGTGCAGCATCACTGCTTTCCAGCAGCTGTCTCTTGCCTTCTGGTTGGTCTATACCTTATTTTGGGTTAAACCTGTCAGTTTTAAGCAAGAGAAACTAAGAAAACAAAGATTCTGCATGACTTTTCCTGCTGATCCCTCAGTAATTTTGGGACTCATTCCCAAATTTCAATAAAATAAGGCACAGCCAAAGCTATGTGTGTTGTGATGACTGATGGTGGACAGTGTTCTCCACTTGGGAAAAGATTAAAAAATCTCACCCTAGGAGCAATATAGAGAATATACACCTGTGAGGTACGTTGGAAACTTGCCTGCAGAACAACTTGCAAATGGCATGTTTGCTCTAGCAAAGCCCCAATACCCAACAGAAATTGTCAAATATTTGGCATTGTTCCATAACTGGGTGTAAGAAAGGCCATGTGGAGACAGAGCTGTCAGAAATAGATGGGAAGAGCTAATCTATCAGTCTTCATGGCTTTGTTCTTCCCTGATATCAGTCCACTAATTTTGTAGGGTTAAGATCGTATTGCAGAAGCCACGATGACACCCTCAGTGGGCAAGTGTAGGCTTACATGAAACACTGATGGAGTTTCGGAAACCATAGGGATGGGTGGATGTCAAGTGCTGTTTTGAGAGCGTGGTGTCTGCATATCTAAGGTGATGTTCTGGGATGTTCTCCAGAATCGTACTCAAGGCTTAACAACAGACAAAGGAATGACTGGTCATTCATCAACCCATCCCACATTTTGCTCAGAGCCCGGAGCTATGTAAGAAATTTGGGAACTTTGGCAGTGATCGGCAAATTTCAGACTTTGTTATTCTTCTAGTGCCCTGTGCACGAAGAGAGAGCTCCCAGGAAACTGAGGCATAGCAAGCCGCATTCAACTCCCCTATGTCTTACCACGGAGACATCTCCATTTGACTTGTCACCTGAGACTCCATTGACAGTCAGTGGAGAGGTAGTAATTCCTACACTGTGATCCATCTCTCTTATTTAGGTGTGTATACTAGGATTAGGCAAATCCTTCTCCGGAAGTTCCTGTGTCTCTTCACTGTCCAAGGAGGGAGCCTAGACAGCTTGCTTACATGTAGCCATCAGCATTTCACCCACTGAATTTTATCCACAACTGCATGTTTGTGTCTGTCTGTGCCTGTAGATGTGTGTTTGTAGCATGGAGAAGGTCCAGGTGGACATTGCTGCCGAGTGCTCCAAGGTAGCAAAACCAATTCATTGCATAAGTATTTCTGAAGCAAGGGCAGCTGGATGCGTTCTTCTTAGAGCTGCTGATGCTTCATGTTTTCCTGGGCAAACCCCATTATTCTATGACTGTTTATTTTCACATTTCTCCTTATCCCAGTGGGGTACAGCCTACCCATAATTCTTAATTTGGTGCGGCTATATGGAGGACAGGGTAACACTCGCCAGATAATGAGAGTGGGAATGATGGTCCGACAAGCAGCAGGAACAGATAAATGTGATCTAATTTGTCCTCTGTCTGGACTCAACTTAGGTAACCAGGACAAATATGTCCAGCAACAGTATGTCACTTCTTTAAGTGGGCTGTCCAGACTTTCTCCCAACCAAGGGCAGTGAGAGCAGAGAGAGCAGTCGCCTCAGACAGCCTAGCTGCTGGAAAAGCCAGCTTGTGATTCAGCTTGGAGAGCACCATTAGCAGGCTGAAAAGGTGGACTAATTAGATGGATTTCAGGCCTGTGTGGGCTCAGCATTTGCTTTGCTGCTGCTGCACGTGTCCCTCGGGACTCCCAAATTTGGAAAAGAGCTAACTTTGACAAATCAAGAGCAGAAACCTTGTCCAGTTTGCAATACTCTTTCGTTCTGCTTCCAGCATGCAAATCTTCAGCTCTAGTCTTTGAGTGAAAAAGGATTTTTCCCTCTGTGGAAACTCTACCTTTTTCTGCGCTCCCTGGGAAGCAGTGAAGAAGATCTACATTGTATTCTGGAAAGAGAAAATCCCAGACAAAACAAAGATGGTCTCTTTAAATGAGTCTCTTTGTCAGTTTGGTATGGAAATGTGTATGTTTTTGTGGATTTCAACCACTTTGGAGAACAACCACCCTTTAAAGACAGCCAAGAGACCATTAAGGGGAAATGCACAGACTTAATCTTCTTGCAGACCTTGATCACATTTCCACCAGACACCTATGTGGATGACTGTGACCAGCAAAATGTGTGCTGTGGCCTCTTTCAGTGGACACTAACTATTATTGTCTACATGGGCTTAGCATGAGCTGTTGGTTCAGGTCTCCTTAGTCTGGTCAAGGGCTTCAGACCCATTGTCCTGCATCTTGGATGCATATTTTATCTTGCAAGCTATTGGGTAAAGGGCTGCTGTCTTTTCCCTCTTTAATATATAGCTGCTCATTTCTTTCCCTTCCTTTCAGGAGACTGAAATGAAATGATTTTTTTCTTTACGGAACACTTGAACCATGTTCATTGTTTATTTTAATATCATTTTGGTAAGGGGAGGAAAAAAGCAACAGAAATACCTGAATTTCTGTTTGATCCCAATTGATAGATATATTCCTTTATCGAGGACTGGCAGGCATAACATGGGAAAAATCGTTTACTATCAGTTTACTTTTCTCCTAACTTCTACTCCTGCACAGCTGCAACATTGTCCCAGTTTTTTACATTATTTCCCATGCCCACTGAACACTTTTGTCCTGTATTTTGAATCCAGTTTTCATTGGTTGTACCCTTAGATTGATAGGTCATACTTTTAAATGATCCACGTTCTTCCAAATAAAGTTCTCGCTAAGATTTTTTTATAGTTATTTTTATTATGTACTCTCATGGCACCATGAATAACGATAATGAATAATAATAATAATAATGAATAACGATAAGGAAGCAAAGGCGCCCAATATTTGTAAGACTATTGCAAACTACCGTGTATCCTCAGGTGGTTATATGCTCAGCAAAGAGCCTTATTTGGGGGTGAATAGTAGTTTCCTAATATATCTATGTGGATGGATGGATCATTTGTAAGTTCTACCGCTTTTCACACAAAAAAGAAAAGTAGATTTTCCAACAAGAACTGAAAGTTTGATTTTTACAATGTTCCCGTGATGTAGCAATGTATTTTGTTCTTCCTGTGATGACTGTATTAATTTCATGCAATGTTCAGGGAACCTGGAGGGCAGGCAGCCTTCAGTGCTGACCTGCAGCATCACATGCTGTTCTGGTCCTGCCAGCTCTGCCAGATTATGTACCAGTGGATATGGAGGAAAAAGGAGGTCGTCTTGGAGAGGGATGAGATGAATTGCAATAAAATTTGTCTCTGTTCTATGACAATGGAGTGGGAATGAAAAGACTGGCTTTGAAGAGGAAACTAGAGGTAGCGAGAAGGTACAAAACCCTGTAATGATCCTGTAATGATCATGGGAACAGGGAAAAATGTTCATGTAGATGAGCAAAGATGAAACTGATGATGGCTGAAGTATGTTGGATCAGAAGACTGGCGCAGAAACAGACCTGGAGGGGGTGGGCGTTTGGGTATCTGTGTGCATGCACGTGTTTGGGTGCTGGCATGTGTGTACAGACACCTGGTTAAGCAGCAAATTGTTCCAACAGGTATTCTGAGGTAGGAATTGACAATTTAGTTTCTTATGCTTTTTTATTTTATTTTGGGGAAAAAAAAAAAAAAAAGAAGCATATCCTGCAACCGAAACTCTAAGCATAAGGTTTTCTCTGATCTGAAATTGATTTATTAGAGCCTTGTCTGTATAGCCAAATGGTCAGCTCTAGACAGGGAAAGGCCCAGGTTTGAGAACTGAGTCAAATTAAAAAAAGGGAAGAAGGGTCTTGCACTTTTTAGCAGTGCTACTTTGTCCACCTGCAAGCTTGGAGTGCTATTTTTATTTTTTCTTTGAACCTTTTTAAAAAATTATGAAAGTTCCTATTGAGACAGAAAAGATAAGCATAGCTGAAAAAAAAAAAAATTACAGAAGTGCAAAGCATTTTTCCCATTTACTTCTCTCCATAAGTTCATCAGTGCAAATCCATTCATAAAAATGAATGATGGTGTGCATGGATAGATGTTTTCAGTAGCAGATATCAGATTATATCAGAGGGTGAAGCAAAGACTTCCTGGTTGTTTTGGAATGCTATAGGGCCCAATTCTGAGCCTACTTTAACCTAACCTCTTCAGCTGTCCTGTGTGATGCGAGAGTGAGTACTGTCCTCACTCTGAGACTATTTCAGGATGAAATCTCATTCCTTTAGCCAAACTGTTTGGGCCCCTGACCAGTTTTGGTCATCATTCTGAAGGTGAAAGGACAGTTAGTGTCCAATTTCCAGCTACCAGAATGCCTTATTCTGATCAGGGAGGGATGGACAGTGATGAAGTTGTCTAGAGCTGTATCTTATACCTATAGAAAACACTTCAGAAAGGAGGAGAAGCTCTGATCTTCTCAGCAAAGAGGTGGAGGAAGGAGTCCTCAGGTGAGCGCTGGTAACTTTCAGAGCGACGGGGAGTTTCCCAGGGCATGTCCTCATTGACTGTCATGGTTGCTTAGTCCATGTTGTGGTTCAGGGAGTCCTCACATAGTGCTGAAAGTGGTCCAAGGGTGGAAGGAGAGGGCTGGAAGCAGCTGTATGTGGCTGGGTGGTAGATCTACAGGGGAGTCTTGCATCTTGTCTAGGGGAAGGATGCTCTGGCCTCAGAGTGCTGAGGGATTCATGCAGCACACGAAGTACCGGGCATAGCCAAGAGCTATAAACAGCCAGGAGCTTTCAAATCCAATATTATCCTACCACCTTCCCAGGAGTGGAGGCCCAGGCCATTTTTGGTCTCAGGCACTCTGAGTGCAGGAGCAGGGCTGCATTTGTCTCACACAGCACACACGCTCGGCTCTTTGACCTTTGGGGAAGCAGCCATGAGCCGGCGGGGATGGGGGAGAAGGACATTCTCAGTGCACTGTGTTTGGCCATGCCGTGGAGTAATCGGATGCTGCAATGAGTCAGTGCGTAGCAGCAACGCTACTGATCGGGGCGGCTGTTCGTGAGAGTATTTGCAAAGCAGACGCTGGCCTGGAATTAACTCCATCTGTTTCAGGAGCAGGAAGTGTGCCGCCTGTGTTGTATAATGCCAGAGATTTCACACTGAGCTGAGCAGTCCTGGTTCACTTTCCAACAAATTCTGCCTTCCACAAGTCATTGCAGGACAGCTGTCCAAGACAGAGAAGTCTGCTGTGTGCTGGACAGACGCACGGACCTGTCCAGGCTGGCAGATGATTTTCTTGATCAAACCCTGCAGGAATTTCTCAAATCCCTCTGTAGCCCCAAACCATACTCGACATACCAACTGTGATAACTTTAAGGGGACAGTAAACAATCCAGCCTGCTGCTCTTCAGCACTGCCAGACCCTGGCTGTCCCTACAACCAACAGAGAGATGTAAGAATTGTCTTCAAACCACCTACTATATACATGTGCTGAATACATGTTTCATGACTGTTTCTCCCCATTCACTGTACAGGGAGCCAAAGTCTGGTATTCCTGGTTAACAGGCCTTCTGAATGGGTCATCACTCTCATCAAGCTGGATGTTAGGTGTCTAACTGTGGCTCAGGCACCGCAGTTGTTGGGCTGATATCCTACAGTTGCTCCATCACCCTCTAAGATGGTGGAGAAACGCCATAGACCATAAGATGGACTTACATCGTAGACTGTAAGATGCCATAAGACCATAAAATGATCTTATTTTAGTGAATGAAGTACCATCCATGGCATACGTGGTGAGATCCATGACTTAACTTCCCTGGCTGCATTGTCATGGTTTACCAAACAAGGTGTATGAAACAATCCTCAGTTCTTGGTCATCATTTTCTACCTTCCTCTGTTTTTTCCTTCTGCTGGGAGTCCTGCTGGAACACAGGGATGTGCAGTGACAGACCCTACAGAAGAGGCCCCTGCTCTTGCCCAGTAGCTTTTAAATATTCCAGATGTCATCTTCTGACAAGCTTCAGCATTTTCCTATGGGTTACCACAGCCCTGCATGATGTGAATGCCAAGTGAGGAGGTGCTACACTGTTGTGGGACAGCTGTGGATCATCTTGCAGAGCACTGGTGATCTGTGAACCATAGGTTGAGAGCCACGGCTCTACACTAGCCCAAAGCGTGTCATCCACAAGCATTATAAACAAGTAGTGGGGGAACCAGCATGTTCCTATACAGGTTACTTCATTTCTGATTTGTCTTCATCTTGGTACCAGTATGTCGCCTGGAGCCACAGCTTTAACCTCCAATACCACCATGATGGGCTGCAGAAAGAGGTACGGCAAGTTTCTGTAAGACACAAGGCTGAAGTGTCAGTAGTTGGTGGCATCAGCAGAGAAAAAGAGACATGTTCCACATGCCCTCGCCAGATCTTGTCAGGCTTAAAGAGGGGCAATGAAACTGCTGATGTGACACAACATAGTGGTCTTACGTCTGTTGATGCTGCACTTACGAAAGGGTTTTAATTCTGCGATTGCTGCACAAGCCCGTCCTAGCAGCACATGCTGAAGTGCAATGCAGCATGTGTTTACAGTTAATAATAATCAAGCAAAACAGAAAAAATAGCCTGTATACCACAGGAAAGTGTCTGGGAATTTTTCTGTATCTGCAAGTCAGCTAATGTGTTTAGAGAAAATGAGTTAAATGGAAGTTACCACACTGTAGCAGATCTAATAATCAGCTAATATGTCTGGGAAAGACAAGCATGCATTTAGAAACGGAAACACTCTGGATATTCGAGTCTGACCCAAAACTGCCTGATTTATTCAATTTTGAGTTGATTTAATAAAAGGCGGCAATTCGATCCATCCTGTTCTATTCTGTTAACATTTTATACACAAAGACACAGATATAGTGGAGCAAGAAATGGGTTGGAACTGGTTGGTGGGCTCATCGTTGAGATGGGAGCTGGACCTCCATAGTCTGAGTTTCCACTGGGGTCCAGAACACTGCAGCCTGTGCTGAAAAAGTTAGTACCTGTTTCTAACAGTAGAGCATTGATCCTTCAGTCACTCTAGGAAAAGAAGACACTCGGGAGGTGAGAGGTGAGATGGAAGTGAGGCAACCTACATTGCCAGGGTAGGGTGACCACCCAGCTGCTCTGATCACGTTCACATCTGTATCTTTTGTTAAAAGGGGAACCATGATTTAATTATATTTCTTCTGTTTCTCTTTTGTTCATATTCATAACAACATTAGAGATTGTAGATGCCCCATCCCTGGAAACATTCAAGGTCAGGTTGGCTGGGGCTCTGAGCAACCTGATCTAGTTGAAGATGTCCTTGCTCATTGCAGGGGGGTTGGAGTAGATGATCTTTAAAGGTCCCTTCCAACCCTTCCAACTGTTCTATGATTCTATGATAACTTTCTCTTTTACCCATTTCTTCTTTGTCTTCCTCCCCCCACAGTGCTCATAACATTTTTTGGAAGGAGACAAGTGAAGGCTCAGCAAGTTTCATGCATGCAGAGCTTTCCAGACGGCTGCTTTTGCCATCCCCATCCTAGAGATTAGATGCAAGATGGATCTTCCTTTCTCTGACTTGTTTGACAAACTCAATGTGCAGCTACATAAATTATTTTCCCTGCAGGCAGTGGAAATGTCATGCTGTGTGTCTGCTGGTGACACGGGCATATTTACATGGGGTTATTTCTTGCCAGACAGCATTTTAGGGGACTGTCTCCTATCAAGTACCCCTGTATCATCCTACGTTGGACACTGCATGGGATCTGAAATGCACTGTGCACACATGCATGGCACAGTGTGTGATACACAACACTATCTGTAGTGTGCGCAATGAACATTAATATTGCAAAATTCATGTGATCTGGATCACCTCGATCTAGATTACAAAGAAGGGATGAGTGCATGACCCAGGGTACATGCTCATAAAATACACAGTACATAAGCTCCACAAAACACGCAAAACACGCAGGATTGCATAATACAGTAGATGCAATACAAGCATAACGTTGATAGAGCTATGTCTCACCAGGCGTCACAAGGACAGCGTGCACCTCGTTTCTGCATCTCGTGATCAGTGTGCGAACGTATGCATGCATGGTCCACAGATGCACGCCAACATCCTGTCTTCAAACACATCCATGCACAAGTGACCGAACAGAAATGCGACTAGTCATAAATATGACACTTGTTTGTATACACATAAATGTACCATGTGCTTCATTACGTGATGGGAGAGACACATTACACGTGTACATCAAACGTCCATAATGCGTGTCTCACGCACTTGTACAGCATGAACATTTAGAAAGCTATATCCATAACATATTTTTATGGCAGGTGCATGAACAGATGCCCAGTACATATGGAAATATATCATAAGCACAACACACATACAGAATGGGAACGTTAGGCTGGGCGTAAGGAAAGTGCTGGCTCTTTTCCTCTATCTGCAGAGGAAGTGCCTTCTCGGCGTCAGCCTGGTTCTCTTTTGTTAGTTTTCTGGGAAAGATGCATTACAGATGTCAGCTCATGTGGTATGGCATGTTCCTTGCCTTTTCTTAAATAACGGCCCCTAAAAAAATAATTTGTCTTGGAGGTGGTTTTATGCAGAACTGGAGATTATAAGCCTGAAGGGGAACCCATAAAAATAAGTCATAGGGCAAATGATGAATCATGCATTAAAATATGCTGGAACTTGGGGTTTTCATTTTAATACTATGGGACAACACACACATGCCAGTGCTTCCAGTATGGCCAGAGATGACTGACTTGTCCAAAGAATCATGTTGCTTTGCTTGTCTCTTCCGAGACCCAGTCCTTTCCTTTAAACATAAAAGAACTGGCTTCCTCTGTTGGTGCCAATACCCATTTGAAAAGAGTCTAATCACATACTGTCGTGGTGAACTTGGGCTCCCAGACCCTTCTCTGCATTAACTGCATAGGGAACCAGCTCTGGCTAAGAGTTGACTTGAGCCTTCCATTGTTTTCTCAAGAGAAAGTAGAGTAAGAGATGTTCAAATCGCTCCCAGGTGCCACACTAGAATCTAGACATCCCCAGATCCTTATACTGATTTATTCCAGGGTACATTTTTAAACTGATGTGTTTAGATCTGCCCAGCATTTTATGTGGATGCTGTTATATGTATTTAATCATAGCTTCCATATCTCTTTAGTTGCTGTGGGATGATCCAGAGTACTAGTTTAGCTAAAAAAAAAAAAAAAAAGTTTTAAACTGAAACAAAAGTCAACAAACAGGATGCTCTGGTTTAACTATGCCATTTTAATTCAAATTCATATAACTCTCATGTGTAGACAAATCCAAAGTATTACAACTTGGCTTCTTCTGCAGACCCATAAGGTGGACTCGTTAGTGGTTTTGCATGAGCTTTATGTCACCAAACTCAAATAAATGACGTATGTCGCTGGAGTTTTGTCCCATTTTGTGTAAACTTTAGTGATAAAAATGTCACATTTCTACCATGTTGTAAGAGGACAAACCAATGAAAATTGAGGTTTGAGATTTAGTGCATAGAAGAACACAGTTTTCCTTTGGTTTTACTGGTTTATTATATTTTTACTAAACAAAAATGAATAAATGGAAAGTAAAGGAAAGAAATGCAAATTAAGTTTATCCTAGGATGAGGGGTTGGGATCACTTCCACAAACAGCATTTGCAAAAACAGTTCTTCATGCTTTATATCTTGTCACCAACACCTAGAGTATATCAGCATTTTGCAATTAGCTGTAACACGTGCCTTGGAGAATAAAAAGAAGGTTACAGCTAAACTGGGGATCTATATGTAACTCCAACAAGGGAACACATGAGCTGTAACTTGTCAGATATTTTCTCTAATGAAGGTTGATCTCTGAGAAGTTAGCACCAGGGAGGTCTGCAGACCAGATGCTCCAGCACATAGTCCAGGGCTGGGAGTTTTAACTCTGTAGTCCACCCGCTACCAGCTCTGTGTTTCCCTTTGTGGCACAGACGTGTTGGGCAAAGTTCTCTGCAGCCTCCCACCACTGTGGATCTGGAGTTGTCCCAGTCCAGGGCTTGACTGCACTTGACTAATGATTTGCTGACATAGGTCTGGCCACTTCTCCACATGTGATCTCCATTCTAGCTTTGCGGTCAGCTTAGGTTCAGGTCAAATCAATCGTATTGGAAACTGGCTCCCATGAGCCAGATCAGATTTGTTTCTCCTAGAGATCATTAAGGGATAGCTTTTTGTGGGGGAAGGGCTCTTTAATAATCAGTGAGCTCTGGAAATCAGCAATAGGTAGAAGACAGTTAAAAACTCTCTTTCTCCCATGGGAGAAGGAAGTCTTCAGCTTTACTTAGCACAGAAAAAATACACCACAAAATCAAAAATACAGAAAACCCCGACTGTCAGTGAAGCAGACATGGCCCAATTTCCCAATGTGCTGAGAAACCTTGGTGGAAATGCAGAAAATCAGGTCAATAGTTAATTTGCATCCTTGGACCTCGCTACCTGCGACCTCCACATTGACCTCCTGGTCTTCAGGCCTTGCTATTACTGTCTTGAGCTGTTTACTCTCATCTGACGCTCATCTTTCTTCTTTCCCCTCTGCCTGCAGTGTCCCTTCTGCCTTTCCTTATTGTGCCACTGTTCCTGGCTCTGGTACCTGAAGGTTACCTGTACAGCCCACATATGGCTCAGCACGAGCAATCCACTAAGCTTGGTCCTCTTGAGTTCTGGGATGGGATCAGCTACACAGAAATGGATCCAGAAGAAGCTTGTTTCCAGATGTCTTTTCTAAGTAGCGTGTCATAAGGGGCCATTCCTTGTCTCTCCAGCTGGCTTTGAGCAATTCCTTTCATTTGTACACTCATTTCTCTAAGTTAAGGTCTTTCTTGCTGGCCTGATGGCAGATTAGTTCCTCTTGATCTTTATGGCTTTACATTTCTTCTTTTTCAAGTAGACGGGCCATTTTCTAGCTAAATGCTGGAGCACTTGTTGCTTGGTATTTAGTGTAATTGCCTTTATAACCTAGGCAGTTACCCAATACAGTATTAGCAAACTATAAAAATAATCAATGATGAATAACTGATATGCAGCTAACAGGGAATCAGTTAATCATGTAATAAATTAACTAATGCCTAGGACTCTTGGAGTTCTTGCTGAGTTTGCCTCTGTGTTGAGACAGACCAATTCATGCCACCAACAGAATCCCTACCTAGCAGGAAAGCGTATAATATAGCAGGATCAAGATTATGAACTGTAAGGTGCTCTCCATTTCTTTGACTTTCTCTGCTGCCTTAGGAGCCCGTTCCTTGGTGCACCCGTATTTGTCTTCCAGACTTTGTGATTTAACCAGCAGATATGGATCAGGTGGACGGTGGGTTAAGGTCTAGGTATCAAAATGAACAAATCCATATCAATTAATTAAAAGAAGACCTAGGACTTTCTTTGGCAAGCAGTTCTCCTTCACTTAACTGAATTTGAACTGAAATCTCTGCCAGCTTCTTTATGCAAAGTTGTGCGAATATCTGGGCAGCATTTGCCCTCCTTGGAAAATTACATTTGTTCGTATTTGCTATGCTTTTCCAGAAGTCCTCCAAAGGTTTGTTTGGGAATATGAGCTGGGTCCAGATGAACATGCTGAACAGATAAGGTTATACCAGGCAGCTGGGGTCCAGGAGTTTTACTCATTGTCCTCTGCTTCTGACCCCACTGTCACCACCTAGGACATGGAAATTGTGGTTATTTTCCATTCAGAGGCAGCTGGGAGAGTGTTCAGGAGGATATTAATCTACACAACATGCAGGCTCCTGTGTTATGTTGCCTGCCTCCAGTCCCTCTGCTGCACAGCCTCCCATTATGCAAATGAAGGAAGCTTGCTTAAGGTTTATTTCTTAATTTAATAAATGTAATTTAATAAATCTTAATGTAATACATTTCTAGTGAATGAAAGGATAGCTCACTGCATAAAATAGCATCAGCTGTCAGGCAGCCTGCTCGTTCACGAGGATCTCAGGCTGCTTGAGGGATTGTTTTTTAAGAAGACAGGCATTGCTTTGCCAAAGCAGATCTGTTGCCCAGCTACGCCTGTGTCTTGCTTTTGATCATGGCCAGAAGTAAAAATTAGCTGACCTGTCACTAAAATGGAGCCAGGTTAAGGACGAGATGGCCGTAGTGCCCTGCAAGCAAGAGGGAGTTTTGTGCAATGCGACACTAGATGTGGTTTTCTGGTTGGGACCGCACTGTCACATCTGGTTGATCTCCCCTCTCTGTCCCTACACAACAAATTTCATTTCAGTTATTTTTCCCCTGCTTGTCGGTAAAAGCAGAAGCGAGTGGGCATTACATTTATCCACTTCTGCAGAATTAATTTCCTAGTGCATCCCACCAAGATTTGAATGTGCAATACACCAGAGAAAGGTGTTTGAAAGGACCTTCTTTTTGGACACGAGTTGAGACAGCTTAGCCTGGTGATTGTTATTTCCCAGGAAGATTCACAGTATCTGATGAGACTTCAGTACTTCAAGGTGAGAGCAGATTGTCGTAATCACCTAATCACTTTGTCTGATCTCCTGCAAAAAAAGCACAAATTAAACCGGGGACTTGCTTGAATTAATTCCTCTTTGAAACAGAGCAAAGGGTAAGAGATTCTCAGATCTTTTTAATGACAGCAAAAGGTGTCTCCACTGAGGTGAAACATTAAGCTGTCCATTCTGGGCTACAGAACACCTGCCTGAGCACTGAAGGCCAACGCAGTTCTTGCCTCGATAGCCAGCTCTTGAAGTGAGGTTTAAACTCTGAATTCAAAGGCATCCTGGAGAGGATGGTCAGCATTGAAGAGACCATCACCTCTTGCATCAAGGAACTCTAAAGGAGTGCAGAGGGGGCTTTACTGACACTGCCGTACATCGTGGCTGTTCAGAGGTGGGTTTGGCCTGTGGATAGTAAAGTGTAGTCCTCATGTTGATAATTAGAAAAAGGTCTAAAAATGGTAAAATATACCACCCATAAGTAAAGTTTCCATAGGAAATAACTAGGATATATCCTTCAACTGAAGCAGGAAATCAAAATGAAAACTAAACTATTGAAACTTTGGCAAAAGCAAAGAGGAGAGAAGCAATTAATTGGACTCTCATTATTTGGACTCCATTCCTGCAAGGATGACTATTCTGACTTGCCTGCAGCAGCAATGATGATAACCTCACTCAGAAGGGTGGAAGAGCTGACTTTTGAGTCAAACTTTTTTTCCCATTTTTTATTTCTTTTTCTTTTTTCTTCTTGCATCATTATCATTAAAAAACCCCAACAAACAACCACCCTTCCCTCATAAAGAATCTCAGGGTCAAATGTTCAGCCACTTAAAAAATACATATGGGAAAGCACATGTATGTGCTGAGAAGGCAGTTGCTGGGTGATGAGTTACATATGCAAGGAACCAGCATACATATGCAAAAGGAGACTGCGAAGGCAGTCTCTATGTGGCACCAACAAAGGCATATATTTTTGGTGACAGACACAATTGTACTTTTTTTATGTCATTCAAACTTTTTTGTGAATGCATTAATCTTCCTATGAATATCAACATTTTATTTATACACAAAAATTAACTGTTGTTGTTTGGGGAAGACAATGAGACCAACTTTATGCCAGTTTTTACTCTTTTTCTCTATTTTTACAGTAAGAAAAAAGTGTGTGTCTCTGCGTGTAGATTTGTTAAAGTAAAAAAAAAAGAAAAGGAAAAGAGATTTTTTTCTATCTATCAAAAGAAACAAAACCCATCTTTTTCTTTGTAAAAGCCAAACAAAGGTGCATTTTTTAAAATAAAACCTCCCTCTGTGTGGAAAAACTGTTTTTCCACTTAAAAACATGGAAAAAGTCCCTGGCACTTACACGTGAGCATCATTATTCATCCTGCTGGAGCAAAAGTTTTATCTCTGAGAGCCAAGAGTAAAAGTCAACTGTTGTTGCTGGTGGATGTAGCCACAGGTAGGATGTATGAAGCACAGAGTTGCCCTACACCCAAGGGAGGTACCTTGAGTCCATACTGTGAAGGAGAGGTTCAAGATATCACCTTCGTACACAACCACCAACTTGTGACTGCCACAAAGGAAACTCTTTGATGAATCGGCTGTGTATGAATGTGTACCATTTAACACCAAGTGTGGACACATGTTTGCACCTATCCCTGCTCATGCTGTGGGTGCTGTATCACTAATGCCACTGCATCCCCACTCTAACCATAAGTGGGAGTTTCTGCACGTGTTTTGTTGGTGCAGTGATAGATGTGCCTTCCTTGGCCATATCTGAAAGACAATTTTGTTTCCCCCCACCTTGTTCAATGGGGTGAGAGATGGGCATTCAAAGCAACCAAGAGAAATGACTTCACATCCCACCTGCCTACCCAGGTGAGCGCCTGCTCTTCCTTTCCTCAAACACAGAGCAAAAGACCCATTATTCTGCCTGCTGTTCCCTTGCTAGGTATTAGGGATATTAGAAAGATAGAAGAGAAAATTGCTCTCACTCCTGAGTTTGAATGTGTGGGAGGAGTGTTTGAAAGCTCAAATTTCTGGTCCAAAGCTCTTTTCAACAATCTAGCGAACCCTTTACCTATTTCCTGCAGGTGCCTACGATAAAACTTTCAAGGCAAACATGGGAAAGAAGTGCCCAGCTAATATTAGCATCTTGGAAGGGCACTGAGCACAGAAATCCACTCTGCTCCTCTGGAAACCAGACCAGGGCAATAGGGACCATCTGTGAAAAAGCAGCATTATCCTCCCTTGCAATCACTCGAACGCTGCAAATTCTTGGAAAAATCCTCCTTGTGTATCAGGCTAAAGTGTTGTAAGAGGACACGGCAGGGCTGTGGGTGGGTGTAAAGCACAGAGACTTCCAACAGCTGCCAGTCCTGCTCCCACCCACAACAAAAAAAGGGCAGAATAGTTGTGTTTGAAAAAACACCAGTTCCACCAGGGATTGCATCACACCAAGTAGGCACCTTGGTCCTGCGGTCTGGCTTGTCTCCAGTGGGGTCTTATTGACATAGGATTGGGTCTTCCCTGTCCTCCTGGGTCCTGATTCGCTCAGGGGTGTGTATGCACAGGTTCCTGCTCCAAATGGAGACACAGCTGGTCAAACACCTTGTGCCTTATAGAAGCAGAGAACTAAGTTCGCCTTCTGAGGTTACGGTAAAGATGATACACGTTCTGCAAACTGCATCCACCAAGGGATCAGCTGTGTGTCATAGATGCAGAATGAATAGGGGAAGATGCAGGATGAATAGATGGACTGTGAGGGGGAAGTTATCACCTCTAATAACTCCTGAGGGTTTAGCACTAGAAGAAACTGCCAGAGCTCCAGCAAGGAGCTGTTATCACCTCCAGCGGGAAGGTCTGGCTCGTCCCTTGCTGACCCTGTGTCTCTGGCAGCATCTCCTTGTATTCATCTGGGTGCTCATAATGTATTGGGGAGATAAAAGAAGTATCTTTGCAAGAAATATCTCTGTTGACTGGCAAGGAAGCTCTTTTTCTTCACTGGGAATAGACAGTGTTTTGTTTTCTCCATCTGAGTCTGATTTTGGCTGACTCCCTCAGGTTTGGATGCAGCTACTGAGTCCAGGATGGAGGAGAGTGGATGGAGGAAGTCTCTGGGCTGTATCCTTTTCCCAAAGTCACCATTTCTCATCTCTCTCTTTTTAGAACTGCTCTATACATTTCTCCTGGATCTTTCCCCTGATGGGCAGTCAAGGTGGGGGTTACTCTTTACTTGCAAAGGCTGCTCATTTGTACCCTGCCTGATGTACTAACCATGAGAGCAAGGGAGAACAACTTTGATGTATAAGACTGCGTGCGTCTGTTCCTAGGTGCTTTTGGATAGCTCGCTGAGGACAATTTTTTACCTGTCTCTCACGTTTGGCCTTGCGAGACTTGGTCTAGGTTTGCAAGGGAAGATGCAGAAAGTCCCTAGCACAAGCCCTTGGCAGTTATGCATCAGAAAAAGAGACAAAAACCAGGCTTTTATTTGAACTAGACTTTTCTCAGGAGGGGCAAATCTGCATAAATCTCCAGGGTTTGGCTCATTAATAATGTAGGGTAGATTCTCAAAGGGCTCAGCCCCATGTCCCATGTCGTGCAGAACAGTGCCCAAGGAAAGGGTGGGGAGCTGACAAGAGCAGAGTGTAATGCTTGTTTCTATCTCAGATAGTTCATGTGATCATGGCTTTTTGCTGTGGGCTGGATCATTTAAGCTTTTTCTTCCCTCTGATGTCAGTGGTACCAACCCTCTATGTCCCTTTGTGGATCTGGACATGAAGGTGACTAAATACCTGTCAGATGGGGCTTTATTGAACTATGGTGGCCTCTCCAAGAGTCCCTGAAGTTTGGCATTTGGCAGGGCTTGGATTCCTTCTGAAAAAAGGTTTATCCATCGTGGTACAGTAGCCAAGTACCTTTTCGATCTGGTACCTGTGCTCAGTGGTGACCATCAGTACCCATCTGTACTTGAGGATATGTCTTGCTGTTGGTGTCTTGTCCCTAAACTGGGATATCCACATATCTCTGCCCCACCGTCTGTTGGGGAGTGAGTTATGACTCTGCAGTGAATAGCATTGGGCACAGTGGAGCTGCTTGGCTGTTTTGCAGTGGAAGATGCCAATTTAGGCCTGCCGCGACTTCTCCCCTGCTTTTGACTTGGTCAGCTCCTTCTGGCCAGTGTGGCAGAGCTGGGGGAAGCAGAGAACGGAAGGACTTACCCAGACCAGCAGCAATTTTGATGGTCTGAAACCTAAGAAATCCTATTTCTTGGCATGAGTGCTGGCTACAGCAGAGGGGTGTCTTGCCTCTGCCTTTGAGAGCTTGAAGATGCCTTCCCTACTCACTGTACCTCCAGCATACAGAGCAGGGACCTGCTCAAACCTCATCTTGCGAGCCACCACCATCTGGGTTGCAGCTTCTTCCCTCTTCTGACTTTGAGCCTGTCTTGCAAAATGTTGGAGTTCATGGCAAGCCCTCAGACGCAAGGGTGGAAAGAAGAAACAGGGCACTGTGCTATTACTGTGACTCTTCCCAGACCCAAACCATTGAGCTCTCTGACGTAGCACACGTCCAAGTAAGGGTGCCTCTAGTAATAATGGTGATGAAGAATCATATATTTAGGTAGGCTTGTTGCAATAGGAATAACGATGCTCTGTGTACTCTTGTTTCATTCCAGTTGCGAAGGATTAGTTAGCTTTCCAGGATGCAGTTTGATCAATCATTTACCCTGACGACGGGACACTGTGAAAGGTTTTCCAGCCACTTTCCTCACCACTATCCTAAATATAAAAAGTAAAAGCTCTGGTCAGGAGGTCACTTGTAAATCAAGTTTCAGCCAATGCTGTTTAAAACTGACTCCAGTTCCATTCATCTCCCTTTTATGCCCTCAATAATACAAAAGATAACGACGTTCATGAATATTGTCCAGTGAATGCAGGGAGGGGCCCGATGGGAAAATGAGTCATTATGTCTCCCTCCCTCCACTTCCAGGTGCAACCTTCTGTCTGTGTCTCCGAGAGGTCCCCAGTGATTTATTGATACAGCAATCTGATTTTGGTAATTAAAATTGATTTTCAGCTTAAGCTTTGTAAATACACTGATCCATAACAAACTTGGGTCATGTTCTTATGGGGTGGGAAGGGGGAATAAGGGAACGGGGATGCCAGGAGGAGTGATGTGGATGACAGCCACAGTGCTGGCAGGGGAGAGAGGCAGGATGAGATTATGGGGGTAGGCGGCCGGCGGTCTGCGAGCTGGAGTGGGGTCTGCAGGGCATCCAACAAAAGCCTTGCACGATGCCTGGGAACGCTGCTGATCCCCGACCCAGTCATCATTGTTGCTGGACAGCAGCGGGGCCGCATTGAAGCCGGATTCCAGCGTTATCGGCTCTGGCGGCTCCAAGGGCAGCCAAGAAAAGCAGCTGGAGCTGGGAGCAAAACGTTGCTTGCTACTGAGACATGTTGTGGAAAAGAAACAGAAGGAGCAACTGGCTTCTTGGGAGAGCTTCAGGGACTGTGATATGAATCCGGCCACTCAGGTCTTCTCCTTAGCCTGCTCTTGATGTAAATCCACAGAAATTAGTCTGCTGGTTGCAGATGGGGGGCTGAAAGCACAGCATCTGCCTGCTGGAGGGCTCTGTGACCGCTGCCAGCACCCCATCTGCCCACTCCTCGATGCACCCATCTCTCCCAAAACCTCTCCCCTTTCCCTGTGAGGGTGGTCTCTCCCTGCGGCACACGTAGGTGTGGTGCTGAGGCTGGCTGTGCTCACCCTACACATGCACAAAAAGCCCTCTGCTTTGAATGTGCTCCATGGCAGCATGAGCCAGAGCGTAAAGCCTGGCCCTGGGGGATCTGCGCTCCTTTTGGCACTGATTTGGGTGAGATCAAGCACATTTTCCTTCCTGTTTGTGCCTCAGTTTCCTCACTTGTTCAGTGGAAGCAAAATTTTGTTTTCCTTCTTCAAGCAGCCTTAAGGACGGCAAATCACACAGCCTGTGCAGCCGGGATGCCTTTGAATTGCACCCCTTTCTGGAGGAGGAACGATCTCCCTGGGCTGTTCTCATCCTCAGGGCTAATAAACTGAGTTCTTGCGGGAGATTTGCACATTGCGAGAGTCTGGGAGCTCTCTGAAATCCAAGCGGAAGAGATCTCCAAACCTGAATCCCTCCACCTCCTTCTTCCCCAGGCCAAGCACTTAAATAACTCACTTTTGAGGTTGAGAACGAACATGGCAAGCCAGCCCACGCACTGGCTGTTTTCTGCTTCTGAGCCATTTTTCTAAGCCAGCCCGCTTTTATAGCACGATTTCTTCCATTAGCCGATAATCTCACTGTACAACCTCACCAATTGCTTTTGGGAAATCTAAGTGCATAACATCTATTACATTTCCCTTGCCTACCTTGGCAGTAATACTGTAGCTTCAAAGAACTCCAACAAGTTAGTTAAGCAAAAGACCTCCTGCTTGTAAATCCATGCTGGCTGTCTCCTCTAATCCAATTATGCTTTACAAGGTGCTCCCTCACTAAATCGTGAAAAATTGTTTCTGATATTTTTACCCACAATTTATGTTAAGCTACTCGGTGTATAATTGCTTGTCTAATCGCATGCTCCTATTTTTGAATAATGGTGTTAGGTTTGACATTTTTGCAGTGCTCCTGTGTCATCTGAGAACTGCTAAAATATTTTTGCTTAAGGCTTCACTCAGTTGCGCACTCGTGGCCTCCAAAGGTGGGGGAGTTCAGCTGACTGCACCAAGACTGCATTGGTGCCGTGGAAGGCTTTTCTTGCCATTAACGTCCACTTGTCAGCTGAACCCTCTTTTTGATTAAGAATAGGCAAGAAATGGAGATGAAGTCGTACAAGTCCTACTCACAGCAGCAGTCCAGCTTCTAGTATGAATATGAGCACAGGGAGAGATGGGACTTAATTAAGGCATGGGAAGCCTTGAATGAAGGATGTGGGGCTTTGTGCTAAGGACCTCGTTGTCAGTAAGGAGGTATAAGGAACAAAGAAGTGGGACTCTCACACCCCAGAACATGAAGGTCTTGCCACCAAAGTGTGGGATTTTTTTCAGATTCAGCAGGTCCAAGACATAATACACCTGACCTGGGAAGGTGGGTGCAAATTTAGAGGACACTGGAAGGTAATAGGCAATATCAGAGGAGGGTGCAGTGTTGGCAGAGGTTTATTTGCTTGCCCTTTTTCTGTTTTCAAAGACGGTAGCAATTTCACATGCAAATGACTCTGTCTCTGATGGTGGGATCAGTTGAGAATATTTTCACAGTACTGGCAGGGAGTTCTGTTGAGATGTCACATCGTCACATAACCAAGATTTAGTGAATAATCCGTGATGTACAATCTAGCAACACGGTGGTTTTGAGCCAGATGAAGAAAAGTGGCATCCTCTCGCTTGCAGCCAGGCAACAAAAGGGATGGAATTTAAGTGGGGAGCAACATATGCTTTTGAACCTTAAATAGACTGGTCTTTTAAAACGAAGAGGAAGAGCGGTGATTCCTCATGCTGGAATCCTTCCTAGCCAAATATCACATTTGCAATCTTCAGCCTTTCCTTAAAGTTTAACTGGAAAAAAAAAAAAAAAAAGAGCAGAAAATCTTCCCTAGCAAATACCTCCTCTTGAGGCCTAGGTTTTTAACCTCTAGAAAAGATTAAATGACACCTCCCCAAACCAGCCTTTGTGTTGGAGAAAGGTTTAGGATAGCTGGAGCCATCGTGGTTCTTTTTGTGTGGGTTTTTTGTGAGTTTGTTGGATTTTTGTTTGTTTGTGGGTTTGCGGGGCTTTTTTTTTTTTTCATGTCTTTCCCAGCTACATGCAGTGTAAAATAGGTGAATTATGGCCTCCCGAAAATGAGGTTCATAATGGAAACCAAGTGATCCTTAACTATGACACAGAGAAGTTCATCTGTAATGTTACTGGGGAAAAGGCGAGCACTGGTGACGGAAGCCTGCTCTTGCTGTGTCCCCAGGTACACATCTTCCACAGACAAATTTCTTCACGCCATCACTGCCCCTTACCACCTAACAGAGGAGCTTCCCCCTGAGATGGGGCCATCTCTGATAGAGGTGTCTGATCCTGCCTATCAAGGTGACTCTATGATGCAAAGTTGCCTGGCAAATTAACAGTTTTCTCTAAAACTTCTAATCCATCTTCAGTGCTGACTTTGTCTTCCCTCTCCTCATCTCCCATCCCTCATTGTATCATTCTTCAGATTTCAGTCTCCAGGAAGGGATGCTGCTGTTGGTCTGTTCCTTCTTCAGTGGCATGGAGATGGACTGGGTACAGCTCGCCTGGCCTGGCTGCACTGGTCAGACTGAGATGTGTCCAACCCAGAAGACTTTTTCTAATAAGGCTCAGTGATGAACATGTAGCAGAGAGCTTCAAAAGAGACAGAAAACAGTGATACACTCTCCATTTCCAGTACCCTGTGGCTCAGGACTTCAGGAGGCAGAGATGGACTCCTTGCATTTCATATAAGCTACCCACCTCTGCTGCTTCATTTTCCTTGCCAGTCTGCTTATTCCCTTGACCAACCTCCTATGCAGGAATTGGTTTATTCTCTTCTTGGTGCTGCATATAAACTTGGAAACCCCCAGGGGAACTGGAGAGAGGTGAGCATAGAGATTTTCTTTAGCGTCTCAAAGTTGTCGATAGATAAAATCAGAGCTATTAGGCTGCACAGTGCCTTCAGAGCGCCGTTTGATAGACCCACCTCTTTCATACCATCAAATCTCCTGTCCTTCCCAGCTCCTTCCTGCAGAAGAGCTATTAAAGCCTGCCCTTGAAACAGCCAGACATTTTTAATGGAAATGAATAGGTCACTTGCCCCAGTGGCAACTGTGCCTTATTAGCTTAGTGTTTTCAGCTGCACTCTCTCCCTGGAAGAGGACATTGTCCTCACTTTAGAGCAATAGCATATGCCAGAGTGGTGCTTTACAAGCAGGACTGGTTTGCAGGGTAAATGTGGTTAGCGTGTCCCCCAGCCTGAGCTCCCACAGATGAGGTGAGCTCCTACAACACAAGCACTGCCACGGAGATTTGAGTTTCCAGTCCTGCCGGACAAAGAAATAGTGATTGCAGGGGCCTGGGGAAAGCAAAGCAGAAAAGGTAAAAATGAAAAACAGTTTGTTAAAGGTGGAATTGCAGTCCAACCCCACTCCTTTCCCAGCAGATTGTCTGTGGGTTTTGTCCTGAGCTTATCAACCGCTGGCAGGTAGAGGAGCTGAAGGATGATCTGGGAATTCAGCTTTGTTTACCAAGCTTGGGACTGCTTGTCTGACTACCAGTAGATGTTGTTTTAATTTCCTTCCCTTTGGTGGACAGTTTGAAGACCATCTCTCAATCTTACCTTTTCTTCTCCTTGCCTTTTGAATTCATGAAGGGTGAAAATTATTTGCCCTGACTCATCATTTTTGCCACTGAACATGTGAAGCTGTCTTGGCTTTCAGTGGTCTGTTATAAGAGAGGCAATGATTTCCCAAGCAGGAACAGAATAGCTAGTGCTGCAGATAGATCTCCCAGACTTCTGCTCGTTAATGGGTTCTTAATGCTTGTCGACAATATATGTTTATCCAAATGATGATCTATTGAAGTCTGTTCTGTCTCAGACCCTTCCTCTTCAGTGCTTTGGGTCTGAGTTCCTGCTCACCTCCTACCCCTGCAACTCTCCCAGATAAACTGCTACCACAGGTATTTCGAGCATAACACCTGATCCTTTAATTCCTTTCTGAAGAAAGGTTTATTTGGAAAAGATTATTCTTTTTGCTCCAAAACCAGCTCAGCATTTCTAAGTTCAGGTGCACAACTTGCAAATTACTGGAAGTTTTCTACTCCCTCTCTGATGTGCTGAGCCTAATAACAGCTCATTGCAATCTGTCAGTGCTCGATGAATTGAATTCAGTGAACCATCATCTCCTCGTGGAAGTTTCTTCTGCTGGTGCTTTCCCAGCCAGCCCCAACCACAACCTGTCCTGCAGTTCAGTCCTTGCAGTGGGCACTGGCAGTGACTCTGCAGGTTCATTGTGGGAGAGAATTTCCCCAGGATAATGAATAATCTGGTTATTTATTTTTTTTCCCCTCATGCTTTCATTATAAACAGCATCCATGGAGATGCATTTGCAAGCAAAGATAGAAAAGAAAAAAAAAAAGTTTTGGAGCTTAGTGCTTTAACGTGACTTTTAATTAAAAAAATAAATTAACCTAGAAGTTTAGAAGTCTAAACTGCAGTTCTTCAGATTATAAACCAGTCTCTAGGTATTAGAGAATACAGAGATACCTAATACAATACCTTTTGTGGTATGCTTGCACCTTTTATGAAACATCTGGCTCAACTTGACAGTAGAAATAGGAGACAGAGAGGGGTGGATATTAGGGTTTATTAAGTCTGATAATTCCTAAGTAATTAAGGAAGCATTTTATACAAACTGAACTTCTAACTCATGCTTTAATTTCAGTTATTTTGTCAAAATGGTTTCTTAGTGAGTCTTTATGCTTAAAAGCACCCCTGGGCATTTGCTACCCATCTGTGTGATGATGGGGTAGCCTGTGGTCTTTTGCTCTGCTTTTTGCTGTATCCATCTCACCATTCAAAGAATAAACCTTCTGATAAATGGCAGTGTCAACAAAAAGGTTAATATTTTTAAAAGCCAGATAGATCTTTATTTAGCTGCCATTTTGTGGTAGTCATGCAGTCATATTAGGAGGAATTTGCCAGTTTCTAGGTTGACTAATAGGTCTCCACACTATCCTTTTCAAGAAGAACCATGCATCAACTTCTGCTTGACAAATTGTATGAAAAATAAAAAAAAAAAATCACAAACAAAGCCAAGGAAAAGGAGAAGCTAATGCTAAACTATGACTAAATACTCTGTTGAAATGGAATTTTACTGAGATTAGACCAGGAAATGAGACCTATTACGAGTCATAGGAAAACTAATTCTTTAGATTCTTTTATGAAAGGATTAAGATTTCTGCAGAAAACAGGCATGGTTTTGGGGGGAACTGTTGAATCAATCTAATTTTTCATTCAAAAAAACAATTTTGATGAATTTTAATGGGATACTCTGAATTAAAATTTGGGAATTCAGAAGAGTTCAAGTAGTAGGAACTACCAATGATAGTCTCACTGATACTGCAGGGCATTTAAATACAGAACCCTTTTCCATAATTGCCTATATAAGAATGTTTAGGGTTCATGTTAGATGAGGAATTAGTAATGGAAAATTGCAAAATTTGCAATAATGAAAAAAAAAAAAACCAAATAGAAAAAAAAATGGAAAGGGAACAACACTTAAAATGGCAAGGAGATCATGAATTCTTTGGCTTTCATTATCTTCCAGACCTCCTAGTGCAGTAGCTGGAAGTACAGGTGAGAATGCCTCTTGTGCTGTTCTTCTCATTAACACACTGCACTTAGGGCAGAGCAGGCAGAGTGGAGGATGTGACTCATTTTTGGATGTATGGACTTCTGTGGATGGCGATCAGAGTTGGGGTTTTGGAAGATCAGTCCTCTGTTTGAAGCCTTGTTGACATGTTCCTTTTTGCATTCCCCTTGGTTTCTTTTATTTTTAAATATCACCGTTTTCCAGAACATCTCTCCAATATCTTGGAGCAAATCAGAAGGAGAGGATCAGGGGCTTTTCTGAAGCCCTGCTACTTGGTCTAATCAGATGAGAATTCAATTAGTTAATCTCAGCTTAGTAAATACCTCTTACACCACCAATCAACGTTCTCCTCTTTCCCAACATTGCCAGTATGACAGATGCTCTAAATCTGCAATGCACTGCAAAACAGCAGAAAATTCACATTCATGCACTAACATTTGAGGGTGCTGGAATGGTCATTTCACCGTGAATTGTCTTAAAAACCTATACTGTCAATAGTTCATAAAAGCTCCGATATAAAACCTCCGGAAAAATATGTGGAAAAGGGGACCCTAACACAGCAAACTAATTGCTGGAACATTCATACATCAGCAGAAAACAAAACACATTTAGGGCATTGACAAACTTCATCTCCACTGTCTGCGTGGCTAATCTAGAAGTAGCAATTCGTACTTGTCTTGCAAATATGGCAATTACTGTCGCAGTCCCATTATAGGCCTGGTCGCTGGGTCAGGCAACTTGTCTTCTGAAATCTATATCCTGATAGAGAAAATGTAGTTTAAAGCTGAGCAAGATGAAACCCATCTGCAATAATAATAATAATAAAAAGTTTTCACTTCACATAAGGTCTGTATGCCTAGCTAAGCTCTTTTCAGCACAGGCCGACAATTATCATTGAAACTATTTGGTGACTACTTATAAATTCATAGAATTGAAAGCCAAAAGAGACCAGCGTGATCGTCTAACGCGATCTGCATAACTCAGGTCACAGAACCCCTCAGGGAGATGTCTGCTCTGAGCCCCCAGCTCAGCAATACTGCCTACCTTTTAGGAAAACAAACTGAGCTTAATGTTTCCAGGGACTCAGTACATGCCTTTCTAAACATCCACCATTAGTGCCAGGCAATACCGCTAGTCCCGGAGCTTCACAGCATCCTTGTGAGCTGCAGATATGCTCTAACCCGTGTTGTCCATGCGGGAAAAAAGTATGCTCCAGATTCATCCCACCTCCTGTATAGGCTCCCTTCATAAGCAATGGAGAGAAATAGTCCTGGATGGTGTTTATGTCCCTTTCAGAGATGCTTTGGCTAGATGAAGTGCATTGGAGATTAAATAACTTGTGCAGATATGGGTCTCTGGCCAGGGAGGGACTTGAGCTGTGCTCCTACCTGGTTGGGCTTCCCTCCTTCACAGACTATTTCTGTCTCCAAAAGTATAAATAAGATCTCCAAACAGGGAAGGTTGTTTGGAGATGCGGATTCAGGAGCAATGGCTGAAACAAGAAATAAAATAAGTACAAAACATCACTTTTCCTTCACCCCCCTTGGGACAGATACCTATAAATCTGTGTGTCCTTTGGAGAAGATGAAGGAACTGGGGCATGAGCTCTTGTGTTTTTCTAAAACATGAGCCAAAAAGGTGATGTTATAACTCACAAAGTTAAAGCAGGAGATATACAGCTCTCCTCAGGTAAAATCCCAGGCAACTGGAAGGAAACTCTCCTCCTCAGCTATTATTTTGGTGAGATTTGAAACTGATCCTCAGCTGTCCTCTGGTTTTATTATAGGTTCCTAATTTCCTGCTCTCCATAAATGCTGAGAAAACCACTCTCCTGATTGTGTGGGTGAGGGTTTTTCTCAACGCCTGCTGTTCGGTTAATAAACCAGGGGCAAGGATTGCTGTTTCTGGAAGAGGCAGGCTGTAATCCTTGGGAAGCAGAGATGATATTGTTCCTTCAGGATGCACATTATTGCTGCCACATTGCATGCATGCGGATAGGTAAGAGACAGACAGACAGATATCATAGATGGGTAAAAGACGAAGAAAAGATGTAGTTATAATTTTACGGTTCACCGGTGTGAAATGGAAACCGGTAAATAAAAAAATGTTCCCCACAGCCCCTTTCTGTACAGTATAAATCTGCCAGCACTTGCAAATGCCGTTAGCTGGCTGCCAAAGTTGCATGCGTGCATGCATGGGAGCGTGCACACACATGTCTGCACGCGCGAGAGGGAGCGTGGTGCTGGCTAATCAATACCTCCGGTCTCCTCTGCTGATCCTATGGGTGCTATGAGCCTGTCGTGGCTGAAGGGAGGCCAGATACAGTGCACAGACCTCAGGAGGGGGGATTTCAGCTACCTCGGCTTCACTCCACTTTGACCAGTCTATGCATCAGACAGTCAAGCTTTTCTTAAACAAAGATACGCGTGGCCACAGCAGTATTTAGATAGTGGCTAGGTAATAAAACTGGTGTCAATTCTCATTCCAATAAAGGCATAAGTGTGTTTGACCTTGGGACAGCCACTTCAGTGCTATGCTTGACTTTCTTCTAATCCTTGATGCTTTTTGTTCCCCATCCTCTTCCTGAATGGCTCTGAGGACCGCAGGTGAAGAGTGCTGGCCCTTTTGTGCACGTGTTTGCATTAGCTGGAGAAAAGGAAGGGTAAAGAGGAGCAATGAGGAGGTCACTGCTACTGCTACTGAGGCAGGGAACTCAGATGCACTGAGCTCTGCAAGGAGGCTCCAAACTCTTTGAGGCCACTGGCTTCATTCTGGGATGCAGGTGAGACCTGGATAAAAGGGTCCAGGAGGGTCAGCAGGGTCCTGCCAAGAGACACGAGTGTCACTTGAAATGCTGGCGGTGTGCATGTGAGCCAGCCCTGCTGGGTTGTGCTGGTGCTGCCCTGGGACCGAGGGGGCTTCACTGTCCCAGCTGCTGGAGGTGGCCAGGAGGAGCGAGTCCTCTGGGCTGCATGGCATGGCTTATGTTTCAGAGGAGCTCTCCAAGGGCCTGGCCCTGCTCATTGCTCTCATTTCTTTCCCCTTGCATCATGTGCCAAACGGGCCTCCCTTCTTCTTTGTGGCCAGAGACAAAAGGGTATTTTTTTTGGGGGTTGGTTTTTTTTTTTTTTTTTTTTGCATGGAGTGGTGTGCACTGTGAAATGCACCTGGCCAAATCCCCTAGTCCAAATCAGATTGCAGGCTTTTGTAAGGGATGCCCACAAAGGAGGTAGGTGTAATAAGAGACGTGGAACCAGCGCGGCTTTGATCTTTGAGGTGGAGGGCTCCTTTAAGATGCTTCAGTGGGTTAATCCTGCTCTCTTTCAAGATGCCAGTTTGGGAACCACCTGGATGGAGTTGGCAAAGGCTTTGTGGGGTCCCTTGGGTCTCCGTGCTTTAAGCGCAGGCCAGCTGGCTGTGTTCATCTTGCAGTCGTCCAACACCGTCACCCCCCCCCAGACCTGGTTGTTGCCCCCCTTGGGCAGCGCTCCTGCTCAGCAGCGGCTTTTGTGAGTTCAATGCCTGGCAGCAAGGAGCTGAAATGAGATCTCGCTGATTCATAGGGTACCAAAGAGGTACTGGGGAGTGTTGAAGCCCTTAAATCAGGTTTGAATCAGTTATCTACAGGGACAAAAGTTCTGTTTCTCTACAGATCCTCATGCCAGCTGTTTTTCCCCAAGAAATCTGGGCACCGTGTACATCTTTCCATAAAAAGAAAGGCACAGTGGGAGTCTCAGCCTTCTGCTTTGGCTGGAGAAAAATATGAAAAAATTACAGGAGTGCAAGGGAAGGAGAAAGTGATTGGAGAAAAGCACCTTGTGTGCTGCTGCACAAGCTTAGGAATCCTGCAAAGGCCTGAATTCCGAGTTATCACCAGCAGTCAGGAGAAAGGATGACCCATGCCTGCTTTCGGATGCCAGCAAAACCAGCTGTATCAATGCTGCTGCACCTTTGTGGTGCCTGTAGTCACAGGGCAACCACAATTTTGGAGGTCATTTCAGCCTCAGCAACTACATCTCCTAACAGCCCCACAGGTTTCCAGTGCCCAGATTGATCCTATCTAACTTCGGGCTATTCACTGAGGCATTTTAGGCACAGACACTGGATGGTGCAGGGCCCCTCTGAGGGTGACTTCGCACACCTGAGACCTGAAATGCCCTATACCAAATGTCCTAGGGAATATTTAATAATTTAGGTTTGTGAATTGTAGTAAAACCTCACATCAGTGAGACCCCTGCTTTAGTGATTCATGGTGGCTAGAAGGGGTAACATTAAGTAGTGAAGTCCCTGGATAAGTCTGAAGCTCCTAATGCTTACTCCTGAACTGGGCCAAGTGGCACTTGGGTAGAATATTTTTATGAAAAATAAGACATTTTTCATTCTTTGAGGAAATGAAGTTTTATTGTGTGGACGCCCTATCTTTACCTTTCTGTACAGCACTTGAGTCGACAACACAGCCTGTTCCCATTAAAAAAAAAAAAGCTGAAAATATCAAAAAACCACCTCTGAAATGACTTAATACTTGGCAGCTCTCAAAGAGCCTGAGGGTTTTCCCAGTAGTGTTCTCCAGGGATCAATATTGGGCCCAAAGCTATTGAAAATTTTCATGAATGAGCGGGAAGTTGATATTAAATCCCGCGGATAAAATATTCAGTGGTGCAATGATTAGCTCAGCATTAACGATGATGAGGACAGAACGGTTGAGTGACTTTGGCTCCCTCAAACAAAACAAATGCAAACTTCTCTGTCTCATAAGAAGGAATGTAGGTCAGGCTAGAAAGTGGGAGACATGTCCTAGAAAGCAATGACTGAAATGGATGAGTGGGTCATTTCTTTACATCTTTGCAAAGGGTTTCTCCTAGTCTAGGCTGTTACAGAAACAGACTGACACCATCCTACACCCTTGGAGGAGTGCAAAAGAGTGGGCAAGTAGTAGTCATGCTCTGTGGTCAGCTCTGGAGTCTCCTTTTGTAAAAGAGCACTGAGAGAGGAGCACTAAAGACCCACAAAAAATATTTTTAGGGAGTGGGAAGGTATGATTTCCTCAAAGGGATTGAAAGAATCTCAGTCTGTTAATTTATCAGAAGGAATATTGAGGAATGACTCGATTCGCATGTCTGAGCATCTTCACGGGGTGAAAACCGCGGGCTTAAAGGGCTCTTCGATCTAGAGGAGAAAAGCAGAATAAGAATCAGTGGTTGGAAGCCAAAGACAGATGAATTCACATGAAGAGTAAGGCATGTACAAGCTTTTTATTGTGTGAGTGATTAACCACTGGAACAAACTGCCCGTGAAATGGAGGATTCTCCATTTCTTGGTATCTTCGCATCGAAATGGGAGGTCTTTCTAGGCAACATGCTTTAGCTAAAACCAGATTATTTGGTTCAGTATAAGGGTAGATGGGAGAAAATTAGTGGCCTGTGGTGTACAGGAGGTGAGAACAGATGATCTAATGGTCCCTTCTGACCTTGAATGCTATGCATTTATATGGTCTCTGAATTAAATGTCCTTGAACTTTCATTTTATGGCAAGATGAATGTTTGAGAAAGCTGGGAAAACATGTGTAGTGCTTGCTGCACTCTGTTATGCCCTTAATCCACTGAAACATGGGCACTGGGGGCTGGGATGGAGCAACCCTCATTGCACTCAGTAGGAACTCTGCATTTCAAGTCCTCCATGAATTAAAGTGCTGCAGAGAGGGAGCTGGGCTTTGCCAGGAACAACTTCTCACTTATTCCACGCTGAAACAAACAGCAGAGATGTCTAAAGGCAAATAGATATGCCCCAAAAATAGTTGCCTGCATCTCTGCCTGGTCGTTGTCTTTTTGGCAGCAGTAATTACCACCCAAACCTTGAGAACGCACTGAGCTCTCACAGGCGTCAGCTGAGCAGTAAGCTCTGTCTCGTTTTCTCTTGTTTAATAAGCTGAGACATATATTTAAGGGCTCAGGAAGAGCCTGCTTCACATTTTATCCCTGGATCTTGGTTAACTCTTGACTGAAGCGCTCAGTAACGCTGTTGGTGGTGAGTGCTCTGGAGAGGGAGAGGTATTGTAATAGCCTTGGAAAGTCCCAATTTTGTGTCTCTAGGTTGGGTTAGTGTATGTTTGTTGCAGCTCAGGATCAACTGCAAGCAAAGGTTATCACGGCTCTCCCTGCCTCAGATCTTAAGTTTTTGGTTTGCAGATTAACCGGCATGACCTCATAACTCTTCAGCAGATGCTATCACTCCAATTGATGCTGCCTGTGGCAGGCTGTGGAGCTCATGTCAGCTGAGATTTGATGGCACTGCATGGAGAATGTCTTATAAAAGCAGAGGAGGCAGCGATGAGAGGAGAGAGGTTGAAGATGGGGGGCGGTGGGTATGTGTGAGGGTGTCTGGGAATAAAACAAATGCCCCTTTTTGTGCCAAGGAGAAGTGTGTTCTCTGGGGAGCTGTGTGAACCTCAGTACCGCTGTATGCTCACATCGCTAAAGGCAATCGAGTGCACACAGCTTTACGAGTCACCTGCCGTTCGCTGAGCCTGTGCTAAAGCAGTCTTAATCACGGTTTAAGCTGATGTGTTTTCTTTCGCAGCTGAGATAAGTCTGAAGGATATGCACGGTCATGTGCCTCAAGCTGAGAGGTGGCACCCTGTTAAAGGCAGTAGCTTAATAGGTTTTGATGATGTGGTCAGTGCCTGAGAGTCCAGGGAGGAGAGAGGTGGAGAAGGCTATAAAGAGATGACCTAGGCCACCGGGTAGCCTCTCCTTTTGCCCAACATTTGGCTAACAAGGGTAAATAAATGGTCAAAAGAGAAAGGGAACCAGGATGGTCAGAGGTATAAAGTGGTTTCCATGTGGGGTGTGACTGAAGAAGGAACTCCTCAGCTTGGGAAGAGGTGAGCTGGGGTGTATGGTTCAGACTGGTGAAATTATGAATGGCAGAAGGGGATGGATAGGAAGTGACTGTTCACCGTCTCTGCAAATACAAGAATTACAGGGCATGAAATTAAACTGTTGAAAATCAAGTCCTGAACAAACCAGAGGAGGTGACTCCTTCAAGTGGTGGGCTCTGGAACAGTGAAACTCCCTGACAAAGCATGCTGTAGATGCAAAAAGTCAATGTAATTTCAAGGATAAAGCAGAAAATTAAAGAAAGATCTGTTCAGGTTATGGAACAGAGACTCATAAGACTCAGAAGTTCCCTTGAATGAAAATAGACAAAGGCTGGGCAGCTGCTGGAGACATATCATATATGCTTATTCTGTTCTTATGCTTTCCTTTAGTGCCATAAGGCCATGGCTGAAGGCAAGGAACTGGGATATGTGGAGTGTTGATCCCAACCAGTACAGCTGTTTTTATGTGCTATTACAGGGAATTTTAAGTCTGATCACAACTGAAGAAAAGGGCATTTTTCAAACTGTCTGTCTGCCATGATTTCTGCAGCTTGACAATGCTTGTAGGGGTTGTATAATCTTGCACAAGGCAATTAGATCAACATGATCAATCCTTCATGAACCGCATGGCTCGTCAAGTGGTGGAGCTAGAAATCCAAGAGGGAGTGAGGGTGGCTGCGGACAAAGCTGAAGCAAAGATCCTCCAGACACTGGGATGAAGACATCTTAACCCAGGGAGATGATGAGGGTATAAAGGTGGGATTTGGAGTGGTGATAGGATTAAATCAATGGGAGTTGACGACAAGGAGACATGACAGGCTACCTAAGAGGGCTGCTGAGGTGAATGAATCTGTAGTAAGATGCTCCTTGATAACTGAGGGTGAAGATGGGAACATCTGGAAAGATAGTGGAACAAGGTGACCTGGAAAGTAGCCATCACCATTAGAAACAAATATTAACTTCTCCCTGTGTGCTTTAACTGTTCACACCTCCACCAGGAGCCTTCAAGTGATGCTGAACTTTGAGGAAGCCCATTGCAGTGACATAAATTCCATTACAGGTCCCAATTAAATCTATATATAGTCTTTATAGAGCCTGGGTAACGATCTATCCCTTACTTGGCAGGCATGCTTCAGTAACCACACAGGCACCAGCTCTCATTAAGCCTGGGCTGGCCCTGCATTAATTATGACATGAGGCTGTCTATTTTGAAGGCTTTTTGAACACAAACATTTAGCCAAACCTCATTTGTTTTACAGTTTACAGACTGAAACACTTGACCGTGGGATAAAGATTTAGTGGTAAACAAGGCAGGGGGGATCTGAAGCTACCTGGACTTGGCAGGGAGAAACACAGATTGTATACTACAGGCAGAGAAAGTTGGCCAGAGCTGATGGTTTGCAGGGTGGGTAAGAAGGTGGCTGGTTTCATCAGGCTTGTGCAAAACCACTTGACACTCCTTCCACACCGCCAAGCTGGTGAACTGTGATTTTTACAAGGGACAAGGATTCCTAATAAATTTCCTGCCTGGTATAGAAAGCACAGCAGCATGCCTATGGGATGCACTGTTGCTATTCCAGCTGAGGAAGAGTTTAGCATTCTTGGTAAGGAAAAAACAAGAGTGAATTTGGAGGAAAGGTGAATGAGATTCAATGCTGAAACCTCTGGACACACGCTCTTCAATCTCCAGGTTGCCAGCCGTACTAGTAGCAGGATGGCATGTCCCTAGCTTGTCCTCAAGCATTCATGCTTTTGGGAGAAGAATCATTACAGCATGGCAAAGACTTCTTTGAAGAAGCGACAGCACAGGGCGTAGGTTGAGCAGTTGTGAAGGGGGAACCTGGGAAGCTGCCCAGCCTTCGAGGAAAGGACTGAGATAATCTTTGTTATCTAAGTGTCTGTTCCTTTGTAAATAAAGCCAGAACAGAGAGCAGGAATGAGCTTGGATGCAGCAAAGCATGACGGCTGTATTTATAGAGCAGATGGTAAAGGCACTTGTTCAAACACTGTCCGTGTCATCACACAAGGTCTTTTGAGATCCTGGAACAGTTTTCTAGCTATGTAACACAGTGGATTCCCTCTAACACTCTCCCAGTGATTAAAGAAAATACGTTTTGTATTGTGACTGGTTATTCTGGTGCTACAATTAAGAAGAGGGGAGAGCTTAGCATGTTTGGGGATTGTTTGCAGTGGTAAGATCAGAGGAATAGCAGAAAATTAAAGTATGGCATTGATGTGAGATTAATCTCACCCAATATTCAACATGTACGTTGTAAATGTCTCCACCTGACCTGGCTGTCTAGACTTCTTTATATTCAGTGGATAGATCATCCACGGTGTGATTTATCTCATCCCCGGGTAGACATCTAAAACAGAAAGCAGACAAACCAAAGGTCTCTCCTTTTAGCAGAGCCTGCATTTCAAGCTTAGACTTAGACCCTGATATTGCAGACACTTTGGAGAGTGGGCAAAACCCTTGCTTTGCATGCCTCCCATGCTGGAGCTGTTCCTCACAAGCTGCAAGATTTACAGACTTGATGGATCAGAAATGAAACCTTCCCAAAGTCCCCAACTTGGCTTTTCTGAGCTGGCTGTAGAGCAGGGTCCTGCCAAGGGAGGCATGGAGAAGAGAACTGCACTGCAAGGGGTGCAAAGAAAATTGCGCTGCTGTAGGAACACCAATAGCAATCTCATCGTGAGAGCATCTGATGGGAACCGACATCTCTCAGCCTTACCCTAAAGGATTCTGGTGCTATTGGCACAGAGGCTGTGGGCATCAAATCTTTCTATAACTCTCCTTGTTTTACCTCTGTTCATGTGAGTGGCATGTGATTGTGGCTGGAGATTTGCTCTGGCAATGCCAGAGTAAAGGTGTCTGTCACCAAAGTTGTGCAGGACAGCTCAGTGCAGCAAAGGGGAGAGGAGGAGAAGCAGCACACACACAACTGTAGGTAGGAAGCCCTTTGTGAACAAGTATATTTGGACAGGTAATTCACCCTGCCACGCAGCAGGACATTGACCCCCAGTTTAATTATTGTGTCATTTGTCCTTGACAGCTACTGCTGCTTCCAATTAACTCTCCTTAATTAAAACCTCCAGTTTTCCAAGTATGTAAGCATGGATTTACTGGGAAGAGTGCTACAAAGAAGAGGAAGAGCTTGGGGGTGTCTGATGAGAAATGACATTCCCTGTCCCAGCGGGACTGGCAAGTTATTTACTTATCATGCTGGAGTGGCAGGCTGGAATCAAACCCAGATCCTCATCTCCATCCCTGCAGAAGCACCTCCTCTCCCACCAGTTTTACAGCCGTCTACATGTGTGTGAGTCCTGTTACTTACCGGTATAACTAAGACGTGCTTTAGCTCCCTGGGCTTTTCTTTTCTGTGTTCCTGCTTTTTGCTAAATTTGTAGGTCGAGTGGATAAGGCACAGGATCTCAAACATGACAGAGGAATTCAAGGTCCCTTTGTCCATAATTCAGACCAAATTAAAATTGGCATCCTGGGATGCCGTGCAGGTGACCGAACATCCTCACTGACTCTGTTAAGGGTGCAGAATCTGGTTCCACCAGTGGTCTCTTAGGTGTTTTTTGCCTTGCTCTATTTAATAAACTGTATTATCATGAACACTGTATTCAAGGCTTTGAAATCAAATAAGCTCCTCTCTTAATCTTTCTGCAGTTTTTCAGGGCTGGCTGAGTCTTGAAAGATAGCAGCATTCACAGAACCCACATGGCTTGACAGAGTCACTGTTCAGTGTTTTGGAAATGTATCTTTTGACTGTTGGGAAGGAAATTGGCTACTTAAGATGCCTTTTTGTACATTTAAATTGACTTAGCCCATCAGACTGAATAAATCCCACCGCTGTATTAACATCCAATTATAACAGCAGAGATTGAGCAATGATTCATGTTTTGACCAGAATGTTGGCAGTTTAAGGGGAAAAAAAAAGTAATGTATATTGAAATAAAAAAGTCAAAAATGGAAGCCAGAAAATTATGACTGAGCACATAGCAGGAGCTTTTGTGAATATATAACGGCAGAAGTGGGAGCCAAATTTCTAACAAGATTAGCTGTTACTGTCTATCAGATCCAAAAACCTCAATCATTTTGTTTTAAATGACTTTCTGTAACTCATTCATACTAGAAATAGAGGGTGGAAGTGAGGCTGGGAGCTGGAGAAGCTGCGGTTTGGAATTTAGGCTGGATCAGAGGTGAGGACAGCCCTGGTGTTGTGTGAAAAGCCCTGAAGTCGTGTGTAGCAGGTGAGCTCTGAACTGTACAGCAGTTTGCAGATTTTGCTAGATTTTTCAAGATGTCCTTGTGAGCTGGAAACTCATGAATGATTTCTGTGGGGACCTGTGAATGAATGTGTTGATGAAGTGAAATATCTCTTCAAATCCTGCTGCAGCTATGGCAGCTGGACCTGCTCATCGTTTTCTTGCTGCCCTTGAGAAGGACATCAGATTCACTTACCACTTGTCCAACCCTGGCTCTGGGATTGCATCTCACTCTGGGTAGCTGTGAGTAGGGGACAGTCTAGATGGTGAAGCTGCCTGAGGGATACAGGTCCTGACCCTTAGGTCTCCCCTGTTCAAGCAAGGTGCTAGTGGTGAGGCTCCTGGGTCTTTCACACCCTCCACAGCACAGCAGCGATCTTGGAAATCCTGTGGTGGGATGGCTGCTCTGGAAATGCTGCCTACCTCAGAGATGATCGGAGATCATCTGTCCCTCTGGTGTGCTGTGGACAGAGTCTTGGAAGCACAGCAGCTCCTAGATGACCATCAGGTATGTGGACAGTGATCTATAGGAACCTTACCTTCATTTCTTCATTTCAATGAACCCGAAGTCTAAATACATTGCACTTAATAACTGAGTGTTCAATAATCAGGTGTTTCCTGGACTTCTTGCATGAACTTGCTCAGATGCCTTAAGCCCACATCTTCAAAGACATTTAGATAGCACCTACTTCAGCTGCGTGAGATCTCACTTTCAGCTTCAGCTCTCATTGATAAAATGGGGATATGTGCTTCATCACATATGGGATATAAGCCCTTAAAACAACAGCAGTCTCTTCTTACATCCATATATTGCTCTAGCACAGTGAGACCAAAATATCAGGTAAGCCGTGACCACCGCAGGAATATAAATGACTCCAACCAGTCTCACAGTGTCCCAAAATGAAGGACACCTTGCTTTTGTTAATCCTCTGTCTGCTGAAACCCTGGTTATATTTGCTGCAAAATGTTGAATCTGAGTTCCACCCCGATGAAAGACCAGCGGTAGGGAGCCTCAGCAAGGTTGGGAAATGACCTTGAAAAGTTTGTTAGACTTTCCAGGGGTGGAGAAGGGGTGGAAGGAGTAATCACATTCTTGTTTACAATGGAGATTTCAGCCTTCACCACTGCCTAGTCCCTTCATCGTTGTGAATAATGGCAAGGCACTGTAATTGGGAGGTTGTATGGACTTCTCTTTTTCAGGTATTTTAGGGGCAGCATAAAAAGCTGACTGCTCCCAGAGGGCACAGTCAGATCTCAAAACTTTCAACTTGGAAAGCTGAGCTGAATTAATTACAGTTTATGTTCCAAAGGAAAATAAGACCTCTGATGTGCCTTATTTGCTTGATGTTCTTTTTCTTTTCAGCTGACGACCCCTAGGTGGCTTTCCTTTCAGTCACAGCTCCTTTGTTTTTTGTAGTTTCTTTCTTTATTAATTAGAAGGTCTGACACTTACAGCCCAAGACATTTATCAGCGTGGTACAATTTTAATTAATTTTGCAATAAAGCTACTTGAGGTGAACTCGTAAAAGGTCTCATATAGCAGGAATAACACATAGCAATGCAAATGGTGACACAAGACACCTACTACTCCGGTGTGCTTGACAGGATGTGGGATCTAGCTTGGTGCAAGCTCGTACTGCATAGCTGTGCTCTCTGGGACAGCAACACAAGCAAGGTGTGCTCCTACACGATATACAAACTATATCCTATACAGACCGAGTACCCTAAATACACTGAAAAGGAAACGTTTCTGCAAAGATGAAGATCTGGATTCCCAGTAGGTTCCTCCTGTGTCTGAAAGGAGCTTGGATATCCTTTAACAGCTAATTAAATAATAATAATAGTTGTAATAATAATAATAATAAAGCCTACAGAGACCACTTTTTATATACTCTTTTGGTAGCAATTTGCGAAGAAATAGCAAATTTCAGTCCTCTAGCACTTCTTTCTTGTACGTATATCATAGTCGCAAGTGGATTTTTACTTGGAACATTCAAACCCAACATCACTAGATGTTGGAAAAGTGGATGCTCTGATCTCAACTTCTTAACCAAGGCTCACGTCTATAAGACAGATGTAAACTAGCTGAGAAACTGAGGTTCAGAAAAACTATCTACAGCTAATGAGGATAAATCGAGCAGCACCATATGTTAAACTGAGGGTAGTTTCGATAGGAACTGCATAGCCAATCCCAACTATGTTCACAAATTTCTAATTACACAATCGATTGCATCTGGCTTGAGGAATGGCAGATTTACAGTCTTTCAAAACTGAATTATCTGCCTCTTCTGCAAGTACTCTGATGTTCACAGTGCAGACATGGTCACGCTAGATGTGATCAAGGAAAAATAATTCAAAATTTCTTTTTCTCAGGTGGAAATAACAGGTGGGAATGGCTGATGTAAGAAATTGTAAGGTCTCCAGCCCTTGTCTTCTTGTAAAAAATTTTGTCTTTTTGGAGGTTGGATGCAACACAGACTATTGGGTTCAACGTAAGTCTAATTGGGTGAAATCCTGGAGCATACAATTTATATTTGATGAACAGCTGATACCTTCTTGACCTGAAGCTTAGGGAAGATGGAACAATTGCGTTCATAGCCAAGCCATCTTACCTTTGAAACTTCTTGATACTCACAGAGGTTTGAATGACTTGCTCCCTGTTTTGATCTTCCCATTTTTGTTGCTCCGTGGTCTGTCCTGATAATGTTCTTATGCTCGTGGCAATAGATTCAATTTGAGCAGGTGATTTTGTGTTGGGTTTTTTTTTTCACATTCTCCCTTTTTCATTAAAAACTTTCAGTAGCCGCAGTTGGTTTCTTTGGGTGGCTTGACACAGACAATGGTGCAATGGTAAATAAATCCCATCATATTTTTATCAGAAGTTTTCTAAAGCTACTGCCACCTGCCAGAGGTAAAAATACAGGTTTTTTCAGCTTTTGCTCATAGACTATCAACTACCATGTGGGGTGTCTGTATAGGGGTTAGGAAGACAATTTCTGATACAAACAGAAAAAGTCTTCATAAATAGCTGGAATTTTTGTCTGTTATATATTTATATATAAAAGCCAGTCCTTGGTTCATTTACAGATGCAATCAGAATGAATCTTAATCTGTCACTTCACAGCTCAAACTCTCTTGAATGTTGCACCAAATAAAAAATTGTCACTAGGACCTAGGTGTATTCCCTTGTCATTTGTCATGAGTAACTGTTCTGCAGTTTATAGTTGGCAGTTCTCAGTGCTGTTTCATCAGGGTAATACCACACTATATCATCTGAAGGAATAAACTCTCCCTGCTGACATGAGCTGGGGTGAAGGCACTGGCAATTGACTGTATATTATAGAAGCTCTCTGGAGCTTATTCAACGGAAAAGACACTATCAGGTCATTGGGCCCAAATCGTGTGTTTGGCTTCAAAAGAAGTAAGGGGCTTAAAAAACTTAATAGGAATCAAAAGGCTCTGGTCTGTTAGACAGGAGGTCAGGCTAGACAGTCCCTTCTGTCTTCGAAATCTCTGACTGAAATACTTTAATTAAAAAAGAAGAAAGAAAAAAAAAAGATAATAAACCACAGTATTTTGGCAGTAGATGGGTGTTTCAGGTCCGCCTCTAATGCCTTCTCAGCTGCAAAGTCAGGGTGAGAGCAAGCTCATTCAATACCCAGGCTGGTAACCTTTGTCCTTTTCCTGCTGGGAGCAACCTGTCCAGGGATGGGACAACTGATGGTTGGAAGGATGCACAGGCAATGGGGAGTGGAGCTAACGCACTCCTGGGACCAGTGCTGGTGTGGGGGGTCATGGGAGGGAGACAAAGATATCACGAGACCTCAGTTCACACAGGAAGCCAGAGAGCTACAGGGTCCACAACCAGAGTGTAGGAGAGCGTTGAGATCCAGTGAGATTTGCTGCAGAAGATCACACGTTGTTTAATTGTCTCAAGGTATCAGGTCACCACAGTCTGCACACAGCCTACCTGATTTGCTGATTCCCTGTGAAACTGTGCAAGTGAGGTCGTCTGGCAATGAAGTGTGAAAGGCCATGGGGAAGAGGGAAAGGCCACAGGGGAGGTGCTCATCTCAACAGGGGTTGCACCAAGTTGAGTGCTGATCTGGACAGGGGTTGCACCAGGTTGAACTCTGGAGCAATCTGCAGCCACATCCCTCTGTCTGCCCCAGGCCTGCCAAGTTCTGTAGGGATGTCCCTCTGGGAGCACAGGCACCAGGGGGAAAGGACAGGGAGGGTGGCACCTCCGTCAAGTCATTATGGGCATTGCAGAGCCCTGTGAAAAGCCTGACAGGTTGTCCCCTTTCCTCCTGCAGCTCACTCGGGTGCCCGTGGAGTCGTGTAGCCAGTACGAGACCTGCAGCGAGTGCTTGGGCTCAGGCGACCCTCACTGTGGATGGTGTGTTCTTCACAACATGTAAGTACCTGCTGGTGTTTACCACCATCCCAGCCCTGCTTTTCCCCCAACCATCTTCCCTCAATGGCTGTGATAACACATGGCAGAGATGCAAAATGCTGTCTCAGTCCCTGGCTCAGCCAGGTGAGCCAATGACTTGCTGTCACTTGCTTTGTCAACTGACAGCCAATCTCTGGGACTTGCTGGGGGAGACTTTTGTTTAACTGAGAAGCATTTTTTGGAAGACAAGGGAAGAGAAGGGTTATAGAGACTGGTCAGATCTCCTTAACCACCTGGTCCACACTCTGCTGACTGCACCAGCAAAGCATCTGTCCACCCTGATGTCCTTTGAATCAAAGCCTCCAGCAGCTCTTCTCTGGGTGACAACTACCTTCTTGTTTCCATTGCTTAAGGCAGTTTGTTTCTGATTAGCAGCCCGGCTCAGACACTTATCTCAGCACCTCCAACTTTCCACTGCTGACCTGAACCTCTCCTCTTTCAGACTTGTCATGGTCTCCATTGCCCTTAGAGAGGAATCAGGTCCCTGTAAGCATCATGGGGTCCACTCCAACTTAGATTTCAAGGGGACCCTACGGTTTGTATGTCCACTGTGGGAAAATTTTGACCCTGAAGTTGAGCGTTTGTCCTGTGTGGGTCAACTCAACTGTGCCAAATGAGCACAAATGAGCCAAACTGCTCATTTGGCTTATCTGGTCAGGATGCTGAGCAAATCTGTCTATATCCACATTCTTGGGCTTCTGTATAACAGGCCAAGAGGGGACCTTATTTCACCATTTCATTATTCTACAGTACTGGCTTATCCAGTGCCTCTCAAGGAGCGCTGGGTCCAGGTGTCCTGAGGAGTGGGAGATTAATTCATTGGCTTTGTTTTCTGTAGGCTTTTTAATGATGCTATTGATCTTGAAGTTTCCTCTCTGCAGCCTTCGCTGCCAGTCATCTCCTCCTGCAGAAAGCCCTCTGCCAAAGCTGTGGAGAGGGAGGTGTCAGGTTGGCGGAGCTCCTGGCTATGAGTGGCAGGGTGGTCTCATTTGCCAAGAACCTCTCAGCAGAGACAGTGGCTGGAAAGTGCATTGGATCTGTCCAACCAAACGTCTCCAGCTGAGCGTGGCTCTGCAGGGTGCTGTCACTCCAAGTCTCACAGTGTCCTTGGCAGCGATGGAGGGTTTTTCTGATGGACCCTGCTATTGCAGTGTGTCTGTCTTCTGCCGCTGAGTTCACCTCTGAATTCTTTCTGTTGCATTGCAAACTGTCCTGGTGGAGACAGTGATCCAGTTGAAGTGATCCTCTTTGCTACATCTCCTTTCTGGAACAGAAGAAAAGGGAACAAACCTGTACCATATTCCAACCTTCTATGGATGCTCTTTAGCTTGTGTGACCCTCATCCAAAGCCATGACAGTCTGCTTAATTTCAGGTCAAATCTAGGTGATCCATCCCAAAACTTGTCCAAAAACTTGACTCAGCCTCTGGAATTGTTCAAAGAATCCTTGGCAAACCAGCCCTGATTTGTGCTCTGGTAGGCATGTACCCATGAAACTTTCACCCTGCTGACCTGAGGATATTTCCAACTCACACACAACTCTGTAGTACGTTTCTATCTCAACTTATCCCGCATCCATCCTACAGAGTACTGTGTGTTTTGCTGTCAGTGGAGGGACAGCCCAGACTGTGTGCAAGCAGTACAGGAAAGCATGAATTTGGCCATTGATCGTACCACAGCAATGCTAGATATTTCATCTCCTGCCATCCAGGGTCAGTGGCAACAAGCAATCAACACATCCAGCAATAAATCCCCAAAAAGAGAGAAAAGGGGCAGAGACAACTGCAGATTGCCCAGCAGCTCATTGTGAAGGAGTGTCAGAAGTGTGATGGCTGATGACGAGCGAGGGTGGCAGCATCAACTCAGTTAGAACAAGAAACCCCTGTACAGACTCAGTCCTTCAAGGAGAAGTTTGGCCTCACAGTCTGGACCTGGTTAATGGCAAGATCCCCATGCCTTCCTCCCTCTGGTCTCTTAACCCCTGTTTCCTTATCTGGAAAAGAGAGACACCTCTTATTTATGTACCTTGCAGTAGGGTCACTGAGATTAATTCCCTGTGGATTTTTTGGAAGCAGTTAGAAGGCAAATGTTACCAAATCCCACTCCAGTCCTTTCCTTCCCCCTAGTTTCCACTGCAGTCAAGAAATCTGATTTCCAGTCCTAGTTTGGAAGGGGTTTTCAGCACAGCCTCCGATGTTCCTCTCTGGGTCTCAGTTTCCCCATCCTTTTAGGTAGCCCTGAGAGCAGAGGAGCCAATTACATCCCATTCAACAAGGTTTGGCTGTGCAGGATATTCAGGGTACGACTGCCATAATACTGAGTCCCTTAGCATTTTTTGCACATCAGAACCCCTTAAGATTCATTAACAGACTTTTCCTCAAGTGAGATGCATCGTCAATGACTCCTGCACAAGGATGTCTGGGGAAATGTGCCATAAGCATTTCCCCTCGTGAGTGCTAACCCTTCCCTCTTCCCTACCAGTCAGGAATTCCAGGGGCTTTGCAGTGCACAGCGGAATCCAGCCATGCTCATGTGGGAGCTGTTTTGTGGAAGAGATGGGAGAGGCGGTCGGGCTGTAAAAGACTGGGGTAGAGTGGTACTGGAAACTAGATTGCCTGTGGGCAAAGCCATGCCTTTCACTCATCTTTGTCCTCCAGCATAAACCATCAAGAGGAATACTGGTAGACTGGGAGACAAGTGAAAATTGCCAGATGGGGTACAGCATCTATCTTTCTGTCTCTCCCATGCGGGTCTTGGGTCTTATTTTGGGATTTGCACTTGAAGGGCTGATGCAGACCCTTTTCCCCAGACCCCCGTTTCCAAGCTATCCTCAGCTCCTGCCACGTGAGAGGTTTGGGGACGCCTGGGGACGGCTCTCCATCCATCGTCTCGCAGCGGAGCTGGGCTGTCTGTGTGGAGGGCGGTGTGCCAGGGCTCAGGAATCGATTGCCATGGCTCTGCTGTCCTAACCTTACACCAAGAAACTCGAGTCTGCTGAGAGAGAAAGGCAGACAGACCCATAGATGGCTGCAGGAGAAAGGAAGGGGGGAGGATTGATTGGCTTCTGCCCCGAGAAGAGGAGAGCTGATATAGAGCAGGTCACCGGAGCTTTTCATCTCTGTATCTTTAGCCCCGATCTTGTCCCCTCCCTCCCTTTTCCTGCTATAGCTCAGCTCCCCTCCTGGGCTCTGTTCAGGCCTCTTTAGGCGGCGATGAATCATTTAGCTGGTGTAAATTGAAAATGTGGCGCTCAGTTGCTGCACGGGTCTCCAGGGAAGGGCGAAGGGCTGGGGTGGGAGCGGGGCCGGGGAGGAACGAGGCTGAAAAGCTAATAGCTGGCACGGAGGCACTCCTGGCTGCAAGGTCGCAGCAATGTCACCAGCCCGAATAGGGGGCTGCAGAGAGGGATGAGAGCGGAGCAAAGTTTTCTCCAAGCCTGAAATGAATTGCAGTTTCCTCCTATGTCAGATGCAACAGTGTCCAAAGACGCCATCCAATATCCGACCACCCCTCCAAACCCTCCGGCAAGTTTCTTCTGTCTCCATCCATATCCAGGCTATTACCCTCCTCTACCTCCTTTCCCCCTCACATGCAGAGGGGCAGAGTTAAGGGATGCTCTTTGCCCCCAGAGGAGGGATAAAACCTTCTGCAGCTGAATGACCCCTCTCCATTCCTGCCTGGCCCAGCACCAGCTCCAGACCAGACATGCACAAGAACTGATCCACGTGCACATGGTGACCACACAGATTTTCAGCCCTGAATAGTATCTCTGGGTTGTGCTTAACACCCCAGCTGCCAGCAGAATGGATATTTGGGGCAGAAGAGCAGCAGCATCCCTATAGGGAGAGGCAACACTTTATGAAGGGGAAATAGGCTGACCTTGCTAGGTACAGAAGGGACCTGTTCCAGGCTCTGTAGTCTTAGTTGCCCCTTCTATATTTTGGCTGTGCTGCCTCATTTCATCCTTACGTAGCCTCTGTCTAATCCTGGGATGAATAGTCGAACATGCACAAGCTGTCCTTAAGGGAGGTTGCAGCCCCTCAGCACCAGCCTCCTTCCGCTCTGGGAACTGTCCTTGCTGTTATGGGGACTCCTTGGCCGGCAGGTCATAAGTTGCAATCAGAGAGGAAAATAGTCTCATTTTCTAGGAGGACTTGTGATATTTCAAAACTTTTCTTTCCAGCTTGTAGTGGGCCAATTATTTTTTTTTAATAAGAAATGTTCTTGAAAGCCATTTTAGAAGGGGCTGATACCATTTAGTAATTGGAGAATGATTCATTTAGAACTCCAAAGTTCTTACTTTGGGATTTTATTTCAGGTTTTAGTAAATTGCTTAAAATTTCAAAACAAAAAGTCATTCTGAAGTGAAGCATTACTTTTTTTTTTTTTTTTCATTAAAATGAAATATTTGGGCATCTGTGATTTCTTTCTCCCCCGGAAGTCTTTACCGGCTCTACAGACTGAGCAAAGCGAGCTGTCAACAAACACTGTTGGTTTGGAGGAATGACATTTGCTGCAGAGGGAAGAGGGTTTGTTTAAGCATCCCCAACCTGTCCCACTGTGGAGGTAGCAGAGCCAGGAGTTGGCTCCACTCTCTGCACTCCTCTGCTCATCTGTGAGGAGCTGCACATGTCCTTCATGTGTCCTTCTGGCACCCAGGAACCTCACCTAGGGACCCAAGCTGGATCTGTTGGCTTTGCACCCCAGTTGCACCCCAGTTGCAGAGCATGTGCCGGGAGAGGCTCCCCTACTCCTGAACTATGGGAATAGGATGCAGTGGCAGCCTGTAGGCATCCTCACCCCATGAAGCAGCAATGACAGAAGGCTTTTAGATATGGGCCATACCAGCCCCCTTCCTGGATCCCTTTGGTGGGCTCTGGGTTGGCCAAGGGATGACCAAAATCTGGTATGCACAGTTACTCCGTCTGAGCTGACCATGGATTAACTGGATAGCTGCAGCAGCAGAGATGGTGTCTATGAGACACTTGAGAAGCCATATGAGAGTTTTTTGGTTTCCCCACAAAAGAACAGCCCTGTTCACAAGGGTTTTATGCTGTCCTCTGGCAGCAGACACCTAGCCCAGTATCTGGGAAGTTGCCTTCCATGTCCTCCTGCTCTCCAGCTCCTCCCGTCTGCCTTGTCGCTGCAGCATACTTGTGTACCCAGAAATTACAGTTCTCATTTCTAACACGATATGGAGGAAAAAAGGCACTTAAACAAGTTGTTTTCTAGGGAGTGAGAGATCAGTGTGGAGGGGGAGGGAGGTTTGTTATCCATGCTCAGACTCGCTGCCAGACCAGGAAGAAAAAAGTTACAAAGTGCAGCTCCTGCTGTCTCGTCTCAGCAGGTAACCCGATGCGACGCTGCTTGCAGAGGCTCATTGATCGTCCCTGGCTTTAACTTTCTTGGTCAAAGTCTTCCGAATCACTAGAGAGTCTCGGGTAACCTAAGCCGCCTACAGATGCTGCAATAAGACCTTTTTTGAAGGGTCTTTTTCTTGCTTGACTTTCTGCCATCTGAAAGACTGTGACTGTCTTTCAGGCTGAGGTTTTTTTCTGTCTTTTCGCCTTCACCTCCTCTCTTTTCCTTCCCAGCCTTTTCCTCCACTTGCGCAGGGGAGGGAGGATATCTCAAGTGCTGTGTGGGGCAGGGGCACTGGGAAGGGCTGTATGGCTCAGGCTTCAGGGACCCAGCAGGGCAGGAGGGTGGAATATCACACTCAGTCCTGTGCTACTCTGAGCTCTAACAGATAGTGAGAAAAGAGTGATTTACTTATTCCTGCAGGGGCTTGCAACCCTATAGACCCTCAGCTTCCACTGCAAGAAACCAGGGCCTCAGCTGTCCCTGCTTTGTACTCCCCATGCTGTTATGTCCCAAGGTGCAAACCGGAGCCCCTTCAGTAAGGTAGCAATTTGCAGGTCTTTTGCCTGGCTTGATGAATAAGTCTTCACAATCATGGCTGGGACCTTTTTTTTATAGGAAAAGTTTTCATATCCTTTCCTGCCTTAGCATCATCTTGCCATGGGTCAGCTCTTGGTGCCTTCAAATACCTGGGAGACCCTCTACATGTCAAAGGTACATGACAATTGTACTAATCTTCCTAAAGGTGGATCAGCAAAGAGCAAATGGCTTCCACGTCAAATCCTGCATTGCCTTGGAAACTTGCAGCCAGCTGGGCTGGTTGTCCCCATCATATAGGAAGCTCAGAGCTATTTCAATACCTCTGTGTGTCTGAGGTATTTGGGGGCACTTAGCATTGCAACAGGAGATTGCCAGATACATGCTCTTGGTACACAGTGGGGAGAAAAACATAAATGATGGGGGGAAAAATAATTGCAGGAAATCTGAAATCTTTCACTTGGATTGAAAGTGTCCAATCAGTTGATTGGCAGCGTTAGCACTGCCAGTCAATGGTGGCAAAGGTAGGAGTGAACCAGCTGTCAAGATGCCTTGTCTCCAAACAGTGCTTGGTTTGACTCCTCCTCGGTCACACCTGGAGCTCAGACAGCGGTGCACATGGCCTGTGAACCTCTCCATCTGATAGCAAGGGAAAGTGGAGTCATCTTCCCACAGTTGGCCTTGGCACAGAGTGATTTCCACTTCTTCTCAGGTAGTTATTGAAACTGGAGAAGGCATTTCAGCCTTCGCACAGAGGGAAGCTCACAGCAGGGGGGCTCTGTAGAGTGACATTGGCCCATTAAGCATTCTGCACTGAGCCTAGATAATCTTTAATCTGTCTGCTGAGGTATAGCTAAAGTACCCATCATTTCACACCTAGGTATTGCCTCTCCTTTGAGGCAGAGGAAATAGCCCCAAATGTGACAGCTCTCCAATGGCCTTTTGAAATGAGATCGGGGCTCTTAGTCCAGAGAGCAGGAGGAAATTCTTGGGACAAGGAGCATGCCTATTGATTGTGATAAAGCCCTGAGTGAAACAGAGGCTCCTGGGAATCCCATTTCATTACAGATTGGTGGTGATGTTTGAAAAAACCACTCTGAACCAGCCCTGTCCCTTTGAGCAGAACAGCCGATTACTAGTCCTGGAGAGCCAACCCATCGCTGTACCTGCACGTTATGCATCCAACACTGTTGATGTCCTTCCATTCCCTAGATGCTATCGTGTCCCTTTTGGGAGCACTTTTGCTGCTCTGGTCTGCCTAGCAGTGCAGGGCAGAGCTGTGCCCTTCACAGGTTGATTATCTCGGTGGCTGTGCCTGCCTGAGGCAACGCGGGGACAACACTGGGCACTGTGGGCCATAAGAGGCAGGCGTGTGGTAAATGTGTTTTGATAACAATCTTCTTCCTTGATTAGCTTATTTTGCTAGAGGGCAGTGGGGAGGGGCGGGAAGATAATTAGTTTGTGCAGTGGGTTCCAGCAGAAGCTTTCTCCTGATGCAGCTCTGTGAGTTAGGTGTCCTACTTGGGATTTGTCTGCATCACAGAAACTTTAGCAGCTCAGGTTTAGCGTTGCAGAAAGTTCAGCCTTTGCAGAGAAAGATCTCTGGGGTTTCTTCTTCTCTGATGGGGTTTCTTCTTCTCTGAAACACAGCACACTGTCTGCCATGGGATAGGATGTGTATCTCATTTGCTAGGACATGCAAAGAGAAAGGGATAATGGTGCTCAGTGGTACCTGGGGGCCTTCTAGAGGACCTCCTGTATGCTGGCTCCCTGACAGGGGACACACCTTGATCATCTCAGCATTGCCCTTGCTCTGGGACACTACACACTGGTGGGTGGCATATCTAGATATCCCACAGTACATATCTAGGGTAACAGGTAGGGAGGGAAGAGGGACAGGAGAAAGCAGTATGACCACCCCGATCAACTTAGAAAGCTTGTCAGATGTGCACTGGAGCTGAGATGCAAAGTTACAGGGGCTGCCACAGAGAAGGAATGTAGCCTGACTTAGATTATAAAGTGGAGGCTGACAGAGCCAGCAAGGGAAGCTAGATATGGAGTGGCAGCATAAGGACTTAATTCAGGTGCCTAAACACAGATGTATGGAGAATGTACAAGGACAATTTGAAATATAGGTGCTTTTACTTAAGCAAGGAACTCAATTCAGTTGCCCATCCATGTTGTCTGCTGCAAATGGAGTGCCTAGTGTATCTGAGATGTTCACCTGGGGCTGGCAAATATGGCAGGGTCTACTGGAGACCCATTCCCTCTGGAGGGTAAGATGAGGACCAGCTGGGGCCCTGAGGACATCTCAAGTGACCTTAGACCCTTGCGTGTGGGCAGCAAAATAGAGCCCAACCTCAGCTTGGGATGTCCTCTCCCCACATATTCTCGGGCTGGCCAAAACCTAGGTCTGGGTTTTGCAACTTGACCAGTCTCACTCCTCCCATGAATTCTACAGTCCGCCAAGGTCCTAATTTGCAATAAAGCAGGGCTAGGGTTTCCTGCAAGATTGTGCCACGCTCCAAAGTAGACTCAGTGAGTGTCATGATATATGGATGGTTCAGGAAACTCAGTCTCAGTCACTGGGCTGTTTGTAAGGAATTGCTCTCTGTCTTGCTGTCAGATGCTCCCTAGTGCCTCGGTGGCCAATGATCTGCCAATGAGGGAGAATGGCAGGCCAAACGAGCTCTCCTCAGGGTGGGGGCATGTCTGCCTTCCACTGTTTCTTCTGTGACATTTCATCATCCTTGACCTGTGACAGGTCTCAGAAGGGAATGGTGGGGGGGAGGATCAGGAAGCTCTTCCTCCTCAGGAGAAGCACAGTGAACCTTTAAGGTATGTCTTTATCCAGACTCACCCTCTCCATGGATCTGCGCACACACACTCCTACCCATAAATACATGCCATCATCTTCTGTTGCACACTCCCACATTCAGAGACCTGCCACCAAATATCCCCGTGTGCCAGCAGCACGTGTGTCTCCACCTCTTAATTTTCCCTCTTGCTCCCACACCCCTCCAACTCATTCTCCCAAACAGAGGTGCGGAGGTAGAACCTTTCCCAGCTGGCTTCTGTACCAGGGATATTTTATCTCCCTTCCCTGTAGTACTGTGGTCCTGGAGGCAGGTTGTGTGAGTTCACAGGAGCTTCTGAGGTTGAAGCTAATTATCTCATCCTGCTGTGGGGCTTTTTTTTCTTTTTTGTGGGATCCTCCTTGCTTTGCTATGAGCATAGTTTCTTCTTCCTATCCCCAGCAATATACATATTTCTTTTGTTTGGTGAGTGGATCTGAGCAACTCGTTCTGTTTTCTTGAACATCGTTTTCCTCTTCAGATATGTCCTTCAGCAGCTTTTGAATAGCATACCGTCAACAGCAGGAACCATCTACCAAGGCAGACACAGATGTTTTAGCTCCACGAATTACAGGAACCAGACAACAGCCTGATCTCTGGCCTAGTGGGAGATACAGAAGTGCCTCCCTCATGTACAACACAACATTCAAGTAAAACATCTTGCAGATGAACCCCGCCGATTGCCCCAGCAGAGAAGAGCAAGCCTGGGTGTCAGTTGGCTGCAGCTCTCCACTGGGCTCACCCACGCACGTCAGCCACAGAGGAGAGCAGAGAAAAACATTGCCAGGGCTGCGGTTATACGAGAGATAAGTGGCAGATCTGGACATGGAACAACATTTCTTGCCTCCTGTTCCAATGTCCAATAGATTGGACCAAATAATTTCTGCCGGGGTAATGGGTGCATTTTTAATAAATTCTCATCCCTGGAGCTAGAGCTAGACTGGGGTGGCTAACACAGCTGGATGCAAGAAACCAGGGTATTCAAAGAAAACGTTTTTTCTTGCCATCCTCCCACAGGGAAGGCCAAATCCGCAGTGAAGAACAGATGTGTTGGCTGTGAATGTCTTCTGCCACTGGCTACAGGCTTCTTTATGCACTGTAGGGACATAGGGCAGCCCCACTGCAAGCAGGCATGGCTGAACCCTGTAATACACCATGCACCAGCCCCTGGTAATGGGGAGGATGCAGGTTTCTGATTATTTTCCTCCACTGATTGTTTCCCTGCCTAGGAAGTTGCACCAGCAATTAGCATGTCTTTTTTTGTTGGTTATCTCATGGCAAAGACAAAAGAGAAAGTTGGGAGCAGAGAAATACATTGAAGAGGAGCAGAAATGCTGAAGCGTCTGCTGGGACAGAGTGGAAGAGCTGGAGGATGATTCTGCCTAACCTGGCTAAAGGGATTTGAGAGGTTGTGAGTAACATGAGGAAGTGGGAATTGGTGTGGGCTGAAGGTCTGAGGCACAGTGATAAGACAAGATCTGGGACAGTTTCTGACTGGGAAAAACAAGTTCTGGACCCCTTAATACATTTAGAAAGGGATGCTAGCATGACCCACTGGTTACAGAATTTTCCTTAGGCACGAGAGAGCAGTATTAATTTCCCTGCTTTGCTATACCTTACATGATTTTGGACGAGTTACTTAGGATGGGATTTATGCCATCTACTACTAGGTTTCTTGTCTCAGCAGCCAGTGAAGAGAGGGACTTTTTCCGAACACGTTCTTTGTAACCCAGAGGTCTTTAAGGCAGTGGGGTGAATTTCCCTCTGGAAGTGCCAGTTTCTTTTAGTAGCTATTGGGAAAACCTAAATAACTATATCAAACAATGCCCAACTTACAATGACTCCAATCCTTAATTTCCCTGTATTTTAGCCCCTTGTTTGTAGGAGAGGAGTAACAGTTCCTCACCTCGCAGGCAGCTGTGAGGTCCAAAGCCTTAAAGTGCTCAGGACAATGAGTGACTTGGAGAAGTCCTGTAGGGAGCTGGACTTGATGACTGCAAGCTCCCAGACAGTACGGGCTATAAAGCATGACGATAATAATTTAATCTCACCAGTGGCTGAGTAAGTTTTGGGTTTGTTTAATTAAAGCAGAAGGAGCCTTAGCAGACATGGCAAGGTGCAAACACATGTTTAGTTCCTTGCTTAACCCAATGAACATACCCAAATCACCCTGTGCCCTTGTCTGGTTGTTAGAGCAGAGGTAGCACCAGAAGGGTTAAGGCAGGCAGGATGGCGAGGAATGAAGCAAACACCCCTGTGTCTTGTTTCTCCCTCCCATATCCCATTCTCAATGCCTCCTTCCCCTCTGGCCCTAGGCAGTAAAGGAGATCTACATTTTAATTGAGACACGTTAAGAAAATAATCTCAATCTAGCTCTCCCATGTCTGGAAGGCTTCTCCCTTGTTAGCTTGGTGCAGAAGCTAAGTGCGTATTTTGGTGGGTGAGCGGGGGTGTTTGTTATATGTCTGTTTTTCTCCTTTTTCCATCCCTTCTTGATTCCTAGGTCTGGGGAGGAGGGCAGAAGGCTGGAGCTGTCAGGAAAAAGTAAAGCAGAAAATGGGAGGACTCGATTTAGATCTTCTCCCTCTCTTGCAAATAGGAATTGCATGCAAAACCCAGCCACGATATGCACCAAGCCATGCAGAGGTGCTGAGGTGCCTGACAGTGCTGGGTACTGGCCCTTGAGGACCTTGGGAACCGAGTCTTTGCGAGAGGCTGTCCTCTGGTTGCAGTTGCGTCCTCTCTCCCCTCCCTCTGATCATTGGTAGCAGGAGTAGAAAGGAGGCCAAGGTGCTTCAGATATTTGAAACACAGTCTTGCCTGCAGTTGGATGGAGAAGGAAAGGGAGTGAAGTGAAGCCTCTTTAGTCCCTCATTTGTATTAACGGGGCCCCACTCTCATGGCTCAGGGCTGAGGTGGGGAGATGACCACAAGAAAACTGGATTCCTTTTGTTTTGCTGCAGACCCAAACCTTCACCACAAAGAGGTGCAAGTTTTGTCTGCAGACTTTCTCAGCTGCAGCCGAGGCACAGGAACCCCCATGAGCTGTCCTTTCCTTTGGCACCCCAGGAGCTGGGAACAGGCGACCAGACACGTCCTGCCTCCAACACCTTCTTGGAAGGGACTCGTTTGCCAGCCAGCCCTGCCAAATGAGCACTGGATTATTTTCTGCAGGGCAAGAGGGCAGGATTTCAGTTCAGATAACGTTTTCCTATTTTGTCTGTTCCTTGTCTCTTAGAGCTTGCCTGGCCTGATAAGGTATTATCAGAGTGGAACATCTCTGTTGGAGCCACCACTGAGACGTGGCTGAGCCAGAGGTGGTTTTTCTCAGCTCCTTGCAGGTTTCCTTGGCCCTCTTCCACCCAGCGCCTCTGAAGAGCCAGCCGGTTAATAATGGTAGGAGGATGAAGTTGGGATGGTTGCCAAGAGCTTTTGCTCTGTGCTGTTCTCAGGGAGAAGAGAAACTGCAAACGTGGAGGAGAGCGAATCAATCTGATCCCTTCCTCATTTTCACCCAGTCCCAATCCTGAAAACAAGCTTACGAGTAACTTTGAACATATGAGTAACTCAGAAAGTAGAATGATTTTTCCATCTTAAGTCTATTGACTCCTAAAATTTATTTTCAGGTATGGATCTGAATTCTGCAGTTTCTCTGGGTAGGGTCTCAGAACACCTAGGTATGAGCGTGATTTTCTGCGTGGTAGGGACTTAATTCTTGTTAGCACTGTCAGGACAACAGTAAGTCTCTTCTTTTCTTCCCCTCTCTGCTCTCAAGGACCAAAGGCAAAAAACGGGCCTTGAGGATTCCATCCTGGCTTTAATTGATGGAGGATCTGAAGGGGTTGGAGAGAAGGGAAGGAGGGCAGACCCATAGCATAAGCTCATCTGGCCAATTGACAAAATATCATTCGACTGCCTCTTGAGCTGCTCAGGAACACATCAGTCCAGTTATTGAGTGTTATACTTAATCTTCTATCGACTGGGGTGAGTTGAAGAAGACAGCCATCCCCACTACCCCCATTTCAAAATTAAAAACTAAGAGAAGTAAATGTTTTGACTTTTCACTCTGCCTGGATGTTTAGGTAATTTACCATTAATAAAAACAAAACAAAACAAAACAAAACAAAAAAACCCCAAAAAACCACCCTTAAGAGTGAAAACATGCATAGAATGAGTTATAGCAAAATCAATTAATACTAACAGTATCTATTAAACATTGCACTCTGGAGATTTACGGGAGTACACTGCCACACTGATATGATCATGACATCATTAACATAATATAAAGAATCAAAAAATCAATAGCTTGCTGAAGCCCAAAATTAAGGCCAAGCAGTGTTACACCATATCTTTAATTATCTCAAATAGCAACTTGTCTCTGCCATGTCAGAGCTATTTGCGGATGAAAAATCTCTCAGAAAGTAGATGGGAATTTGTTGTCCCGCCTGTCACTCCTGCAGCTACCCCATTGGGATACTTGGCATGAAGGTTAGCTCACTTTTTCCAACAGCGTGGACACAAACAGAGCAGCAAATCTGATCAGGCTTACGTTGGCATAACCCTGGCGGGACTCCAGAGCAGGCACAGGGTCGCTGCATTGGTAGACAGACAGACGTATCTCTGTAGCATGGAAACATGGACGAGATGTCTTTCTTCCCCCATTGACTTGATTTACATTTCATGGTGTTAATGTTGTGGAGTTTCTTTTGCCTAAGGTACCAGGCTAGGACACTACAACTCTTCTGCGTGCACTGGAAAAAAAAGAAAGGGAGCTAAGAGAGGCTTTCAGAAGGGCTAGCAGAGCCCCTTGGGCAAAGAGAGACCCGCATAGATCTCAATGAGTGTAGAAAACAAAGGTGATCAGAGGTAGGACTGCTGTTTGTGTGGATTTAGGGATTAAATGCCTACAAAAGAGAAAGGGTGTTTAAGATGTGGATAGTCTTGGTCCAAGAGGGAATGGACATAAAATGGGCAGTTAGCGTGTAAGGTAGAAGGTTTCTGGCTGGGAGGAGAATGAGCATCTGAAGTAATCTTCCACTGGATTAGTGAGTGCTAAAAATATAGCTGGTTTTATGATAAAGCTCGATAACAATTCTGTATAAGCTGCTATGGAGGGGTTGCCTGCAGAAGCACTAAGTGAATCAGGCGGTCATTTCCACCTCTGTGCTTTGTGTGTGGGAGAGCTAGAGTCCTTTTTCAGCTCTGCTTGGGACTCTGACTATGACCTGCCAAGTCTGTGTATGCACGTGTCTCCATATAAGCTCGGTGCTGAGACCCCGTTACAGCTCAAGGAGATCCAGCTCCCCATCAAAACAGTCAGTGGAGACTAAAGAGAGACACAGCTCACCCTAAAGTAGGTATGAGGCTCCATTCGGTTACCGAAACATAGGCATTTGGTGGCCTTTTTTGGCTTTGACCAAGTCCTCCACAGGTCCTGTGTCATAGTTGCCAGCTCCAGGTGGCTGTCTTGGATACCCTATATGTGCTCCACAGAACAGAGCCCTTGTGTTAGAGCAGGTGAATCAGTTCTCTGGGCTCTGCTGACCGTATTGAATAAATCCCTTGCCTAGGGAGCTCAGACATCAGCTCACACACCTAAAGACTGACACATAAATTTAAGACCCTCAATCTACCATCTTAATCCCACCCCTGCTACCTCTGGACCTCAGATTTTCCAGCTGATATCACAATCCTAATGCTCCTTAGGTTTGCCAAGTCTCCAGGAAGAGAGTGGGGCTTTGGGTCATGACACAGAAGATCAACTTTTGCCCCATGGGCAGATGTTATGTAGGTGCAAATGGTATCGGCAGCTCATGGTCCTTAGGGAGAAGTGTTGGTTTTTGGGATCAAGGTGGTCAGATTGGAAGGACTTGAGGTGACAGAGAAATTCGCTGATGGAACTTATACCAACATCATAGACCAATCCCTCCATCAGGTTAGAGGGAGGGATGCTCCCTTACGGCAAATTTAAGACGAAGGAACGCCTCCTGATATGTGGTTAACAGTTGGAGAAAGGACGAAGAACCACATAAATAAGAACTCCTCCTAGATGATATCCATGTGGCCCCCTGCACCAAGGACATGTCTTCAGGGGCAGAAATCACAGGTGACGGAGAGAAAGAAGCCGAATGGTAGAAGATTTGATCAGCAGGTAGACATGTAGCTGTGTTTCTGAGGACAACGAGGAATGATCAGAGATTTGCTTGCAAGGTAGAGGCATGACAGATCCCATGGGGCATCCAGACAGACTCCAACAGGAGGAATCCTGGGGTCCTGGTCCATATAATGTATATTTGTAGTAGTAAATCCAGGGAATGTTATTAGGCACTGGAATACAACTACTTATGCTGCAAAGTTATTAGAATATAGTTTGGCTTGGGCGAGCTATCGCTCCTTCAAACAATTCCTGGACATGTTTGGGAATTAAATTTGTCAGGGAGGATTTCCACTAGGTGTTTTGGAAGTTAATAGAGTTTAATACCACAAATGTGATCAGACCGTGTCATTTGGCCCCCAAATCAGGGAATGTTTCCTAGTATTGTTTAATATACTAAGGGGATGTTGCCACAGCTCCCAATTGCAAGGAGGCAGTAGGAGGAAAATCCTGGAGGAAAGACACAAGCTGTTAAGATAACAGCCTAAAAATCAAGACCTTCATAGAAGCATTTTCTCAAATGCAAAACCAGGCACGGAGACAGTGTTTCAAAGCATAGTTAAGAAAACAGAGTAGGAAAACTTTATAAGGAATAAGGAAACCTTTTCAAAAAACGGATGCCGACACAGGAAGGAATCTGGCTGTTCCCAGTTAAATAAAAATTAGTCAGGAAAGAGGTTTTGAAGGTTGAAACTCATTTTCTAAAGGAGAAGTCATAACATGCCTTTATCCTTGAAAAGTGGTTGGATTGGAACTTGATAAAATTCAGGTAAGAAACAGCAAAAATCAGTCCCAACAAATGTCCCTTTTAATCCGGGCACATGAAAATAGGCAATCAGACAAAATTAAATATATACTTGCTCCTGTGCACATAGAATCATAGAATCATTAAGGTTGGAA